>JAQPZY010001351.1:255000-652500 GCA_029931535.1 Margaritifera margaritifera
ACGTACCTATTTACTGTTTTTAGTAAATATGACATTTGACAAGGGCCGATCGGAAACATTTGAGAGAGAGAGAGAGAGAGAGAGAGAGAGAGAGAGAGAGAGAGAGAGAGAGAGAG
This sequence comes from Margaritifera margaritifera, assembly GCA_029931535.1. Taxonomy (NCBI): domain Eukaryota; kingdom Metazoa; phylum Mollusca; class Bivalvia; order Unionida; family Margaritiferidae; genus Margaritifera; species Margaritifera margaritifera. The sequence goes on from JAQPZY010001351.1 coordinate 255,117, forward strand.
AGAGAGAGAGAGAGGATGGTTTAAGCCAGTCAATCGGTCACAGAGACAGCCAGAATTATTGTTTAAATGGAACCATAATATCTTGTTTACTGTTCAAAGTGAGTTTTGATAAGTTGTTTGTTCGAAGTGCAGATTGACATCCTACCTTACACAAATGATAATATCGACAAATTATCTTCGGTCATATCAGTATGATTTGAGACTAGCATTTTTTTTAAATTTTTGTTTTTTAATATATACCGTCCCTGGTATGAGATATAAATTTAGAATAAATCTGATCAGTTAACATGTTTAAAATCGAGTGATATGAATCAACGGAAAATACCATCGCTTAAAGGGTGTAGGGTTTGGGTTAGACTGAAAATATGTCGTCACAGGTGTATGTATGCATGTGTGTAGGTAATACAAGATTATCACTTGATAGAATGACCGAATATATTTGCTCAGTATGGATTTGACGAGATCCATTACAGACGTTTGCGTTTAAAAATTTCACGAAAAGTTAAAGACATACCTTTAGATTAGTTGGATGCCACCGTGCTATAGAAGACTACTAAGCATGGATTATTAAATCGACTTGTGGTGGTGTCCTATATGATGTCATCAGAACTGCGAAGCTGATTAGCCGATATAAACAGAAGCAAAAAGTCTCTGTTCTTCACTGTTTTTAAAATTAAAAAGGAGACATCCAACCTAATTGTTTGATCGATATCAATCGATTCCAATCTCTAAACTTTACCCTATTTATCTCTTAAGTGGTCACACAAAAGGTTGCTGGAAAAAAAAGCATTAATTTGTTCAAAATGGTTTTATTATGTTAAAGTGTTCATTCAAGGCTTGAGAATGGTGTGTGCGTGTGTGTGTGTGTGTGTGTGTGTGTGTATCTTTCTCTCTCTCTCACTATATATATATATATATATATATATATATATATATATATATATATATATATATATATATATATATATCCATGATATTGTACTTCAATATTCTTGTACGTCATACAAATGTTTGTGCCTTTTCCCCTCCGCTCTGTTATCAGATAAGTTCGTTTACGACTCATTCTGCTTTATCTTTATAAAATTAAAATCCAAATGTATAATTATTCAAATGGATCCTTACTTATAATTTTCACACTTGAATGTTTCTGTAATGAACCGCAGCACAATTCAGATGACTCGGACTGATTGTATCCGCCCTAAGCACATAAGCGTCGAACTCACTCTGTTGTAAGCTACTGTCTGAACATATCGAATTTACCAGTGTTCTTATACCTGACACAAATCTAAATTTAGCTGCTTACGTAACTTACGTCATTATGAGCAACCTAAACGATAGCTATCCGACAATATGTAGTCAGGTGTTTAGGTCCTTGCAACAATCTTAGAATAAGGGGGTGGCAGGTAACTGATTCATATAGAACTGACAAAGATTGGCGGGGATGGGGTGGGGTGGGAGTGGGGGAATTTTTCATAAGGTCTCTAAATGAGTAGATACATAAATATGGCGTAAATAAAGCTTAATGGACAGGTGCATTTGCCTAACAAATTTTAGGTCGTAATAGTAGTATCTACTTTACCTGTTACGAGTGGAACAGTCATTTGAGTTCTATGTGGAGTGTTGTACAGTTAAACTTGGAGCGTCTGTGAGCATGTATCTACGCACGTATTCTTCTTCTTCTTATTATTATTATTCTTTTTTATTATTTGCATTGTTTAAATTCTCTCTATTGATTTATTTTTTATTTATCTGTACGAGGAGGACTATAAAAGAACGTGTGCTACATAACTGGATATGTATATCATAATACATAGGTAATATTTAAGTTGCTTGTGTATTGGCAAGTAGCAAAGGATATTTGCTGTGACAACGGGGTCAAGGTTTAATAACACAATGGATACCTAATAGACTTTATTTATTTGTGTTTTTTGTTTTAAATGTTCGCTCTTTTAAAAGTTAATACACACCCAAACACGTCTTTCAAAACACGTTTTAGCTTATGCTGACTGTTTATATTTCTGTTGGATAATTTTATTTATTTCATGTATTCGGTATTTCTAATATACATTTTAGGAAGACTGTTGTATCGTTATCATGGAACAAGAATAACACATTTTAGTCCCAGCATTATCAAACCAAGATTTCTTCCCGGTATGTTCCCCTGTTCCTTCAAAGGAGAGAGAGAGAGAGAGAGAGAGGTCATTTTTCTGTAAAGGGAGTGATATATTCATCTTCATATTTTATCCATAATTTAAATGCACTGTAAAGTCCCAATCCCTCTCTCTCTCTCTCTCTCTCTCTCTCTCTCTCTCTCTCTCTATATATATATATATATATATATATATATATATATATATATATATATATATATATTTGTGTCAGTTGCTTTGCTGCACACATATATATATATATATATGATTTTGTTTGCTCTCGTTACTCTATTCTGGCTTGGTTTCGAGGCCTCTCTGTAGCTTGAGAGCTTTTTACACTTTGGACAGACTTGAAATTCCTGTATTCAAATCTAACCATTCATTTATCTTTGAATCTTCGCTTTTACTCTTCTATATCCTAATTTGAGAGCCCATGGCTTTGAATTTATAACATTTTTTAATACCCCTCGATCACTTCTCTAGTGCTACTTAAGAACAATATTTACGCCCCGGGACATCTTTTATGCTGAAACTAATATACAACCTACTTTGAACATTTTGGATTTAAAATATAAATTTCCATGGTTTAACATGTACAAGAAGTCCCATATTTTTTTTTTACTGAAGATGATGAACAAAACTATAATTAGGGTGACGCTATTGGTGATATAACACCATTTTTAGATAAATAAATAAGGGAAAGAAAAGATATATTTCACCCATAACTCACCTTTACAGAGAGTACCAACTAAAATAGTATTTGGCATTCCTCACTTCATCCCAGGCACCTATCTGATCCTAGTTTCAGTCAATAAACACAATTCTTACACCTGCCTTCTTGTATATGTTCACTTCGTTTAAAACTGGAAATTTCATACTTCGCAGTCATTTGGAAACAAAAGGTCGACAGATACCCCGAATAAGAAAATAAATAACCAGATATCGTTAGCTGACCCTTATTAAGGAAACACTTAACGTTTAACATGTTAGTGTCATGTTACATATTCAGGCCAGAAAAAAAAGTGACTGAATCAGCTTCCATTTAATTGGTCTGATTATTTCAATTCAAAAGAAAATTGGAAGATGGCTCCCTTTACTCATACCCATCTACATGTGATTTTGCGGAGCCATACTAACCTTGTTTCTCTTGCCAAGGCATCAATTAAAGAGTTTCATTGAAAGAGAGAGACCAACGTTTCATTCCTGTAACTATCATTAACTTCCAATGGCATCTCATTCATATTAGTTGTTTCGCACACGTCTTGAAGTGGACCTATCTACTCCATTTAATAATGTACTGCCTGGATTAGTAATTTTACTATTCATTGCACTTTATTACTCGAGAGTTTAAAGAAAGAAAAAAAATGAAATAAGATAGGAAAGACAAATGATCCACCATCTTACAAACCAACCAAAAGGTTAATCAATCAATCAAGCAATCAATCAATCAGTCAATCAATCAATCAATCTTTTGATTCATTAGTCTACTTGGCATATTATCCTAAAATAGTTTTCTTGGCAATATATAGTTTTCAAATATATTGATCTTTTGAAGATCGTTACATGACGAAAATACGCATTCAAGTAATAAAACAGAAAATATGGACTTCGATGAAATCATTATTACAATATTTAGATCATTCAACATCACAATCCAAGTAAATAAAATAATATTCATTATTGACGGCCTAGCTACGCTGACCATTCAATTTACAAGCGCCACTTGAAGGCAGAAAGTTAGGGCCTCGTCAACCAATCATTTTTAATGTACTCATAGGACCGTTTTGATTGGTCTATACAAATATACAAGCTGACTTAGCAGTGACCGTCATGCCCCATATTATAATTCATACTACGTTAGTCATTTTATTATTCATTCAATCGTATTAGTAGTATGGAACACTCAACATAGAAGGGATTATTTCATTTTCTCAAATCAGTTTGGGTCATTTAAATACTCGTATGTTCGTCATGGGCTACATAGTATGTTGACAAAAGTAGAAGCCGAACAATGAGGTCTGACCCTTAACATAGCGCTAAACATGTGAAGCGTCAATGTCCTGGACTTTTGTTTGTGTTGAATGAAATGCTTAATACGTTTCGAGAACTATATTTCATAATCTATCAGCATAGACTAGTTATGTTAAAGTTGTGTGCGTCTGCGTACACGTGCCTGTATGGTGTGTAACGAATGGTTTGAATTTCAGTTTTGACCTTATCTTTCGGGAGTGGGGATGATATTGCGGATGGAGGGGTAATTGTACAAGTCCCTTGATTGGTCTGCTCCTTATTCTATATTCATTATCTCCTTTCCCTATTCTCTCCTATACACCCCGTTCGATCAAATCAGTTTGCTTATTATGCATCGCGGCAGGTGGCAGTATGTGATACATTCATGCCCACTGGTAAACCCTTTTAAGCTGAGTTTGTGAAACCGGCTTGGTGGGCTGGAAATGATATGTAGCATATGTTACACATGAGCAGTGATTATTTAAGTAGACGGAGCTTTGTTGTCTTCTCGCATCAAAATAGATATGTCTGATCTTATGATGTATAGTGTTGTAGGTCAACTAACCTCCCACTACAAGCACCTGACATTGATAGGTTATCAATCATGTGTTAAGTTACACCTGGTAACCTATGTCTGGGTAGTTACCAAGACCAAGCTGACAATCCAATTAGGATTAGGAATTAGTTTCCCTGAAAGCAGCTAAGTTCAGACTGTGCCAAGTTCAAATCTACTTTCTTTTTCTATTAGAGTCCTGGGAGTTAACAGAGGGGAACATCATTGAACTAGACATTAAAGGGGCTGGACAGTCTGGGGTTTGAACTTGTCCTCTAGATTTTACCGAAGTGGTCAAGCCATTGGTCAAAGGAGCACAACGTTTATCAGAGGTAGAAGTTACACCAAACGTTGCTATAAGTGGCACAGGTTATTCACTAAAGTTTAAGGGAATCTTTACTAATCACAGTAGCAGAAATACCAACCAATACCGTTGATTTTCTAGAAGATCAAACCATGATAGAGAGAAATAAAGAATTTTTAAATCAGTCTCTACAAGGAAATATTTTTTAAAACAACGAGATTTGTTGTTTTTCCTTATATCAATCATTAAAATATTAATGAAACAAACCAAACACACGATTATAACTACGAAAGTTGAATAAAATGGCAAGACACCCCTCTTGTATTCAGGACAACTTAACTCTGTATCTAGTTATTGAACATATGGCCGGAAGTTTCATTAGATATAAAAATAAAGATGACAGCTGTTTATGTTGATATAGTTGACAACTTACGGCTGTCAAGCGACAACTTTGACCTTATAATCAATGTAATCATTCCACCTGATATTTTGCATTGCTGAGTATATTGTGTTACGACTCTATGGTCTAAGAAACATGTAACAGAAAGAAAGTGAAACCAACAAATCAAGTAAAAATCAACACGCAATTTATTTCTAGACAATTAAAGTGAAAATTCAAAAGACGCTTACAGTAACGTGAATTAAAATTCAAATAATCCAATAATCCTAAGTGTCCTAATCACAAGTCCTAAATATAGAATGTTCCGAATGAATGACTGTATCCTTGAATGTGTTGATTGCCAATAGTCTTTAATGTCCTGCTGCTCCGGTAGTCTTTAATGTGCTGATGTACCAAAATGAAGTACTCCAGAATATATTTCAATGGTGACCGAGTATATTCATAATTATGAAAGGTGATGGGAAGGCACTAGTCCTAATGATACAAATATCCTCAAGATATTCGATAAACCATTTGCCAGAGGTAAATGAAAATGTTAGGCTTATCTTCAGAGAGTTAATATGTACTATTATATTATATCTTTTCTGTATGTCCACTCTCAAGACACGCTTTCTCAAATCGTACTTCATGTATTTCAATGAGTACATCAAAATTGGCGTGTATTAAGGTGAAGAACGGGAAGTGATACTGACAATAGTAAAAATGATAATCTTTGGAGAAATACTAATCTCTTGAGTTGTTGTAATAAGATATCGAGTGAACAAACCAAATTAAGATTGTCAATTGAATTTTCTCTGTTTGACGCTGTAAACCTCATTCTTAAACATAGGATTGTCTCATCCTTGGTTACAGTACTAATTGCAGAACAAAAGTACCGTAAAAAGTGCATGATACGGCTATTTTACAGAAGAGTTTTCCTTTATTTGTGTAATGGTGATATGACCTTTGACTTTTGACCTAAAAATCAAAAGGTTGGTTTCTTAATTTCATTGCATGCAATTTGCAAAACTTGATCAATGAACATGGTCTAAAGCCACGGTTATCGTGCAAAGAATATTCTTCGTTGAATCACTGTGATCTTCTCATTTGGTGTTGTTTTGTTTTTATCAATAGGTCTCTTTACGGCACCATGTTCAAGTCAGCTACAAAGACCGGTAAAGGTACACTGACAAAAATAAACAATATCAGGCCGGCACCATTTGTCTTTTCTTAGTCAATTTGGCCTTGAGTATTTACCTTTATGACCCTAAGGTCAACAGGTTTGTTTTTAACGTTCAGTGCAAGGTATTCACAAAGTTAAGTAATTGTATGTGGTTTTGATCTATAGATATCGCGCGCACATTTTTTTCTTCTTTGAGTCACTGTGACATTGATCTTTGACATTTCTAACCCATAAATCAATAGATTTGTTTCGAGATCTCAGAGCAAGTCATCAGTTTAGTCAGGGTATGTGGTCTTGAAATAAAGTTATTGTGCGGAAACCATTGTTATTTTCTTTGAGTAACCGTAACCTTGACCTCTGCCATTTTAAATTTTACATCAATTTCTTTCTAACACTGTTTTGCAGACTATCCAGTCATTTTGGTGGACTTAAGTGATCTAGGTCTAAAGATATTGTACAGAAACGTCTTTTTGTTTCCTTCTTTCAATCACTGTGACCTGAACCTTTGACTGTTCGACCCAGAATCAAATGTCGTTTCGTAACCTTATATGAATGCTATCAAAAAAAGATTGATTAAGATGAGTGGTCTAGAAGTAAAGTTATTATGCGGAAACGTTGTTTTCTCAATAACTGTGACTACGACCTTCGACGTTTTGATCCCAAAATTAATATGTCCCTTTCTTAATCCAATTGCAAAAGACATCGACAAAATTTTATCAAGGTACGTAGCCAAGAACAAAAGTTATAATTGGCTGGAAATACATACCATTTGAGTATGATTTCCTAAAGATAAACAAGTAAAAGAAAGTAAGCAGAAACATTACAGAGCTTGGCTGTTTTCGACTGAGTAAGAATCCTTTTATAAATCATGTAGAATCAAGTCGTTATAAGAACTTGGAATCGCTCTTATGGCACGTACATGGTTTAGGTCCAGTTTATGTTGGTCTGTAACACTCATTGATATGGTAGGGAACACAGTTGATACTTTTATACATGTTTACTTCCCTCTTTGACCTTATGAAAACTAATTGATTTCCCTCCCCTTAATCACAACGGTGATTGTAGTAGATTCATTTAACCTCTTCAAGAAAGTCCGGACTCTTTCCATGAAACGTGTACAGCGCAGGGTATGATGATTTTTAAAATGTTTATACTATCATGTCATTTTCTGTTTCAGTTTTGTTGATATGAATATCACGTCCATGAATTGCATGTATTCTAATACGCTACCTTGTGAAATATATCTTTTACGATAAACTATTTGTCTTTCAGTTTTTATCAACGATAGGTTATTTGCTTAATTGTAGCAGAAATGTGAATTAGGAAATTGATAATTTTAATTTGAACCGACTATTGGAAAAAAATCTTCTAATTCCTCAACCACTGTAAGCAGATCTTCCCTGTTTGAGGATTATACTGTATTACATTCTTTATTCAGGTAATTCATGCCACCCGCCCATCATACTATAGCATATACAAATATTGCTAGCATCATAGAGCCATTTATACTGTACACTATATATATATATTACATTACAGTGTTATTATAGATCTGATTAATTATTTAACAAATGTAGTGAATCAATTTCCACACAGTGAGTAACATATAGACTATTGCTTGACTATTTGATAGAATTTCCCTTTATTTGCCTGACTATTTGATAGAATTTCCCTTTATTTGCCTGACTATTTGATAGAATTTCCCTTTACTTGCCTGACTATTTGATAGAATTTCCCTTTACTTGCCTGACTATTTGATAGAATTTCTCTTTACTTGCCTGACTATTTGATAGAATTTCCCTTTACTTGCCTGACTATTTGATAGAATTTCCCTTTATTTGCCTGACTATTTGATAGAATTTCCCTTTACTTGCCTGACGATTTGATAGAATTTCCCTTTACTTGCCTGACTATTTGATAGAATTTCCCTTTACTTGCCTGACGATTTGATAGAATTTCTCTTTACTTGCCTGACTATTTGATAGAATTTCCCTTTACTTGCCTGACGATTTGATAGAATTTCTCTTTACTTGCCTGACTATTTGATAGAATTTCCCTTTACTTGCCTGACTATTTGATAGAATTTCCCTTTACTTGCCTGACGATTTGATAGAATTTCTCTTTACTTGCCTGACTATTTGATAGAATTTCTCTTTACTTGCCTGACTATTTGATAGAATTTCCCTTTATTTGCCTGACTATTTGATAGAATTTCCCTTTATTTGCCTGACGATTTGATAGAATTTCCCTTTACTTGCCTGACGATTTGATAGAATTTCCCTTTACTTGCCTGACGATTTGATAGAATTTCCCTTTACTTGCCTGACGATTTGATAGAATTTCTCTTTACTTGCCTGACTATTTGATAGAATTTCCCTTTACTTGCCTGACTATTTGATAGAATTTCTCTTTACTTGCCTGACTATTTGATAGAATTTCCCTTTACTTGCCTGACTATTTGATAGAATTTCCCTTTATTTGCCTGACTATTTGATAGAATTTCTCTTTACTTGCCTGACTATTTGATAGAATTTCTCTTTACTTGCCTGACTATTTGATAGAATTTCTCTTTATTTGCCTGACTATTTGATAGAATTTCCCTTTACTTGCCTGACTATTTGATAGAATTTCTCTTTACTTGCCTGACTATTTGATAGAATTTCCCTTTATTTGCCTGACTATTTGATAGAATTTCCCTTTACTTGCCTGACGATTTGATAGAATTTCTCTTTACTTGCCTGACGATTTGATAGAATTTCCCTTTACTTGCCTGACGATTTGATAGAATTTCTCTTTATTTGCCTGACTATTTGATAGAATTTCCCTTTACTTGCCTGACTATTTGATAGAATTTCCCTTTATTTGCCTGACTATTTGATAGAATTTCCCTTTACTTGCCTGACTATTTGATAGAATTTCTCTTTATTTGCCTGACTATTTGATAGAATTTCTCTTTACTTGCCTGACTATTTGATAGAATTTCCCTTTACTTGCCTGACTATTTGATAGAATTTCCCTTTACTTGCCTGACGATTTGATAGAATTTCCCTTTACTTGCCTGACTATTTGATAGAATTTCCCTTTATTTGCCTGACTATTTGATAGAATTTCCCTTTATTTGCCTGACGATTTGATAGAATTTCCCTTTACTTGCCTGACTATTTGATAGAATTTCCCTTTATTTGCCTGACTATTTGATAGAATTTCCCTTTACTTGCCTGACTATTTGATAGAATTTCCCTTTATTTGCCTGACTATTTGATAGAATTTCCCTTTACTTGCCTGACTATTTGATAGAATTTCCCTTTACTTGCCTGACTATTTGATAGAATTTCTCTTTATTTGCCTACTATTTGATAGAATTTCTCTTTCTTTGCCTGACTATTTGATAGAATTTCTCTTTATTTGCCTACTATTTGATAGAATTTTTCTTTCTTTGCCTGACTATTTGATAGAATTTCTCTTTACTTGCCTGACGATTTGATAGAATTTCTCTTTACCTGCCTGACGATTTGATAGAATTTCTCTTTACTTGCCTGACTATTTGAAAGAATTTCTCTTTACTTGCCTGATTATACCAGCAATACTGTAAATATTTCTCTCTCAAACCAGAATAATTTGATCAAATCATCAAAGCGTGAAATTCATCTTCAATCAACAAATACCCGTTCTCAAAACAATGTTCACAATAGTTCATATATTGTGGTATATCTACATGTCTTACAGTTTCAATCTTCAGCCCCTGATCGGAACACTGAAATCTAGCCAAAAAAGCTGTACGTTATTAATAAGGCAGATCTTTCAGGAGATATTTTTTAACGTTTAATATTGACATATATTGACGATTTACATCCCAATTGGTCGATTCTGCTAGATTTCCAAACCATGATTGCAACATGAAGTCCTTCAATCTTTGGGAAACATTTTCACAAAAAAGGTTCATATCACCAACAGTTTGAGATATCCACTCATATTTAAAACCATACTCAAACAAAAGGTAATCTTCGACATTCACAGAGGCACAACTGAGTCATTAACATACTCAGATACATTCAAGAAGCATTTACATAATCTCAAATGTACCTTTCCAATTGCATTTGAGTATTTATATCCCCAAATTTGAGAGCCATCAAAAGTTGTAAACATTTCACGGTGATTGAAATATCCAAATTTAGTTTCATAATTTATAACCGACATTACAGACTTAGTTGCCTGTGACACACTAATGTTTCTTCCATTGTTTTAGACCGTACCAATTTACTTATACAATGATACAACTTAGATTGGTTATAAGACCATTTCTCATAATTCCTCAATGGACCATCGTATCTAAATATAATACTCTTTGTTTCTATCAAGGTTGACAATAATTGCAGTGGTATCACAGTCTCCACAATATTTATTTGTTCTTTTAAATATACAACTGTTTCTGTGTAATTTGCCAAATTAGCGGCATATAAAGCAGCATACAGATCTAATACATCATTTTATATAAATATTCCACTTTGCATCATGATCTAAGTAAATCGCTCAAGTCATTTAAAAAGAAATAAAATAACAGAAGGTTCAAAACACAGCCCTGACGGGTACCCATTGAACATCCAAAATATCCTGTTATACTACTCTTTGTTCTTACTCAAGAGTTAAAGTTACTGTACATATTTGTCAAGATGTTAAAGAAATTGCTTTGCATTCCCTTCTTAGAGAAAAATAAATCCATAATTTATCATGATTTATAGTATTAAATGCTTTGAGAAGTCGATAAATAACAATACAATCTACCTCTAGCTCTTAAAATATATCTTTACTAATGATTGCAAAATGAATATAGTATCAGTGGTAGAGTATCCAGAGAGAACTCCCGCTTGTGATTCATCAGAAAGTTTCTTTTAGTCCGCAAACAAGTTTAAGCGTTCATTCAATATTGTTGTAAAGGTCTTACAACTTGCGTCCATTAAAGATATACATGTGTTATTATGTGGGTTATCTTCAGAGCCTTTTTAAAACAGAGGACATATACTAGTTTCTGCCCATAATGCAGGAAAAATGTCAGTGCTAACACGTTGTTAAATAATACAGTAAGGGCACTATTTGACAAAAATCAATTTAGATACCATCAGGCCCACACGTTTAATCAGCTTTTAGTTTACAAATTGCTACTTCAACTTTTCACTTTCAGTTATGTCGCTGTTAAGTATGTTCCGTGATGTGTCAGCATTTTACATGGATATTGATCAAATTTTCAGATGGATCTTGCATACAAAATTATCATCATATCGTTAAGTGTGTGTTTAAAATATTGGAACAATTCGAAGGCTGATATATTTAAATGTTTTTATTTTTATTTTTTGTTTTTATCTACAATCGCCTAACGGTTTCAAAGTGTGCACACAATTTTAAGGATTAATTCCAGATTGGGCTAGTTCTGGCCGTTGACGTTCTTGGTATAACTCATTTTTGCTTTGACATAATTGCTCAAATTGATTTCTTGAAAACATATATAGTTTTAAGTCCTCCTGATTGTTAGAGACTCTAAATTTTCTCCAAAAGTCTATGTTTCAGCTATTTACATTTGTCTCATTCTACATCCCATCAGGGATGATGCGTACACTTCTCATAGAACCTAGATTTCAACAGTTAAAACACACCAACTTTACCATGGATATCAAGTACTTATTCAACAGCTTCGTTCACATTCCTGTATATCTTTTCAAGATTGTTATGATGCTCAGAATAAACTTTATCACAAAACGTCAACATGAATATGTCTTTGAAATCATTGTTCCAACAATATTTGTTAAATTACAGTAATATAATTTGTATTTATTATATTGTCGAAGTCTAAATTCTCTATAGGCAATTTCATCGTACATGCTAAATGTGTGTGATCAGATTCATCGCGTTCTTCCACAGAGAAATCTCTAACAGAAATGAGAATAATTCTGCTGACGCAGCCCTATGATTACAACAAATAAACCATTATTATCAAAAGAGGTGTAATTACCATCAATATCCTAAAAATATCTACCATTCAGTATATGTACGTCATACGTGCAGCATAATCCAACAAAAGTTTTCCCATATTAATTAAAAAAAGTTTTTAATTGTCTTGGGATAGAAAAAAGGTCTTCATTGTATGATATATCACCAAAGATATTATCGACATCATCATCTGAAATACAATCTAGGAAAAATTAATTCGAGCATTAAAATAATCGGCAAGGAAAAAGTAACAACCAGGATACATGGATTTGATTATTTCAAGGTATTTTCAATTCATCTTACACAAATTCTTATCAGAGTAAGCATCATATATTGGCAATGCTTCATATTAGTACTGCTTCCAGAGAAATTCTACGACCTTTGATGGGCAGCTTTTGCGACACAATGCAGCTGAAAACTAGGTTCCTGTGTACAAGTTAGTTCTGTCTTTCGAAATTCCTGTAGACTTCCACAGTGGATATAACTGTCGGATGTGTAGTACTAAGTTTTGATGTGTAAATATTGTTAGATTGCAGTAAAAAGAAAGTATTGGAGGAACCAAAAGGTATTTGCTGATTTGAAACAGCTTTAAATAAGTTATACACTGTGTGGACCATTAAACATTGACAGGTGATGCTACCATTGACCTAATTATATATAAGTAAGATAAAATACAATAAATAAATGCATAATTCGTCTCCAGTAGTCAAACTTTTTAAAATGATTTACCTATAAAATGTCAGGATTTTACAATTACCCTAAAACACAACCGACCTTGGTATATAGGGAGTTATTATCTTATTCTCTTTGATATATCCTGATTTTAGTTTGACTTCTATTACATTTACAAGCATAGATATGTACTTAAAAATAAAGAAAAAGATTCATACACACTTACATTGACACTCTAACACAACCAAGGTGTTAATAAATTACAAGATTATCACAGATTAATACCAATACAAAGTTATGAGCAATATAAGATATTACGTTACATTACACCATATTGAAACTTCAAAACTGGATTCACTTTTTCTCAAATACGTCAGTCCTATTGTACAACTTAGCTATATATTTTCCAAACTTTTGCAGTATAAAATAAAACTCTTATAATTTGTGAAATTAGCATTTTTGTATGCACAACGAGATCATCAAATAGAACATATTTTTTGTAATCAAGCGTAGGAAATTAACAAGCCCATCAGAATTGCCATTTCCAATAAACACATCTTTACGAGAAATGATTGATGCAAGAAATGATTTCAAGAACGTTTCAATAACTGGATAGTTATAAAATAAATGAACAATATTTTCTATTCCATCCTTACAAAGTGTACACTTGTCATCATCAACGAAGTGGCTTTTTTTTCTTGTCAAAAACTGATTTGTGACAATAATTTTATGCATAAATCGAAAAATAAAAACAAGCCAATTTTGTATCCTTAAAGACGCGTTCCACTTTTTATCATTAATTGTGCATTATAAATAAATCTTAAGGATTTGTATTGCAAGGAGGGCATTTTTATCCGCAAGCACAAGCATATTGTTTCCATTTTCAAAATAATTTTAAATTCTTCTTTTCCAAATGGATGATATATTTTGGAGTAATAGTAAAATCCTGTATGATATTATTAGTATGTTTGCTTTGCTTTACTTCATTAAAACTTAATAAGGATCTTTGTGCATAAAACAAATGTTGAACAAGTACAAATCCATTTCATCGCCGTCTAGTACAAGATTGAAAACTATTAATGTCTGCTAAATTCAAAATATCATGTGATAAATATTCTTCGACTGATGATGGCTCATTTTTCCATAGAGCTAAGGCATGAACAACATCTTGCCAAATTGTAATAGTTATCAGTTTTCCAATTTCCATCAAATTCATTTTCCTTAGTTTAAATATCTGAGCGCCTCAGGTGTGTCACTTTTCACCCTCCTAGTTTTACCACACCAAATACATTGGAAGAATAATTTGTTCGGTTCATTTTCTATATATGTTGGAGGATTGGCAAAGCTGGGAACCAATGAATAAATTTAGGCAAAATCAATGATCTTGTCAAAGTAGTTTTTTCAACAAGCGATACATTTTCTCCTACCCAAGCAACTCATCAGTTTTTTTCACGTAATTTAACTTGTTCGCATAATTATACACTATTATTTCATCCAAATTTAAAGAAAAATCAATTTTTAATAATCTAAATGTTTTATTTGAGATTTTTTTTAAAATTTCCAATCCATATGACTTTTCATTTAGAGATATTACAATATAAACACAAGGCAAAGTTATTAAAAGTCTGCATTGTGTGCCTTAAGAGACTGTTGCGACCCATCCAGTAATATAAAAGCACCATATACATACTAACCTAATTTAAATTCCATAATATTATTACAAATACCTGTAATATTTATATTTTTAAGATCCATGACAAGGAATTAAATGCCTATTATAATAAGTAAGGCGCAGAAGGTTCTCCCTGACGAAAGCCTCTTTCTAAATGAAAAAGGGAAATAGATGACCATTATTGATGACACTGTTTCTGGACTTGTTGCAAAATCCTCTGAACCATTGACAAATATAATCTCCAAAATTAAAGGATTTCAGAGCATTTTCGAAACATCCCATTCAACAGAGTTAAACAATTTTTTTTAAATCTATTAATAAAAGAGAGCAGTTTTATTTTTGTCTAAGTCAATTAAAATTAAATTATTTTCACTAATAAAGCTCCCTTTCATACAACCTTTTAAACTATCACTAATAATAGAGGACAGTGCCGTCGTAAGGGGCGGGCGAAACGGGCGATCGCCCGAGGCGCCAAGCCTGAGGAGCGCCATTTTGCGGTATTTTTTCCCGAGTGGGGGGTGCCGAAGTCGACGCTCGACCTAGGCGCCATTTCTTCCAGCGCAAATTTGCGACGGCCCTGATAGAGAATAGATCATTCTTAACCCTGTTGACTATAAAAGCAGAAGTTATCATATAATCTACATTCAGCGATGAAATAGGTCTTTAATTCTTTGCATATCTTCTGCCTTTCTCTTCCTTTGGTATACATGTAATAATTCTTTGAGACTGAAATTCCAAGGAATATTTCTTGTCATATCCTAAATTTAAAGACCTATACACAAATCCTTCCACATTGCCCCTTCAAAAGAATTGATGGAATTCAACAGTAAACCCATTCTAATCAGATCTAGTTTCATTTAGCATTTTTTTTCCAAAGCAAGACCACCTTCCTTAATAGTTAATTCACCGTCACAATACTTTCTTTCAGCACCTGTAATTCTTTTTTCATTTTTGTTTATATCATGGCTGTAATAACGGTTTCAGGTTTATAAATCATATTTATGTTTACCTTGTATAAATTGTGATAGAAATCTTTAGTATATTAGTTTGATCTGTTACTATTGTTCCAATATCCAAGAATAATTCCTCGATTGTTTTGTTGATCTAATTACTCTTTTCTTTGTCTCAAAGTTCATACCACCGTGTACCACCTTGCTTTTGCCTTAATCATTGATCCATCTACACGCTTATCTTCTTCCAATTCAGTTTTTTTTTTTAATTTTTTTTTTTTAACATTGTTATTTTGGTTGACTAAGTTTCGGAAAGCCAGAATGTCCGACTCATTTTGTTTAAATGTTGTTTTTCTTGTTTTGCCTTTGCCTGTGAGAATTCAATCGTTTCAGATCTAAGGTTCATTTTCAGAATTTCGAAAAACAAAAAAAGCAACAACAACAAAAAATTTAAAAAAATAAAAAAATTAAAAAAATCTCACGTTAGCATAAACTGAAGTTGATCACTTTTATCACCATAACGATAGAACCCTTCCACTGCATTGGTTATACATTTTCTAACTAAATTAACGATATTAATTTTTGCTTTTGAAGTTTTGCATTGAATTTTCAATGATCAGGTAATGTAGATAAGGACAAAGTCAGAGTTATAGTTGAGTGATCTGTTTATAACCAGTAATAATAGACAAATCAATACAATTTGAAAACATGTCCTCAGAAATTGGAAAATAATCTAATCTGCTCAGTTTGACGTGATTTGACTGCGCCATGTACATTAGCTACTATCCAAATTAACTGTTCTTCATGGGGTTAGTAATTCTAAGACATTCTTAATGTCCTGGACTGCGGTTCAGGCCATATAATTGTTATCCTTGAGTATAATGTAAGGGTCAAGTGCAATGTCCAAAACAACATTCCAGTCACTGCAAATGATGATGGGCGAATAATTAAAATTTACAATATCGTGTTTAAAATTCTTACCTTAACAATCACTAACAATCACATCTCTCACTTTGAATGGAAAATTCAAAATTATTTCTAAAGAATAAGAAAACAAAACAATAGCAACTATTACTAGATTTATGGCTACAACACATGTATATCTCCATGCTGCAATATTTTTATATTACCCTGTGGAAAATTGTCTCTTCTTTAAAACTTGGAGCACTGAAGGCCTCTTGCATTCATTGATAAGATTTTCATTTGATTACTTATAATTTATTTATAACTAAAAATAAAATAAACATATATACACTGTTCTATGAAGTATGAATCATAAGACATATTTAAATACACGTTAGAATATACTCACACAGACACACGGTTTAAAAACTGTGGGAGTGCACTGCCATGTCCAATTAGGTGAAATATCGCCCAATAAAGAAGTACCTGAACCTGTCCTACCCAGCAGCGTTGGTATACTAAAGAAATAGCATAAACTAAATCATAAATCAGTATGTGTAACGTTGCTATCCTTTTTCCTAAATTAAAATTAACATTTACAAGGACAACTCACCAATTAATGAACTTACTGATTACTGATTTAGCTCTTTAGCAATTATTGCGCTAATTAATACTGTCTCTAGTACTAACCCTTGCACCAAAAACTTGACAGAAAAGGAGAAAATAATACAAAGAAGCAAATTCACAAGCTGACAACCTCAAACTCTCATAAACCATGGGACACATCTATTGAATAAGTCATCAATCGGTGAAAAATATGTTTTGGCTATTGAAGCTGCTTGTCGCATCGTTTGCATGGGATTTTAAGAAAAATTACCCTGCTAACAATTATGATCAAGGTCAAAATCTACTTACAAGGAAAAGAATTAAAACATGAAAATCTCCGCACATACCTCAACTTCCACAAATACAGTCTGAACTGAATCAAGTCAGATATATCCAGATAAATATCCAAATAATGTATTTGTTTTAATTTGTTTCATGTTCATTAATATTGTCAGAACTGTCAAACTTATACATTTTTCCAGTTTTTACATCTTCCGTCATTCTCATTGTAAGTTTGTCCTTAAAGTCCTCTATTTCCTTGACCAATTTGGCATCAACATTGCGAAATTTCGCAATTACTGACCTTAGCGCACCTGTTTTGCCAGTGATCCTATGTATGGCAGTATTTTTCTCATGTTCAAGTAATTTTTATTCTAAGTCGGTTCATATGCTTACAACATTTTAAGTCGGTTCATATGCTTACAACATTTATAAACACAAGTCGGTTCAATATTTATAAACACAAGTCGGTTCATATGCTTACGACATTTAAAAACACAAGTCGGTTCATATGCTTACATCATTTAGAAACACAAGTCGGTTCATATGCTTACAACATTTATAAACACAAGTCGGTTCATATGCTTACATCATTTATAAACACAAGTCGGTTCATGTGCTTGCAATATTTATAAACACAAGTCGGTTCATATGCTTACATCATTTATAAACACAAGTCGGTTCATATGCTTACGACATTTAAAAACACAAGTCGGTTCATATGCTTACATCATTTAGAAACACAAGTCGGTTCATATGCTTACAACATTTAGAAACACAAGTCGGTTCATATGCTTACAACATTTATAAACACAAGTCGGTTCAGCTTTTACTGCTAACTATTTAAAATAATAATTTAAGTAACGTTCATGATAATTTATACACAAGAAAACTTACAAGCATACATTGTTAGCAATCAAAACAGTAGTATATAAACATAGTTGTACATGACTTGACAGAGTACATATATAGACCAACTACAAACATTTGTGCAGATCAGCAGAGAAGTACAAACATAGTTGCACATGACTTAGCAAAGTGCATATATGTATACATAGATACAGAATTTATTTTTCTTGGAGAGTGAATGAGTGAATACATCTAACATACATGCATACATATATACATATATATATATATATATATATATATATATATATATATATATATATATATATATATATATATATATATATACACGCACACATACATACATACATATATATATATGCACACACTCACATATACATACGTACATACATATATATATATATATATATATATATGTCTATATATATATATATATATATATATATATACACACACACGCACACATACATACATATATATATATACACGCGCACACACACATACATATATATATATATATATATATATATATATATATATATATATATATATATATATATATATATATATACACGCACACATACATACATATACATTTATACCAAGATCATATTGTTTCACATAATTTTTTCATGGGTTTACAGGCTACATGCATTCATATGCGTATATACAAGCATACATATTACAGAAAAAAATTACCTGTGGCCGTAGGAGACTAAAAACTTGGAATAATGAAAAGGAATTAAAATTTAAGCAAATAAGCAACATATGCATGAAAGACCTAAATATTTCCGTCGTTTGTAAGAAGTATGCATACAAGCTTGCCTAACATAAGTTAAGACTTAAGTAAAAGCTATTTACACATTGCACATTTGCACTTAATGCCATTCCAACCTTTGAAAACTTTCTTTCATTCATTAAAAGAAGCCACTGTCCTTGTGTTATTTGGAAGTTAGTTCCAGAAAAACGCTGCGGCTGAAGTAAAGATGTTTATACCATGCCTGACTGTTGTTGATCTTGGTATTTCTATCATATTTACATACTTGATTGTTGTGGATCTTGGTATTTCTACCATATTTACATATCTGACTGTTGTTGATATTGGTATTTCTATCATATTTACATATCTGACTGTTGTTGATCTTGGTATTTCTACCATATTTACATATCTGACTGTTGTTGATCTTGGTATTTCTACCATATTTACATATCTGACTGTTGTTGATCTTGGTATTTCTACCATATTTACATATCTGACTGTTGTCGATCTTGGCATTTCTACCATATTTACATATCTGACTGTTGTTGATCTTGGCATTTCTACCATATTTACATATCTGACTGTTGTTGATCTTGGTATTTCTACCGTATTTACATATCTGACTGTTGTTTATCTTGGTATTTCTACCATATTTGCATATCTGACTGTTGTTGATCTTGGTATTTCTACTATATTTACATACCTGATTTTTGTTGATCTTGGTATTTCTATCATATTTACATATCTGATTTTGGTTGATATTGGTATTTCTACCACATTTTCATACCTGACTGTTGTTGATCTTGGTATTTGCATTATAATTACATACCTGACTGTTGTTGATATTGGTATTTCTACCATATTTTCATATCTGACAATTGTTGATCTTGGTATTTCTACCATATTTACATATCTGACTGTTGTTGATCTTGGTATTTCTACCGTATTTACATATAACTGACTGTTGTTGATCTTGGTATTTCTACCGTATTTACATATCTGACTGTTGTTTATCTTGGTGTTTCTACCATATTTACATATCTGACTGTTGTTGATCTTGGTATTTCTACCAAATTTACGTATTTGACTATTGTTGATCTTGCTATTTCTACCATATTTGCATATCTGACTGTTGTTGATATTGGTATTTCTACCCTATTTTCATACCTGGCTGTTGTTGATATTGGTATTTCTACTATATTTACATACCTGGTTTTTTGTTTATCTTGGTATTTGCACTATAATTACATACCTGACTGTTGTTGATATTGGTATTTATACTATATTTATATATCTGACTGTTGTGGATCTTGTTATTTCTACCATATTTACATAACTGATTGTTGTTGATCTTGGTATTTCTACCGTATTTACATACCAGACTGTTGTTGATCTTGGTATTTCTACTATATTTACATATCTGACTGTTGTTGATATTGGTATTTCTACCCTATTTTCATACCTGGCTGTTGTTGATATTGGTATTTCTACTATATTTACATACCTGGTTTTTTGTTTATCTTGGTATTTGCACTATAATTACATACCTGACTGTTTTTTATATTGGTATTTATACTATATTTATATATCTGACTGTTGTGGATCTTGTTATTTCTACCATATTTACATATCTGATTTTTGTTGATATTGGTATTCCTACCGTATTTACATACCTGACTGTTGTTGATATTGGTATTTCTACCATATTTACATATCTGACTGTTGTTGATCTTGGTATTTCTACCATATTTACATACCTGACTGTTGTTGATCTTGGTGTTTCTACCATATTTACATATCTGACTGTTGTTGATCTTGGTATTTCTACCATATTTACGTATTTGACTATTGTTGATCTTGCTATTTCTACCATATTTGCATATCTGACTGTTGTTGATATTGGTATTTCTACCCTATTTTCATACCTGGCTGTTGTTGATATTGGTATTTCTACTATATTTACATACCTGGTTTTTTGTTTATCTTGGTATTTGCACTATAATTACATACCTGACTGTTGTTGATCTTGGTATTTATACTATATTTATATATCTGACTGTTGTGGATCTTGTTATTTCTACCATATTTACATAACTGATTGTTGTTGATCTTGGTATTTCTATCGTATTTACATACCAGACTGTTGTTGATCTTGGTATTTCTACTATATTTACATATCTGACTGTTGTTGATATTGGTATTTCTACCCTATTTTCATACCTGACTGTTGTTGATATTGGTATTTATACTATATTTATATATCTGACTGTTGTGGATCTTGTTATTTCTACCATATTTACATAACTGATTGTTGTTGATCTTGGTATTTCTACCGTATTTACATACCAGATTGTTGTTGATCTTGGTATTTCTACTATATTTACA
The DNA here is from genome assembly GCA_029931535.1 of Margaritifera margaritifera. Lineage (NCBI taxonomy): Eukaryota > Metazoa > Mollusca > Bivalvia > Unionida > Margaritiferidae > Margaritifera > Margaritifera margaritifera. The sequence goes on from JAQPZY010001351.1 coordinate 276,775, forward strand.
TATCTAACTGTTGTTGATCTTGGTATTTCTACCATATTTCGAGTGGTTTAAGGCGCTCGCCTTTATCGATCACTGCCATCTCACCTCTGTCCGCGTGGGTTCGAGTCTTGGGCTCGGCCAATGTGGTTATGTGAGAAAGCTTGCCAGTAGTTTCCCGTGGGTCGGTGTTTCTTCCCCGGGTTATTCCCGGGTTCTTCCTCCACCAGATATACTGGACGCCATATATAGCCTATCATGTGCTGCAAAATGGCGTTAAACCCATAAAACCAAACCCATGAAACCATATTTACATATCTGACTGTTGTTGTACCCCCACCTTTTCTTGTGCAGCCCACCACCACCAGGAAAAAGAAAAAACAAAAATACCCAAGGGATTAGCGACAAGAAATTTGACAAAATGCCACAGAGTATTGAACTTGCAAATGGACCCTGTGGACTCGGAGGTATCAATCGTGGCTTAACCTTTGCGTCACGAAGACCGAGAAGAACCCTAAAGACTACTGTCAGTAAAATTCAAGTTATATTGATCCCTTAAAAATATGATAAAATAGGAGATGTTTAATTGGCACCGAGATGCCAAGGCGTAATAATTTCAATGAGGACGATAAATACACCAAATATGCATCCTTTGATAGCCTTGTCCTCACCCTATGGCTTTTTGTCTCGCCCTGCTGCAGCTGATAGCTAGCAATAAGTAATATTAAGTAATAATAAAAAAAGTTCCTGAAATAATAGACCTGTTCTCAGGTGAGACATATTTTCTGTGAAACATGTATAAAGGCAACCATTTCTCTACACATCAGTAAGAAATGTTCATTGGAATATACCTTTGCTTTTATTAGAAAAGAAGCCTTGGATATATTGCCGCGATAATGTCATCATTCCATTCGTCAAAATATCTATGTATTTATTATTTTATTTTTTCCAATCGGAGTATGGAATTTTAGCCGTCGTCTAATACAATGGTTCCCAAACCCCGGGTCACATCCCAAATGAGGGTCGCGATAACCCTCGCGTCCCTATACTGGTACCGCATTTTGGGTCGCAAAAGATGGTATTTAGAGTCGCGATAAAAAAGTTTGAGAACCACTGGTCTAATACCACGAGGCAGGTTCTGATTGACAGTAGTGAATTCAAGTGCACTGGTTCCACAGTGTAGTAATACTGCTGTACATTTTTTCCGGAAATTGTAATTTCTTAATTATTCCCGAAAAGAAAATAACAGTCGTTACTACATTGTGGGTTTCGAAATGTTCGGATTCATGAGATCTGTAATAAACCTTTCACATGTATGTAATTTAGTATTTATTTCTATTGTTCTTTTTATTGTTCCTGATCACAATTATAAACCTATTGAAGTTAAGTCTAATGCATGTACTCTTGTGTAAATAAAAAGACTAGATAGTGCATGTCTTAATAAAATCTGGCAAACAAAATAATACAATTTCCTGCCTACTTTAAGATTCATCGGCTTCAAAAATTCATCAAATTTATAAAATTGATGAAAATTTAAAATTGTATTTTAACATTTCAAATGAAATACCGCAGAATAATTTCACTTTATGTAAATGTCATTGCTGTTGTAGGTCATCATTATTCGTGAAATGACACGAGCTGAACCATTTGCAAAATGGATGAGAAGTAATAATTAAGTTTAATCTTACCTCGATTATAATGAACTAATTCCAATTTATCCAGAGCAAAATAAAAAATTCCACTCTTTAAAAAAATGTAATATAAGTTGTTACTTAGTGATCTAGAGTCTCTAATGAGTTAACTTGTATATCATCTAATGTACACCGTATATCAACCTGTGTGTATAAAATGTCGATACACAAATATACACAAGCCATTAGTCTGGCCTTCCAAGTCACTAATTGGATATGCCATGTAATCGGAGGAATGTTGTGTGCATTCTAGATGCAATTGCAAACTTGGGGTGAGAAAACGGTCTAACATGAAACAAGATTGTATCATCAACAGTGGATAGATTATTATTGACTTCTACCGTACCTATACATGTATAAACTGAAGAGAACAGAACTTTATTGATATGACGTATGCAAAAAAACACATAGTCAATGCAATACATAATTCATATACAATACACTATTCTATAAATGAATGAATAAATAAATAATGGCGATAGAAACCTGTGCACACACATAAATCCTCTGAGAGAGAGAGAGAGAGAGATAGAGAGAGACAGAGAAAACGACAGAGAGAGAGACACAGAGAGACAGAGAGAGACAGAGAGAGAGAGAAAGAGAGACAGAGACAGAGAGAGAGAAAGAGAGACAGAGAGAGACAGAGAGAGAAAGAGAGACAGAGAGAGAGAGAAAGAGAGACAGAGAGAGACAGAGAGAGAAAGAGAGACAGAGAGAGACAGAGACAGAGAGAGAGAGAAAGAGAGACAGAGAGAGACAGAGAGAAAGAGAGACAGAGAGAGACAGAGAGAGAGAGAAAGAGAGACAGAGAGAGAGAGAAAGAGAGACAGAGAGAGACATAGAGAGAGAAAGAGAGACAGAGAGAAAAAGAGAGAGACAGAGAGAGACACAGAGAGAAAGAGAGACAGAGACAGAGAAAGAGAGACAGAGAGAGACAGAGACAGAGAAAGAGAGACAGAGAGAGAAAGAGAGACAGAGAGAGAGAGAGAGAGAGAGAGAGAGAGAGAGAGAGAGAGAGAGAGAAGATAATCTCAATTGGAATGTATTATGCACATATTTACCTAGATATTGTACAGTTGTTAAATCTTCATTTTTAAGTAATTGTAGCAGTTTATACATGCTTGGTTTCTGCCAATAATAAAGATCAATATAAAATTTTCTAAGTGACAGGCATAAAGGACAAATTAAGACAAAATGATATTCATCTTCAACCTCATTATTTACACAAAGTTCACATTTCCTTTCATGCCGTTCGTTTCCTACATGCCTACCAGTCTCCATACTTCACGGGTGTGATGAAAGCCTTAATTTACTTAGAGCCTTTCTGTGGCTGTCTCCATACTTCACGGGTGTGATGAAAGCCTTAATTTACTTAGAGCCTTTCTGTGGCTGGCATTAGCAATTATTCCAAGATAAGAAGCGGTTTCGAAGATATCATTTATATCTTTATACTGTTATGTATGATGTTTATATAATATTATAAATATTTTAGGAAATTATAAATGTTTCTTCACTTTAATATTTGCTTAAATCTTAATGTTATCAGGAAAAACATGTTTAACTAGTGTCCTTGAATTAGGTTGTTTTGATCAATATGTTTTCTCAATTTGAAGGTCAAGGTTGATTTTTGTTTACAAGTAAAAATTCCATTAAGATGACACATGTTCTAGAACATTCTGTCATGTGACCAATCTTTATATATGCCATGTTTGGTGGACATTTTTTCAGTTTTGACATTACCATCAGTCTTGTAAAGAGCTATTACAGTTGTGAAAATTCATTCCAAATTCTAAGAGAGGAATTATTTTAAATATTCATTGGATTATAACAGTGCTCATAAACTTTTGGATTTTGAATTTTTAATTGATGATTTTGGAATTTAAGTGAACTTATTCAGAGATATTTTGGAATACTTCATTTTGACATCAGCACATCAAGATTTCTAGTACATCAGGACTTTGGAGACCATCAGCACATCATAACATTCAAGGACACAGGCGTGAATTCAGAACATTCTATATTTAGGACTTGTGATTAGAACAATCATTCTTATTGGATTATTAGGATTTCAAAACACATTACTGTAAGTGACTTTTTGATTTTTCATTTTAATTATCTAGTAATAAATTGCTTGTTGATTTTTGTACTTGATTTGTTGGTTTCACTTTCTTTCTGTTACATTTTTCTTAGATCATAGAGTCGTAACAATACATATATGAAAGTTTTCGAAGCAACTGTTGAACTCCAGTCAGAATGAAATATATATTTTAGTATTTGGTTAAAACGCGGTAAAAAGGAATATATCTGGACTGAATTAGGGTAATACCAGACTTCTCCAAAGCCTGAAATCAATAGTATATTTCTCACATTAGAAACTCAATATTTATAATTCTTTCTTTCGCAATCGGTAAGCATTAATTGGTATATTTTTCATAGAATAAAATTTTTGGTGTTTAGCAATTTGAACCAATACCAAATCATGCGCACATATCTATTTAGATAAAGTGGATATCGGCCCAACTCTCAATACACAAACATATTGTTTGTAGAACGTTTAACGGCTAGTAACCACTTACAATATTTTCTATGTACCCGTTCCATATTGTCTACTTTCAAAAATTCCCAAATTTCACAGCAATAAGACAAACTTGGAGATACAAAAGAATCAAATAAATCACACATTATATTCATTGGACATTGTAGTTTATTAGTATTATTCAGAAGTACGTTCATTGCTTTGACTCCTTTTCCAGCAACAGTATATGTAGCACATCGAAACGAGCCTCTTTTGGTTAAAACAAGTCCTAAATAATTAAAATTATCCACAATGTCTAGAAACATATCTCCGTATTTAAATAAAACGTCTAGTCTTCTAACTCTTTGTTAAAAATCATAACCTTTGTTTTATCAATATTTACAAATATATTCCATCTTATACAGTATGCATGTAACTTATCTTAGGATGCTTGTTGACCTTTTGGATCAAAATATTTAAGATAAAAATGGCATCTACTGTATTATTATTCTTCTTAAAACCAAATTGTACATCAGTAATAATATCATATTTAATGGCCCAAGAAGAGAGTTTTTGATTGAATATGCTAGTGGAAACTTTTCTTATACAGCTTAGCAGTGTTATTCCTCTATAATTATTTGTATCGGATGGATCACCTTTTTTAAAAAATCGGTATAATAAGACTCTTGCTCCAATAAGAAGGATAAAAACCCTGTTAAATATCTTATTAAAAGGTTTCAGCGTGCAATTTGATAAAAGTAGAAATGACTCAGTAATGTATTCATTCAAAACTGTGTCAAAGACCTGGTGCCTTAGTATTGTTTAATTTTTAACACCGTAGCTAAGTTCTTCAATTGTAATTGGAGAATCCAACTCTGCAAATATCGGTTCACTTAAATACTCAGTTCTATATTCGTCTTGTATGCTTATACTCTGCTCTAATTGACCAGTATTATTTTTTGGCAAGGCTGTTACGAGTTTCTTAAAATGTTCATAAAAATCACAACAATCATTCAAATAATTACTGAAACGTTTTGGACTTTTAAAAATATTCCAAAACTCACTTGGATTTCCTTTTCGTGAAACATGTAATTTTTGCCTTCTGGATCTATTGTAGAGTAATTTACAAAATTCGGCAGAACTTTTTGTATTCTTTTTTCTTCATTATGTAATTCCTTCTATTTACATTGGTTTTAAAGAATTGTAATTAATCAAAGCACGTTCATATAGTTTCCTTTCTCCTCTATTTTCACCATTAAACCAAGAGCATTATCTTTAATACGAACATTACATTTCCCTTCCAAAAAATGCACCGTTTTTTAAAAAATATTGATTTGCATTTTTGGTAATAAAGAGCGTCAATGTTTCAGCTTTTTCATCGATTGTGTTTTGGTCTATGAGTCCAATAGTAATACCATTAAAGTGGTCTTCCAATTCTGCAATGTCTCTTTGTATATCAGCAAGGAACACTGTTTTAAAATCAGGATTCCATTTATGTTGTAGCATTGTAAATTTCAAATAATTCTGACGATAAATAGCGGTTTTTAAGAAGCAGAACAATGGACTATGATTTGAAAATTCTGTAAATCTATGTACTCTGAAGTTTTTAATGAAGGAGAAATTATTATCAGTGGTCAAAACATAATCAATTGTACTTTCTCCATTTATTTTGAAACAAGTGTACTGACCCATATCTGCATCGTCACCTAATCTTCCATTTAAAACGCGTATACCAGTGCTCTTACATAAGTCAAATAGGTGATTTCCAACACTGTTACTGTTTTGATCATGATTAGCACGTGGAATTGGAAGGTCAGTAATATTTACCACGTTATGTGTTATGAAGGTAAAGGGATTTTCTATGTAATTCTCCTTTAGACCGGTTTTACTATTAAAATCACCCGCTAATATAACGGTTCCCTTATGCAAGTAATTGTTGACTTCCATCTGTAGTTTAAAAAATAAATCGAAATTAAGAAGATTATGTGTCGGTGATTGTTCAGGTGGAATATGAACAAAGCAAATATAAACATCATCATCAAAATCAAAGTAACCCTTTTCTAATATTAACCAAACAATGCAATCAAAATGACTATGTACAACTTGTATACCTTTTATCAGACTTTGCTTTGCATATAATACAATACCTCCACTGGCAAGTTTTGCTTTTGTCTTAACGAATTTTCTGGGGAAGTGATAAACTTGGTAACCATAAATATATATGTGAGCATTTTGTTTAGTCCATGTTTCTAACAAGCATATTAGGTCGAATTTCGAGAGAAATTCATTAAGCTGATTTGTTTCTTTTTTCTCTTCAGTAAGTCCTTCTACATTCCATGTCAATATATTAACCGCTCCGTTCTTTTCTTCGCTCGCCTAATCTGATTGCATCTCTTAAATGACCGTGTCTCTCTGATCATCATCTTCAACGTAACCATGGCGTTCGTTATGTACATGTACGTAGCGTCTTCTGTTTGGCTGTGGTTGTACCCGACTCCTTGCCGTTATTCCCTTTGTTTTTCACTCTGGTCACTCGTTTATATCGCCGTTAGTGTTACCTGTTTTCCATTTATGAATAGCTTATCCATCACCAGAATCGCTTTCTTTCCCTCCGCCTTTTTTATTAATATAGGGAATAAACCAAGAGCCATTTTTTGAAAATCGACCTAATCTATACAGGTCACCATTAAACTCTGATCTACTTGTATATCATACGACTGCTGATCTGGGTCCGCGCGGTCATGATTTTTTTTTTATTTTTTATGTCCTACATTGAAATATCTGTGGTAGATTACAAAGTTAATAATGCGATTGTCCACTTATCATGACAGCACAAACCGCTACATATAACTATAAATAGTTATGAAGGGTCAGTAGATAAAATTGATAAGTAATAAGCAATTAAAGAGTGCGCATCAAAGTGAATTATTTTCGGAATCAAGCAATACTGATACATTGTATATTCCTGATGTATCTAAAGTTTTTAGAGTTGCTGTATTGTTTTTTTTTACGTTCCTCTGCTGGTATTAGTGTCTGTCAAACTGATTAACATCAGATTCTAACGCTACGTCATACAACGCAAATCAGACGTAGCGTGGGATCGACGTAGCGTTAAGATCTTATTGAGCCAGTTTGATGTGTTTTTCTGTGTGCACCTATGTTTTTCTGTCTATATATTTGTCTCTTTGAGTGTCTGTATGTCATATTCACTGAGCTACTGATTAACTCACCGATTTTCAGTATGTAGTGTACGTTGCGAGGATATATTTTTGCAAAAATGCTCACGCGTGCTAGAAACAATATTTGTTGTCATCGTTGTCATCGTCGTAGCAGTGCCAGTAATGATAAAATGATGTTAGTGTTGGTGTACATAGTAGTGGTAGTGGTGTTAATATTTAATGTTGTTATGGTGGTGAAATGTATTATAATTTATGCTTTAACAATGTTCACATGCTTTTACGGATTTCCGAAAACTGACTTTAGGTTGAGTGGAGTAACTCGATGGATTTAAAACATTTAAAATTAAGAACTGACTGAGCTAAAATCTATGGTTTTCTTATACTGAAATTACAATATAAACATTGCATAGAAAACAACAGTATAATTCAATGCCAGTTACACACTATCCAAGGACTGGATACGATTCTATTGAAAATGCAAGAAAAGTGAAAATTGTGATATATATATATATATATATATATATATATATATATATATATATATATATATATATATATATATATATATATATAAATTAAAAGGACAGACAGGCAGTAGTTAGTTATGATCAATCTGATTATAATCGAAATCACTGACATAACTGATTATAACTAAATCTCGATTTCAGTCAGATTTCTTACAACTTACTTACAGTGGAATATATTTTTCCCGCTGGTAGGCTCTCTGTGGCGGCGGTGTGTATGTGTGTGTGTGTGTGGGGGGGGGGAGGGTGGTCATTTTCCCCCGGGAGTCAGCCAAAGGGTGCGCCCTCAGGAGCGGGTTTTTTATGCAGCTGAAATTTTCGTAGTATTTCACCTTACTTTAGTGTAACTTGGGGGGGGGGGGGCAATTTTTCACAAAACATATTTAGGAGTGGATGTGGGGAGGAGATAGGCTGGCAACTAACATAAAAACTGTTGCATATGGCAAAGTAGGGGCGCCACTAAAGAACATTACCCCCAGGCAGATCAAACCCTGAGGCCTGTGTTTCCCGTGGATTCCTCATCCGTAGAGTATGAGGAGTAAGTCACGACTGAAAAATTTAAGGGAAAGGGAACTTACTCTAGAGGCGTTATATGATATTTTTAATGCGGTTTTTTCCCTTAGATGTTGTTGGCATACCAGTGCGTGCGTTGTCGCTCAGGGAAACATCTTCTCTTCTTATATTTTGTGAACAGAATATCCCACACTAATAACTCTTTTTTTGTCCATCTGTTTCTATGTCTCTGTATCCACGGGTCACTTCATTTTAAGTACACGAGCATTAATCAGTGAAGTTCGGCAAGTGTTGGTGGTACGTGCGTGTGTCATTATAAGGTCGAAATATCCATGTTGAAACATTGTTTTCCTTTGCAAAAATGTTAAATGCTAAATAAGATTGTTACATGTGTATATTTGTGTACGCTAACAAGGTATGCTGGCATGCCTCTCACCGAAATCATCTTATGTGAATTTACGTTGCATTCGTTAATATAAAAAAAAATCCGTTGTATTTTTATTCTTAATATGATTAAATCCACAGGCTCTGTTTCGGAGAATTTTGACAATAACTGTAATTGTGAGTCATTTGGCATGTAATGGAGGCAACTTGTGATAGCACTGACCTGTCCAATTACAGGTCTCAGGCCACTATTATGATTCAATCTATACCAGTGGTTCCCAAACTTTTTTGATCGCGACCCTAATTACCATCTTTTGCGACCCAAAATGCAGTACCAGTATAGGGTCGCGAGGGTCCTTGCGACCCTCATTTGGGTCGCGACCCGGGGGTTTCGGAACCACTGATCTATACCATCATATATGTTATGTCGAAATTCTTCCTGTATCTCAGTTTGCAGATTTTTCCTTCACATATAAAATGGCCAAGAGATAAACGTATTGTGCAGTACTTTAATGGAGCATAGCCTTTTTAAATGGTTATCTGTCAAAAATGAATGCAAGCATGGTATTATAATAAGTGTATTTGTAAAACTCACTAGGAAGAAGAAGAAAAAAAAAAAAAAAAAAAAAAAAAATACAAAAACCAAACTTTAATAGCCTCTCGGGTGCTAGTGCTACCTTAAAGTAGTATAAATATTTGCCAACGCATGAAAAAAAAAAATTGGAAGCAGTTAGCATCATTCTAGAATTTGTGTCACGCTGTAAGATATATAATCAAACTAAGTACTATACTATCAGCCATGTTTTGATGCCACCAGAAAACAAGGTTGCATTAGTTGCGTTATATCAAAAGCGCATGTACCGTCTATACTCGCGTATAATACAGCTCCAAACATAAATGCAGAACTTGCGTTGTGAATTTAAATAGTTCAGAATATTTCCACCCTGTGTAATATTTTTAAAATCCTCATAGTAAACTAAGTTCTTCGAGTTTTTGTTATCTTTCTTTAAATGCGTTCTAGCTGTACATATAATTGTGTTGGAAAAGAAGAGGAAAAAAATAAAGGAAAGATATTTTAAAAAAAACACCTAGACGAAAGATGCAGTGATGCAAACTTTCCTATGGGAATGTTTACTGTAGATTCCTTTGAAACTTTGTACCTTCATTAAATATGTACAAAATGAAACATGTATAGCTCTAATAATGAATTCACTTTGACTGGGAGCCTGAAGTTCCTATTAAAATTAAGCTGTTCGAAAAGCACAGCACAAAATCTTATAGTTTAAAAGCATACTTGAGTTGCATTACGTACTTGAGCATGTTGATTTTACGATATCTATTAGCAAATGAACTATAGATAATGCAAAATGATTTATGTAAATGTTTAATTTAATTTAAATCGAGATCTACCTTATATAATCGCTTACAAGTTGAGCCCAACTGCAAACAACATAGACAAAGATCTGCCGTCGAATAATATGCCAGCTGATCAGGATCTATTTTTAGACTGATTGCCACTAACTAACTGCATTGACCCAGATCTTTCGTCGCAATATGCGACGGCAGCTCTGGGTCTGTGCAGTTTGTAGTTGGACACGAGATATAAGCGAGAATATACGGTACTTATAATTAGACAAACTGACAGGCACCGATACGATGTCATGTTATGGTGACCTTTCGAATTCCCAGCCCACTTGTCTTTAGCAGCATAGCAGATAAAGTATCGCATTTCGTGTTAGCGAGAGTTATCTTTAGCAAACGTTATATTCTGAATGACGTATATAACTTTCATACGTGCTTACGCCCTAATTTGATTCGTGTCTCTCGGTTATGTCGGTGATCTCGATTTTTAATCAGATTGTAGAATTGTTATTGGTGATGTGCGGCGGTTTGACCTATAATATCAGAATATTCATTTATTCATTCCATATAAGAAATAGGTAAGCTGGAATGCATTCTTGGTGTCGACACCATAATTCGTATATACCATTCATGCAAAAGGCATGCATGTCTCCGTGCCTATTTCTCGTGTGGAAAGGGCCCCAGTAACTATTCTAAATGGCAGGTCATACAGCTATATACAGTGTGCATATGGTAAAGCATGTATGCGAAAAGTCCAATTTTCATAAAATGTTTTTATTTTCTCAGACTGTTTCCCCGATTTGCTGGTAGGTGCTAACATGATTATTTCAATGACGTAGATATTAAATAACTTATCTTATTTCGGGGTTTGGACTTAAGCTTCAGTCTCGTGCTCAGAAAGTGTTGAGAATACAGGGCCAGGCATTGAGAATACCTGTCCAGCCCTTGAGAATACAGGTCCATGCCTTGAGAATACAGGTCCATGCCTCGAGAATACAGGGCCATGCCTTGAGAATACAAGAGCAGGCCATACAAATCATAAATCTTCAAAGACTGAGTTTGATTAATTACTCTAAACTTTAAGATCATATATCTCTAATGTTATTAGTAATAATTAGGCGACACTCTCTCTTCTGAATGTTCGCTTCGCTGTAGTATTCCTACAAAGTTTGAAACCTCTCTTTGGAAGGAACTATGATTTTCAACGGTTAACTTTTGAGTAAAACTTTGGGTCTTGTACTTGTTAAGTTGTATGAATTCGAGGACTGATCCAGTGATATTTGAGTCCAGGCCTGGTCTATTGTTATTTGAGTCCAGGCCTGGTCTATTGTTATTTGAGTCCAGACCTGATCCAGTGATATTTGAGTCCAGGCCTGGCCTATTGTTATTTGAATCCAGTCTAATGATGTTTGAATCAAGGCCTGATCTTATGATATTTGACAGATGAGTCGCTGAAACAAAAGGAGAGGAAGTGAAAAGACACATCAGATACGAATGATCCGAATGATATGATAGCAATAGTAACATGCTGCAGCGACTTTGAAAGAGTCTGTCACCAAATTATGTGTACTTTATGTCAATGTATATATGTGAACGAAAATGTACTACGGTTCCGTTGCAGCTACAGCGTTACCCGAGGCTGGCTTTTTTTTCCGCTTTAGCTATTTAAAAATACTGAATTCGATTCATCCTATGCTGCACGTGCAAATTGCCTGCAGTGAAAATCCTAATTACCTCGAGTTCTCCGGCTGCGCATATTCACCACAGCCAGAGAACTTATAGAGTGAATTCTCAATGTATAGTCACATTACAACGAGTCTTGTCAGGAAGCTAACCACTTTATGTGAGCAATCTTCAGCTGCAGAGCTGTTTTTGGTTTGGTGATGTGGAGTCGTAGAACTCTGCGGGGTTCCTTGTAACCTGTATGCTGCTGTCTGGTGACGTTGGCTCGGAAGAAAGTACTGATGTTCTCGCAGTGAGGGACCAACGTTTCGCGACCAGCGGGTGTGTGTTGAATGAGGAGGCTCTCGAGGGATCCTTCAAAAGACTGGGAGGGGTTGGCCATGCTTGGAGTCGTCAGCAAGCAGAGCAGAGAGCAAGACATGAAATAGTGAAGAATGCTAGAGACGGAATTGATGATACCAGCCCAGGCCCTGAATGCTATCAAAGGTTTAGGGCTTAGTATAGCATCAGGGTGGAGCCTTAGGGCTCAATCACGAAGAACTACGCTTCTCCTGATTTGGGAGGATACATCCAACAACACAAGATGGTACCCCCAACAAAGACAGGGACAGGGAGGAAGAACACTGGCACAAAGGGAGCGACATCCGCAGACGGAGATTACGACTCAGGCTGCGCCGCAAACCAAAACTACGCCAAGTGCCCCCCACGCAGGGCCCGGGTCAACAGTTTCTCCACCTCCACAAACAACACCGCTCCCAGCTTCTATATTGCCGGAAGCTGGGAAACGGATTTCCTTGCCAACAGCTAAAATTCCAGCACAGCAAGGGGCAGGGCAAGGAAGGGAGGAGGAGAAAAGGACGAAAGAAAGTAGAAGAAAAAGGCTAAAGAGGGAACCAGACAACAGGGGGCAGAAAACAAAATCCAGCCACCACGAGAGACGGCAGCGCCGAAAACTCAGCAGGGACCGAAAGCGACGGCAAAAAAACAACAACAACAACTAAAACCGCTGCTACTTACGCCGTCGCCTGACATCAAACAACAACTGCCGGCATACCTAGAAAATCCGGTGAAGGACTGGGGGCTCGGGGAGCTTACTAAAAACAGGGAGGCGGCCAAGCAGCACATAGAAGACTACAGAACGGTCTCTATGTGCTTTAAACAGAACAGATGTGACGGAGGGCTCAGCAAGGGATTGAAATCCAGCTTCAGGCAGGCAGCGTCAAATATCAAAACCCTGGGGGAGACCTACAGTGGGTGCCCAGTCCCACTAGCAACGCTGCTATGCAATCACCTGCTTTCAACCTGGAAGCTCTCTTCAAAGCATGTAACAGTACGGCCGCCGATGAGGGACCTCGTGGTTGCTGACCTAGTTGACCCAGCTAGCTCCAAGGGCCGCATCCGAACCAAGTTCGAACCGCCTGCCCACCTGAAGCCGTTCCTGGTTCCGCCGACTGAGGTTACACCTCAGCCCTTTTAAGGGCTAAAACATTGCCTCATATGCCTAAATCAATGGGGTTTTCAATTTGGCATTTTCGAAAACCCCTTTTGATCATACTTTTTAAAAAAAAAAAAATTTGACCAATTTCGGAACGCCGTCTAAAAAATTATAACTCAAAATTGTAGTGTGCGTGATACGAAAATGATACGAGTAATTTTTACTCAAAGATTGGTATTGTTTTTGAAAATAACATGTACACTTTGTACACAAAATTCTTTACAACTGGAATAATCGCGTTAAATTAAAAAATTCTTTAAACTTGAAGTATTGCCTTAATTGAACAAGTGGCTAACACTTTATTGGTATTAGGGACAGCCCGACTTAGTTAACTGGGCAGAATTTGATCAAGCTGCCTGCCACGCTCCAGACACGCTGAATGCCAGCATGCTTTGCATGCATTGCTATCACACCTGCGAACATTGAGGTTTTAAATCCTATGTACAGGTTGAAAGTAAATCTACACACCCTCCTATATCGCGCCTACAATGAACCCCATTCACTTGGGGAAACCATGCAGCGATGGAGGGGTGTAAAATAAATAGTGTGCTTTGCACACAGTAATGCACCAATGGGTTATAACTCTAACCCATTGGTGATTAATTAATTAAATAGGGCGCATCGCGCTCATTAACTCGACGTAATTGGCCGAATGGCCGCACACGTCGTTAATTTAACAAACAACAACAAAGGCCATGCTTGGTGGCTCCTTGACCATTAACTAAAGCTGTGGAACCAGAAATACATCGTGGTCGTCAACTAGACGCCACGATATATATATATATATATATATATATATATATATATATATATATATATATATATATATATATATATATATATATATATATATATATATACAGCCTGCTTGTCGATAAATTATACATTATTCATATTTGTATATAAATCATATACTTTGGTCACCCTTGGTGTTGAATCATACATTGTTTGTATTCGGGTGTAAATCCTATACTTTCATCACTCTTGGTGATAGAAACGGACAGTATTCATATTTGTGTACAAAATGTATACACTGATCGTCCATGGTGATATATCCATATATTAATCATATTTGTTTATGAGTTCCATACGTTGATTCTTGTTTGATTTTCTGATTAGTTCCGTCTTAAGAACTATATTATTTCCTTATATCAGTTGTTGAACTCGGTACTCATCATTCTGTTAAATCCATTGTTGGACTCCATGCGCACGAGTATCGTGTCAGATTCATTCATCGTTCAATTACATTATAAATAAACATCTCATTCACGAAATTGCTTTCGGTGGCTTCGCTAAATCCAATCACAACCCGGCTTCATCCTGTTACAGAGTCCTTGTATGTCTTTGAAGTAAATGTTAAAGGCCACAACTGTTGTACTGGCTATATGAACGTCTGTATAATTTGTGTATTGGTCTTGTTTAAATATTCACAAGTTATCAAGAAACAAAAAAAAATGCAATCTCGTTTTTTATTTCATATTTTATTTTGTGATGCCATGTAAGCAATGGCTTTTAAAACATCCGTGAAAAGGAGTTATTAATGATAGCAACTCTATGTGACATGATGTATTTATCCTGAAATAAAGAAAGTAAAGGATGGCATAAACCATTAAACTCTAACAAAAGTTTGAATGTGCAAGGCTCATTTTATCGTTCTAAATATTGAATCTGTATGATTTATCACATTATATGGTTGAATCCAACGCATGTGATCGATTTTCCGTCCAATCAAAATAACAGTCTTAATTTTTTTTTATTAAATGTTTCTCTCACGCATCAAAGAATCTCTTGGATAACAATTTTCTCTTGATGACATCGAGTAGACGCCCTTAGTTGTTGAAGTAATACCAGGGCGGAGGTATATAGTACGACCCTGAAAAGATTAACAAAAAACAATTAGCTCCAGATGAATTTAAGCTATAGGGCCTACGTGTTGACTTTAAAATTATATTTTACCTTTGGAGACACCTTTTCATTCAACCTGTTGGCATGAAGACGAAAGATACATTTCAAGATCAAGCCAGGAATAATTAGTATGCCATAACGAGTGCGTGCTAAGTTATGAAATTTCAGATGCGCTGGGCTAAATTCTGCCTGCAGCGCATTTTTGTGCATAGTTGTTTCGAAACAGGGTACTAATATTTAACAAAAATATTATAAAGCCTTTTTTATTCACACTGCATTATTTTGGAATGTGTGGCATATAATTATAAAAAAAAAATTACATCTCCTTTATTTTAATTTTACAGGTTATAGCAGTTGGTATCTTGCATGTTGTATACAGTATAGATGTACCGACTTTTATTTTTACCAAGGCAAGCATCCGAGTCACAACCATGCGCCTTATGATGTACATTAGGCTGCTCCATCTATAAAAATAGCTTTTCTTTAACATTGCACCACTGGGGCTCGTATCGTTGCTTACAAGTTACCTATAAATTTGATATGTACTATATATGAAATAATACAAGGTAGGACACTTCTCCCATTTCTCCTGGGACCTATTTAAGAATGAACACTGATATCTCGAGATATACTTCGAGTAGCGTAATAACTTTAAAACCGATTTTAAGCTCAGAGATTAGACATTTTATGTCTAATCAAAATTTGACTTTTTATCACACCTTTAAGGAATGCCAGACGATTTTCCCACTCTACCGCTCGACATGGCCATGATCGCACCTGTTTAATATACATGTACAGCGCGCTGAATGGAATACTGCCTTCTTATTGGTCGAGTGAAAATCAGGTTATCAGTAGGCGCAGTACGTCATTTTCGGTCGACCAATAAGAGGGCAGTATTCCATTCAGCTCGTTGTACATGCATATTAAGCGGGCGCGGTCATGGCCATGTCGAGCGGTAGCGTGGGAAAATGGTCTGACACTCTTAAAGGTGTTATAGTCATTATAGTCAGTCAAACTGTGTGTCTACACTTAACAAGTCGAATGCCTTAGCTAAGCATTGGTACCAAATTTATTACGCTACTTGAAGTGTAGCTTGAAATATCAGTGTTGATTCTTAAATAGATCACGCGTGAAGGAGGAGAAGTATCCTCCCTTGTTATAATAATAATAATAATAATAATAATAAAAATAATAATATTAATAATAATAATAATATATATAGGCAAATTGAAAGCAGCTATACGAGTCCCTGTGATTACACTCTCCGTTGATGACTATATTTTTCCAAATGACAAAAGTTTGCGCTAACGGAACAAGGTTTGGTTTGAAATTTGTAAGGTATGGAGGGATTAAATAATCATGAGCTAGATTGCAATTCTACAAATTCTTTTGGAAAGATCCAGGCGGTTTTCTCGTTAGGGCTCTAAACGCTGGATATGATATGCAACATTTTTCAGAATTTCAGTCTCAGGGAATGATTACTTGCATTCCAAAAAAAGATGAAGACAGGAAATTTATTTTTTCAAAAAATTGTAGACCAGTCTACTACTTAATTTAGATTACAAGATTGCTTTGGCGTCTATTGTTAATAGGGTAAAGAAAATCCTCCCTTTTATCATTAGTGACAGCCAAAAGGGTTTTATGAAAGGGAGATATTTATTGGTGAAAATATAAGAAATTTGTATGACCTGATGCAATATCTTGAGGACAAAAATGAATCTGGTCTTCTCCTATTGATTGACTTTGAAAAAGCTTCCGACTCAGTTCAATGGGACTTTTTGGAAAATGCTCTGAAATCTTTTAACTTTGGAAAATCCATTTGCCACTGGTTCAGAGTATTTTGCAATAAATGAAAAGTTGTGTCACTAATAATGAACATTTATCCCCATTTTTTAAATTTGGAGAGAGGTTGTCACCAGGGAGACCCTTCAGCACCCTATTTATTTATAATAGGAATTGAACTTCTTGCAATATAACTAAAGAAGAACACAGATATTAAAGGCATTTTCTATAATGAAATGGAGTTCAAATTAGGGCAGTACACTGATGATGCTTTTCTATTATTAGATGGTTCTCATTTGTCCTTGAAGACAACCATGCAGAGTTTAAATGTTTGTTTTTTTAAAATCTAAAGCTATTTGAATTGGATACAAAAAATAATTTCAAATGAAAAAAATATGTCCATAAATTGATATTAACTGGTCAATGTCCAATTTTAGATTACTGAGAGTACATTTCTCTTTGAACTTGGACGATATGGTAGAACTTAAGTATTCGACGAAGTTGAAGGAAGTAAAGAAACTGCTTGGCTTGTGGAGCAGAAGAAATTTGGGGCGGTAAAACTGTGAGGTTAAAAGAGATACTCTTATAGCTTCTTTGACGGAAGGGGGATTAAACATGATTCACTTGCACTCATTTGTGTGTTATATAAAACTTTTCTGGATTAGGTGTCTTTTACTAAACGAAGATGGTTTATGCCAAAAACTGGTTTCTGAACAAATATTAGGAACATTTGGAGTTTCACTGGTATTTAAATTAGGAAAAACTAAATTGAAAGAAATTTCTAAATCAATTAAAAATATTTTTGACATGATGTTATTTATGCTTTATCACAATGGAAAAATGAACCTCTACTGTTCATGAATACTTGTCTCAAGATATTCTTAATTTAGTTACTATATATAATTTTAAATCACACACAAGGTGGAGAACTAACGGTTTTGTACTTATTCAACTTTTTCATGAACATGGATCTCTATTAAGTTTTGATGAAATAAAACAAAAAAAACACAAACTAATAATTTCATACAGTACCTTGTTCTTATCTCAAAGATATCGGTGAAGTGGAAAAAGAAAATTAAAAGCTTTTTTGAAAGTGAAAATAGTTTTCATTTAGTTTTCAACAAAACTTCGCTCCTTAATGTAAGAGCAAAGAATAAATTTATCTATAAAGACCTGATAAGAACCAAGATACAAAAGCCAAATGGTAAACATGAAACTTGATCCAGGCAGCTAGAGTGTGCAATTGATGCAAAGGAATGGACCAACTCTTCTGTTTTGGCTAAACTTTGTACAAAAGACATAAAAAACCGATTAGCTTTAATTTTAGATTTCTCCGTAGAAATATTGCTATAAACCAGTTTTTGAAAAAGATTAATTTAAGTGATAATGATAAATGCACCTTTTGTAGGGAAGAAATAGAACAAATTGAGCACTTATTCTATGACTGTTCAGTTACTGAACACTTTTAGAAATTATTTGTGGAATGGATCCAAACATACGATTCAAATTTTAGAATGACACGAAAAGATGCCTTTATAGGAAATTACAACTTTGATGATCTTTTTAACTTCCTAATTTTGCTTGCAAATATGTTATATACAAATCACGTTGTGCATCAAAAATCCCCAGATCTCACCTATTATATAAAATCGTATAAAACACTGGAAAAATGTGTCGCCAAAGAGAATAACAGAAGTGATGAGTTTAAGAAAACGTGGACCCTATATTCGACTGTAGGCACATAATTGTGTGGGGTTTTTTTTTTTTTTTTTTTTTTTTTTGTTTTTTTTTTGTTGTTGTTGACATTTTCTTTACTTTTATTTGGGGCTGGGGTGGGTGGGCAAAGAAAACAATATTACTTTTAGAAAAAAAAAAAACAACAGCAACAACAAACAAATAAACAGGCAATTTAAAACACCTTGGGGTTTGTATGCGAGTGTGTCTTTGTGTACAATAATTGTGAATGTATGTGTCTGTGTGCGTGCGTGTGTGTGTGTGTGTTGTGTCTAAGTAAGGGAACATATGTAAAGATCAGGATGCAAAATAATTTAAGGTAATGTCCCATACGCTAGGTCAGGTGGTGATGTGAGGGAACATGTAAAATCCTGACAACTTATGTTCAATAAAAAAATTTTTTTTAATTGTGCCAGGCAAATACTTTCGAAGACAGGAGATGGGGTACGAGTCATAATGGTCCTGCGACAGATTTATAGCTGGGAGTAGCCAGTCGCGCATAACAGGATAACAAGTGTGCAAGTGCCGTATTGCAACGAATCTTCATGACATCGCGCGGTGTCAGTCAGTATGTAAAGGACGTCACACAATGTAAGTCAGGTGGACTCCACAGGCTTTATCGCTTTCATTGGTTTACCATCCATTTAATGAGCCAAACTGAGCATATGTGTGTGTTTGCGTTTGGAAGTTAATTTTGTAAGTTTAATTTGTAAGCAAAACAGCATAGAATAGCCATCAAAATTATACTAATTCTTTTACAAATGTAAGCTTAGGTTTTTTTGATATGCATATGAGTACACGTTTCTTGTATTTTTCACGCAGCTTTGCTGCAGTTTGCATGTTCTAATTTAATCCGCTTTCTATGTGAAGATTTGTTGTTATTTAAAAAAAAGTAATTATCAAAATATGCACGTTGTCACTGGCGCCAATTGAAACTATTGACGTCATAAGTTTAAAATAAGTTCAAATTGTTATATATAAGATATTGGTCAATGTATTTTCATAAAGAACTCATCATTTCAAAGATAATTTTAAATTTGATTTCATTTGGTTCTTTGCATTCAATTGGGCCGAATAAAGTCCTTGCATTCAATTGGGCCGAATGAAGGCATTGCATTCAACTGGACCGAATGAAGTCCTTGCATTTAATTGGGAGGAATGAAGTCCTTGCAGTCTATTGGGCCGAATGAAGTCCTTGCAGTCAATTGGGCGGAATGAAGTCATTTTCTGTTACTCCAAGCAAATCATAAAAACACATTAACAAGCATGGGAAATAGTAAAACAAAGTGAGAAAAAAAATAATGTGACAAATACGTTATGAACGTTGCTGTACTATGCATAAAGGTTTCATAACGGAAGTCTACACTTAAACACTGATAATATATATATATATATATATATATATATATATATATATATATATATATATATACATACATACATACATACATACATACATACATACATACATACATACATACATACATACATACATACATACATACATACATACATACATACATACATACAGCTGATATTTCTGGACTTCTAAAAATTGGTATATTTCTTTGCAAAAAGTGTTTATTTTCAACTCCAAAGCCCCCACCGGGTGATTCTACCCAAGGACAATTTTAAGAGGGACAAAAGGAGAAGAACACAGAATGAAAATCGGTCTAGGTGTGTTATTGAGCAATGACTGAAATTTTAAAAAATAAAAACCGAACGTTGTCCATCGACACATATATGTGCATAATCAGACAGAGGTTGATAATCCAAACACAGCATCGCGGATGGAAGAAAAAGAAAAAGGATAGACGCAGCTTTACTACACAAATGGCTCGTACGTTATTTTAAGCACCGATAACTAATACTAACAAGCAATGATACTTTCTTTGATGTTAACGATACCGGAGTAAATACCGCATATACTCTCTTATAAGTCGAGTCCAACTACAAACAACATAGATTCTGACCTGCCGTCGCATAATGCGCTGGCAGATCAGGGTCTATGCTGATTGTTTTATTGATTACTCCTAACGAACTGCATAGACCCAGATCTGCTGGCGCAGTATTCGACGGCAGATCAGGGTCTATGCAGGTTGCAGTTGAACTAAGGTTATAAGTAAGTACAGACGGTATGAAAGGAGCTCAGTTTGCTTAATTGGTGATTCCAGCTCATGGATACATGAATGTTTTATATGTATGCCATATACACAGCGAACCTAACAAGGAAGGAACTTTTTCCCCGTTTTAAAACATCTATATGCTGAAAAGGACTTTAAATCCTTCAAAGTGAAATGGTAAAGTATTATTTAAAGAATAAGCAATAAAAAACGATATACAACGCATGGATGTCAAGACTAATTATTTTTCAACTGAACATCATTTGGTGGTCGTATTTACATTTCAAATGCTAGTCTAATCTGGTATGACTGGGAAAAAAACAACAAATTAGTAGTAGTAGTAGTAATAATAATAATAATAATAACAACAACAACAACAACAATACTACTACTACTACTAATAATAATAATATTATTATAATTTACCAGTTGTAAGCCAATTTTGACACTTTGTTTTTCGCAAGGGTTCCGTAAGCACGACATTATTATTATTATTTTTATTAGTAGTAGTAGTAGTATTGAGTGAAAAAGTAATACATGCAGAAAGGTAATATTAATAAGGATAAAAGTGCGGTGATTTAAACGCACTTTTTAAAAATATAAATCTTAACTATTCTGAGCGAACAATTTTGAAATTGTGTCCACACGTGTATCTGCTTTTCTATAAATATTTTTTCCAAGGTGACTCTCTAAATGGGATTGAAGGTTGCCCATTTTTTAAACAGACCGCTGGGCGGCGTGGGCTTTCAGACTGCTACTCATTTGCTCTCTTAAAGCATGTAGCAAATGACTCAAGTAGTTCGATGGAATGCAGAATGAGCGAAGAACTGTGTTCTTACCCGTGTCATCTGGTCTCATCATAGCATAATTCATGTCGTCTGACTGAGCACAGGCATTCTGCACCAGGATGAGAAGGCACACAAAAAGCATAAACAACTCCATTATGAAACTGAAAACCTCCATTTTTTCTCTCTCTCCCTCTCTTGAACTAGCCCCTTAATGCTCGGAACTGGAAAGGAATTCTGCTCGACTCCTGATTTCATAATCCCTTTTATTCAAATTCCTGCATTTCCGCTTCAGACCGTCGATACGTGATCAAACTTTTCGTCCAATAGGCATAACTAGTCTGGTCACGTGTCGACGTTTTTAAGAAATAGAATAATAATAAAAGTTTGCTTATGATGTTTCTATTTATGTCTTTGAATAAATGTATCGTGGAGAACATATCGTGTTTCTTTTTTCCTCTTGAGGGGCTGCTCGTTTGTCAGCCATAAATGAAGCACGAAAACAACTTCAGTGTCATGCATCGTTGTGATTTCATAACACCATCAAAAGCAAGCCAAGCTCTTTTTCCTCAGGGAAGCAATTATCGAAAATATCCAGGGTCACGCGAGGTTTTGTTACTTTCAGATAGCTCGCGGTTTCGCGACATGTGAATCTAGTGGTGATACAGATCCTAGGTCAAAGGACGTCGTAACCACGTCGTATGCCCATAAATATAGACAAAACGGGAAAACGTCTCTTCGTTTCTTGTTAATGGCTGTTCCAAATAGGAGGTAGTCAGCATTTTACAATATCACCACAAAAGTTTCCTTTATTGACATCTTCCAAACTTTAAAACAGACATAATGTATAGTCGAGGTTTGTCCTTGATCAATACTTCGAATTTATCTAGATGCCTTTATTTAGTCAAAGTCTTTATCTTTTTTCTTTTATCTACTGTTACGTTTGAATTCGTATTTATAAAGGAATCATTTGTATTCTCTAAGAAATTATCTATTTTTTTCCCTGTGTACGTTTATTCCCAGGAAAAAATGCATCTTGTAGCGCTGTTCTAGAATCCTTCCCTTTCAAGCTGGAGACAAATGAGAATCCTTCCCTTTCAAGCTGGAGACAAAGGGGATGTTAGACGAGAGTTTATTTAATATGGACTTTACTAAACGAGTCGAAAACGTTTGAAATGATGATAAATACAAGACTCTATTTATCCCGAAGCAAAATACGCCCCAAAAAACGTTCTATTGTGTGATACAAACGCCTTGAAGTTGTGACGACATATTTGCTAAAGCGTGCAACACGACGTCACAATTTTTATATAGGTGCCATTGATTACTAAAGATGTCAATAGTCACAACGCACAAGCGAGGGAAAATATGTTGTAATACGTAACTGATACAATTCTGGAGTCAAATTATTTATTTGTCTCGCCTACCAAAGTTGAACTTTCTTATAAATCACTTCATATTCGCAAAAAGATATGCGAACCATTGATGCCATGAGTATTCAATATCTGTGTATCAAAAACAGTCTGAGAATAAAAGATAACACGTGCGGCAATAATAAAAAAATTCCCATCCTGCATACTTCTACCACACCCACCTGCCAATCCCTCCGCTGCTCCCCGTCCCCCCGCAACTTCAGTTAGACTTTCTTGTTGCTGAAATGCTGAGACAGAACGATAGCATAATTTATCTGAAATAAAATTTAGCTTGTTAACTTCTTGAGAAAAGAATTCATGATTAGCGCTTTTGTAGACACAACGAAGGTCATTCAAGGTCAAGCAAACTAGTGGCAGCAATCCTTTTGCAAAATCAGTCAGTTTAATCTGCATTTGATGTTGTGATCTTCATTGCTTTTTAAATCTTTTTTACGACTTCAAATTGCCGTATTTGAGTGTCTGGTTTTTTAAAACAATTTTTATAGTTTTGATCAATTTTTTTTTTTTTGTGCTTTGTGTTCCCATTTTTGGTACCACAGACAGAGGAAAAATTTATTTGCAAATGTATACATTTTTGTTTGACGCACGAAATGATGTTTAATATCTGACGTTTCCCTAATATCTCATAGATAACATTCAATTTCTTTTATAAAGTGAATATATGTTTATCAAAGTTTCACCCAGTATCACAGCAATTCTATTTGTAGAAATTGTAGCAGAATTAACAATTTATTGTCATTTAGCCGAAACCCTACTTACTTTGCTATTTCCTGTATGATTCCTTGCTGCATGTAGTTTGATGAAAATTGTCTTCATTTCCTATTTAAGGTTAGCTGCAGCTATAGTCACAGACGTACATGTAGAATACAACACTGTCTTTTATTTTTTGAAAAATGACTTCTTTTTTGTGTATAGTAAAATTGAGCAATAAAGACAGATATGAGTCAAAGCTCGGCAAACCCCGTTGACGTTGAAATCCCCTCATAAATAAGTTCACGAAGCAAAAAGAGGAAGATATCGTGTAACCGGAAATGTATCATATGTCAACATGCAAATGGTAAAGAAAAATGATTAGATGGCTATATACTGCTATTGCAAGCCTGAAAGCTGTACAAGTGTTCGTGAATACGATGTGCACGAAGGCTTACGAAGATATTTAATGATTCATTAGGTCAGTTTTTACTCGGGAATCCCAAGATCGGGAGTAAAAATATTTAGGGACATGATAAAAAAAAACAATGATCAGAATTGTGGAGATAAAGACAAAATGTAATCGTTAACATCAATGGGGAATTCTTGTTCCGTCGTGCACTAAGTTTTGCCAAAAGCAGGGATGATGTTACAGTTAAAACTGTGCATAGTCATCCAACGGGACCCGTTCCCACTGCTCTCTTTCACGTTAACGGGCACAATGAGAATACCAACAAAGGCAGAACTGAGACAGAAGCTGAAGGAGATCGTGAATAAAAACGATGAGCTCTGGGATTTTGACAAGGCTAAGTATGTGTATATTAGAGATGGTATGGCTGCAGTTCAGTCAATAAACGGAAGTAGGTTCTTCTCATTTGGTACACTTCTTGGTGACTGATGGAAGACTACCTTAAACGGTTTTAATTTCACTGACATTATTATGAAAGTTTAAACCGATAGTATAATCCCAATTTCAGTTAAAGAAAGACTTTGGATGCGAAAGAGCATGAGATCATTCTTGGTCATAATGTTCCAGCAATCAAAGTTATGTTAGTCAGAATTCTATCTGATTTGGCGGTGAAAATGCACCAAAACAACTGGTCCCCTTCCATCAAAAAAAAAGATTGTACTTTGCAGAAGGCTTTGCAGATAAAGAAGATGTAAAGGTACTCCATGCAGACATTTTAGATGATGTGTTAGATGTAAAGGTACTCCATGCAGACATTTTAGATGATGTGTAAGATGTAAAGGTACTCCATGCAGACATTTTAGATGATGTGTTAGATGTAAAGGTACTCCATGCAGACATTTTAGATGATGTGTTAGATGTAAAGGTACTCCATGCAGACATTTTAGATGATGTGTTAGATGTAAAGGTACTCCATGCAGACATTTTGATGATGTGTTAGATGTAAAGGTACTCCATGCAGACATTTTAGATGATGTGTCAGATGTAAAGGTACTCCATGCAGACATTTTCGATGATGTGTTAGATGTAAAGGTACTCCATGCAGACATTTTAGATGATGTGTCAGATGTAAAGGAACTCCATGCAGACATTTTAGATGATGTGTTAGATGTAAAGGTACTCCATGCAGACATTTTAGATGATGTGTCAGATGTAAAGGTACTCCATGCAGACATTTTAGATGATGTGTCAGATGTAAAGGTACTCCATGCAGACATTTTGATCATGTGTCAGATGTAAAGGTACTCCATGCAGACATTTTAGATGATGTGTAAGATGTAAAGGTACTCCATGCAGACATTTTAGATGATGTGTCAGATGTAAAGGTACTCCATGCAGACATTTAGATGATGTGTTAGATGTAAAGGTACTCCATGCAGACATTTTGATGATGTGTCAGATGTAAAGGTCCTCCATGCAGACATTTTTAATGATTTGTCAGATGTAAAGGTACTCCATGCAGACATTTTAGATGATGTGTAAGATGTAAAGGTACTCCATGCAGACATTTTAGATGATGTATTAGATGTAAAGGTACTCCATGCAGACATTTTAGATGATGTGTTAGATGTAAAGGTACTCCATGCAGACATTTTAGATGATGTGTTAGAAGTAAAGGTACTCCATGCAGACATTTTAGATGATGTGTCAGATGTAAAGGTACTCCATGCAGACATTTTAGATGATGTGTCAGATGTAAAGGTACTCCATGCAGACATTTTGATGATGTGTCAGATGTAAAGGTACTCCATGCAGACATTTTAGATGATGTATCAGATGTAAAGGTACTCCATGCAGACATTTTAGATGATGTGTCAGATGTAAAGGTACTCCATGCAGACATTTAGATGATGTGTTAGATGTAAAGGTACTCCATGCAGACATTTTGATGATGTGTCAGATGTAAAGGTCCTCCATGCAGACATTTTTAATGATTTGTCAGATGTAAAGGTACTCCATGCAGACATTTTAGATGATGTGTAACATGTAAAGGTACTCCATGCAGACATTTTAGATGATGTATTAGATGTAAAGGTACTCCATGCAGACATTTTAGATGATTTGTCAGATGTAAAGGTACTCCATGCAGACATTTTAGATGATGTGTTAGATGTAAAGGTACTCCATGCAGACATTTTAGATGATGTGTTAGATGTAAAGGTACTCCATGCAGACATTTTAGATGATGTGTCAGATGTAAAGGTACTCCATGCAGACATTTTAGATGATGTGTTAGATGTAAAGGTACTCCATGCAGACATTTTAGATGATGTGTCAGATGTAAAGGTACTCCATGCAGACATTTTAGATGATGTGTTAGATGTAAAGGTACTCCATGCAGACATTTTAGATGATTTGTCAGATGTAAAGGTACTCCATGCAGACATTTAGATGATGTGTTAGATGTAAAGGTACTCCATGCAGACAGTTTGATGATGTGTCAGATGTAAAGGTCCTCCATGCAGACATTTTTGATGATTTGTCAGATGTAAAGGTACTCCATGCAGACATTTTAGATGATGTGTAAGATGTAAAGGTACTCCATGCAGACATTTTAGATGATGTGTTAGATGTAAAGGTACTCCATGCAGACATTTTAGATGATGTGTCAGATGTAAAGGTACTCCATGCAGACATTTTAGATGATGTGTTACATGTAGAGGTACTCCGTGCAGACATTTTAGATGATGTGTTAGATGTAAAGGTACTCCATGCAGACATTTTAGATGATGTGTCAGATGTAAAGGTACTCCATGCAGACATTTTAGATTATGTGTTAGATGTAAATGTACTCCATGCAGACATTTTTTAGATGATGTGTTAGATTTAAAAAAGTAATCAAAAGAAGATCAATACTCAGATACTGTTCCATATACAGCTTGAAAACCAGGAATTTAGATCAAAACAAGTGGAGGGTAGGATTATCGTCTAATTTCCCAATACAGACGTTTTAGTGATTGCAATGCATTACTTCCCGAAGACGATATGCACAGAAGAATTATGGATACGAGCAGGAACAGTGACAAGTACCAGGGATCTGCGACGATACATACAAGTTCATACGATATGCCAATCATTGCTGCCTGTAGTATACCAGATCCTTCCCGCAGCGCATGCTTTGATATGTTGTGACTCAACTTCCGCACTCTTTGGCATCGGAAGAAATCCGTACTCTGTACACTGGTGGACATGACTGAGATATTGCATGATCTTTCTACGTTTGGTGGTGATAATCAAGAATAACCATTGCATCGGTCAGTAAATTTGTGATAGCTCTGTATGAACCTAAGGGTAAGATCAAAGTAGGGTCCTAACGTTTAAATGACTTGAGATTAAAAGTTGGCTACCTAAAATATTCTCAGTCTGATACGCTACCAGCCTTATCCAGCATGCAAAAAGAGCGGCATGACAGACAAAGACTTGGATCAATTCGCATCTGGAAATTCAAAATCCAGGTTCACCATTGTATCATGGATTGAGGGAAAACAGCTCTTGTCTTGTTGCTGTTTATTATGAAGAGCCAATGGTAACTGAAATGTTTGAGGATCTAATATGTGCCTGTAAAGGAATAAATGTATACAGGAAAAACTGCACATTATATCAGCGAAATTTGAAATGAAAAGAATTGTCCCCTTTGTGTAGGGAACGAAGACCTTGTAATATCTCAATTCACCTTTGCTTTTTGAAGCCACATAAGTAGTATAGATGCACGTGCATCAGTACTGCGTGCACAACAATGTGTATTACCATCTCGCGTAGGGGTGATATTAGAACACAACGAGCACACCTTGTAATACTTTACAAAATGTTATTACTATCTCGTATAGGTGTACAATGAAGTTCCAAAGGAACAACTCTTCTTTCAATGAAACAACGATAATACAAAAGGCACACCTTGTACTAATTTCCAAAGAAACTAGTATCAGCATCTTGTGTTGGGGTAGGATGATGTTCAAAGGAACAACTACTGTTTGGAAGAACCAACGAGAACACGACGAACACACGTATACATTTCTAAAACACGAGCAGCACACTTGTAATCTTGTCAACCACAACAAGCACACTTGTAATCTTGTCAACCACAACAAGCACACTTGTAATCTTGTCAACCACAACAAGCACACTTGTAATCTTGTCAACCACAACAAGCACACTTGTAAATTACTAAATTAAAACCAACACACTCTAACTATTAGATAACATTTTAATGTCATCAATTAGCATTTAGACGAGCGCAAAATAATCATTACATATTTTATAAAGTAAAAAAAAAATTGAAAATGCTATGTTGTGATAGATTCAACAATTTTTAGGGAGGTGATAGAACTGTTTCATGAGTTTAACATAAAATCAACATTCTCAGTATCAAGAAACAAGGCGACATACAAAGTTGACAAGATTTTCAAGACTATGAGAATGAAAGGTAAAAGTATGTACTGATGAAACTAAAAAGGGTATTATGAATATTTAAGAGCTGAGAGCCAGGAACAACCATAACATTATTCCTTTAAAATAAATGATGTGTCAAAGACGCACTTCGTTGTTTCTTCAGAATAAGAACTGTTCACACCAACATATTCTTCTGCGGAGACGAATAAAGGACAATATATAGATGGAAGTCTTAAGGAGCATACAAAATTTGAGTTTCTGAAAGATAATGATTTCTAGAATGTCACAGATGTAGAAAAGCAGCGCGTTGTAAGATGAAGGAATTAAAACATGCACATCATGCGAATTTTAATGATCACAAAACCAAATGAAAACTTTAAAGTACATCCAAACATCACAGTTAAACAAGATAACGGCTCACGTGAAAATGTCACAAGGCGACATCAATGTATACAATGTCACGGCGTGGTAATAATGACATCACAGACGAAATTAAAAGAGACAACATAAAAATACATGGTTGATTCCAGCTATATCTAGAAAACGCTGAAAAACAAACACAATGTAAAATACTACAAGATTTTGAACAAAAATAAAGGGGTAATGAAGATCACATGGATGTTGATTTAATCATAAGAACATTTAAACTTCTTTTAACGAACGAACAGGAGCCATTCACAATAATACTCAAACAATTATGCATTTTCCTGGACAACATTGTTTTCATGAAAAATGTATCCAATCCAATCAATGAAAACTTCGATCACGAAACATTATGAGAACTGTGTAAAGAAATAATTCTCTGAGTGTGGTGAAGAAAACCTGCATCGCATAATAGAAAAAAGATATATTAACCCCTATGCTGAATATAACATTACACACAGCTTCAAAACTAACTAGATGAAGAAAAAAACCTATGTTGGACATACTTCATTCTTTGAGATAGTAATGGTCTGACAGATGAAGGTTAAATTTGCATCTTCGGAACACAGGTACGAAACAAAACATCTATTGCAAAGTTTGTTTCGACAGTATCGGGACTGTCAAAAAGGTTCATAGAACTATAAATAATATGACTAAAAGTTTACGACACAGATGAAAACATCATGGTAAAATTCCAACAATACATAACAGACCCAAAAGTTAAATTGGACTTTGTTTTTGGTGGTGACTCTATCTTTTTGTTACTGAGTGACAAGGTAATGAAAATAAGTAGTATCGTCGGATAGAACAAGTTGCAAGAATCTAGTGACTCGTTTAAACTTGGGTTAAACCCTAACATCAATACTAATGTAGTGACGAAAAGCATTCAAGAGCTTAATAAACAATCCGTGACAGTACGATAAGAAACTGAAGATGACAGAAAAGAAGAAGACAAAGTGAGTACAAGTTATGTAGAGAAGAAGAATTCTGATAACAACAGAATGAATTTCAAGATTGCGGAGCCTGTACATTTGCTAATGCGATCCGATACTCGGAAGTTATAAAGACACATGACAATTTAGAAAGGCCAAAAGAATATATAACGAAATAAACAAACAATGATTAATTTTTAAATTCATGGGGGTGTGGTAGCTGGCATTGATTACTTTTTGAAATAGTTTACGTTCTTTTGAAGAAAGACCTCCTCGTCTCCAGGGATGTTGCTGCTGTGCGACAAGGCTTGTCTCATTTAGACAACGACGACTAACTTCTTGCTCTTCTCGATGCTTTGTTTACACCTCTGATCAAAATGCAAATAACAAACCGAATAATGAAGAAAGAAGAAAAAAATGGATCTCGATATCTTCTATATCTTGCCTCGAAGGCCTTTTGTATATTTTTAAGCATGTTTTTACAGACTATCGTGTATTTTGTGTTTCCTTTACTGTCCAGATTCAGACAAATAAAAAGAAGTGCACAGTAAGACCTAATGAATGTGAAGGTCGTCATCACTAACACCTTCAGGTTGTGGAAAAGTTTACCCATATAGAGTAGAAATCAATTGATGGAACATCGAATGTCTTTAATGTCGTGTCTGATTTAATGTCATGTTTCAATGCTTGTAAAATGATTACCTTTTTATGTCAATTAGTCTAAAGGTTTTGTCTTTGTGGTATCTTCTTTTAAAGTACTTTTTCTTGTAACCATTAACGTACTCCCTGTTTTCATTTTGCCATAATTTCACATTTTCTTTTTGATGTTATGTTGACTCTATAACACTATTTGTTCTTCAAAAGTCAGTTGCATATTTATCTTTTATACAGTTTGAATACGTCTTTGAATCCATCTCTTTCATTTACTAAGTTATATTTCAAATTAGTTTCATAATTCAGAGTAACATCGTAAGTCAACTTGCAATTAACTTTTGTTCAGATTAAATTTATGTTCATCTCATCTTTCAAATTACCTTGTAAATGAAAGGGATTGAGAACATGACCAGCAGCAAGAGAAATCAAAAGTTAGCCAAGAACCAGAGAAAGTAACTTCACAAAAGTAAACAGATCCACGTAGAATTGGACTTGGTAGACAACTTGGTAACCATTCAACGGCATGTTTTTTTTAAAAAAACAAACGTTTCACGAAATAATATGAACACGAGAAAACACATCTGAGACAACAACATAACAACATCTAAAAATTAAAGACATTATAAATTATTTGACGAAAGAGATCGAACATTGCAAAGTTGTACAAAAACTGGTTGATAATCTAATACATAAAACTCTGCAGGAGAAATATTTAAAAACTATCAAGACGCAGAGGAGTGGGGCACGTTTGACAATAAATGAACTGCTATTGAAAAGAGTAGTATTGAAAAAGCTAGCAAAATATCAGAACTACAAAAATAGATTGATGATAACAGTAAAAAAAACTTTAGATGCACAAAAATTGTTCAGACAGTAATTCAATACTTTATCCACTGCTATAGAAGACGAACAAATAGTAAGAGAAAGGGCAGATGATTTACCCAACATATGGAAATATTTACAATCAATCGAAGAATGGATAAACACCGAATAAGAGGCTTTGGGGAGTGACATTGAGAAAATTTTAAAAATCTCTGGAAAACTATCGTAATTTTCTGTCTTAATTTGAACAATTATAGAAATACTTGATAAATGAAATCCAACAGGACGATCAAGAAATTAAGAATATAATGAATGATTTGGCACAAAACTTACTGCCGCGAACCGTTAAATAACATCTAAAACATTGTCAGAGTTGCAGATCATGAACGATTTAGCGGAGATAACCAAAAGGATAGAGAATTCCATAAACAAAAGAAATGCGAAAGAAGGAAGGATTATATCTATGAGAATAACTTAAGGTTAAGCTATTACAGATTTGAGTGATAACGTGTCAAAAGCGACGGCGTCTCTTACGGAGATATACTCCGATGGTGTAATGCCTTCGATGTTTGCATAGAACACAAATAATAGAATATTGAAATACAGTGAATTCACAACTCCTAACAAGTAATAGAAAATACCGTATGGAATCAATGAAACACATCATTGTATCACATATACATCCAGTTCTTAATATTGCTTGATATGAAATTTAAAAGAGATGTTAACAATGTGGTGGTGGTAAATAATATCGTACGGAAGTGATGATCTTTGCAAGTTAAATGACTGCAACATTTGCATGGCATAAAAAGATTTGTGGTTACTTAGTTCTTTTAGAACCAACAGGACTGAACAAGGTATAATAAATAAGACATTGAGAACGCTACGACCAGAAGTTAGTTATGTACAAAATACTGATACTGAAGCTTGACAGTTTGTGATATCTGAAAACGTTTAGGATACAAATTAATTTCTAGATACTACCAGACCATTGTCCACTGTATCTATGCACTTTTCCTCAGGACTTTAGATTTAACATTACACTTGCAAAAGCGGGTTAAGTAATAGAAGGGTTAAATCTAGATTATTTACTGGAAACCGCTTGCCTACAGTACGATATGATCATCAATTGCACAATTTAATGACAAGTATTAAAATGGAATTGCTTTATTCTATAACTACATCACTATGGGGAGAATCACAGACATAGCAGCAAATACAGTTTTAGAAAGCATCACGCTTAATTCTCCCAGTATGAGTTTGATGAGTGTTTTTATAATGTTCAAAGGAGTGGAGAAAGTGATCCTGAAACGGTTAACAATTCAGAATAGAAAAAAACATTCTTGGCGGTTATAGAACGTCTGCCCAGCATGGTTTCTTTTCAAGGTTTTCAATTGATGCAACAGTGTGAAGAATCTACTAAGTATTTCTTCGAAAAACTAAAGCATGCAGAAATTAGTAATGTAATTGTTAAAACATTTTACATTGACAATCAATGCATATGGGTTGATTTGAGAAGTACACACGATAACAAATGGCATGGTAGCCGTCTAAAAATTAGCCAATGTACAACAAAGTATTCACTTTCCAATCAACAGATAACAAATATAGATGCCCACAAAATTAATATTTATTTCGTGTAGGATGGCCAGTTAAATATTCAACAATGATCCATCCAAAATCAATTCACTTTTAAAGATACTATATAAATATGTTTTAATTATGTATAAATGCATTTGAAAAAACCTAATGATAATTTGTGGAGTTACTAATTGTGGGAACAATTGTTTTCACTAAATCTGATAGAAACTAAAAATAAGGAGTTTTTTCCATTACATCATTATTATATGTCCAACGTTTCTGCGCAGAAAGACTTACGATAAGAAGTAGTTATGGAAAGATGAAAATGGTATCCTGAGATTAAACCAGATAAATGGTTAGAATTACTGGCTGTTACGTATCAAGGAACAAATACTTTGTTTCTAATTGATGATTGTCGGAATCTTGATGAGGTTAAAAAGAAAGCAACTATCCTAACTAGATTTTTCTTTAGTCCTAGACAATTTGAAATATCAGTATTGGATGATCGTGCAAAAGTACATCGCTGTGAGAAAAATATTTTAGAGAAAATACACGTGTTTTGGTAGTCTTCTATAGCAAATGACAAACAAGCAATGGAAACCTTGTTTGAAGAGAACCATGTTATTCTAGAGAAAATGAAACGAGAAATACTTTTTAAACGGAACAAAATTAAAATGAGACACGAGTTTCCTTTTTATTAGAAGGTACTTACGTGTCCCTAATGTAAATTGCTTACGTGCCCGTAATGTAAATTGCTTACGAGTCCGAAATGTAAATTGCTTACGTTATCCAACAAATACTGTTTATTATCATAAGAACTCAGTGCTATTTTGTTTAATTTGATATTAAACATCTCGTGATTGTTTGACCTGCGTAAAATCATTTCCTGGTAATGTTCATTATGATCAAAAAGAGAATTTGGGAACATCTGGAATTTTACATTCTTCTTAATCACGCATTTCTTTATTTCAACTTTCTTTTCGACTATGTCAGGCCTGAATGAATAAAGTTTAAACATGAACACATATAACTATCTGATTGGAAAACTGGTTAACCCATCTTTAACAACACCAGGTATATGTTTATTCATCTGTGGTATTTTAAACACGGTGTCCGTTGGATATTCACTAGTATCATAGAGCTTGATGTCATCCTTGTTGTTACTGTACAAATTTTCTGTTTTAGCATAAATGCGTCATGAATCTGTATCCGTCATGTGGAGACTCATTCTGTCACCGTAATTTGTTTTTTCAACTTACTGTAATAAAATTCGTACGTCAGCTATTTTGATGGCTCTAAGACAGTAAAACCACTATCGATCGATTTGGATAGTTTGATCTTTAAGTATTTAAGACTCATTAGCACCAAATCTTCATCTATTATTATACACCTGTTGAATTATATATCTTTCTGACATCCGAAAAGTTTATTTTCATTTGTTCATATTTTTACTGTTGTCCTCTTTCTGAGGTTTTCCATTTAATTTTCAAAGACTAAATTGTTCCTCAATTTGAAGAAATCCTTTTCGGATTGATTGGTAACGTTTTGTCTAAAATTTGTGTCCAGTTCTATCTGTGATTTCAGCCAAGGTTTTTGTTCAAACAAGACAACTCTGTGCTGTTGTTGTTGTTTCTTATTTTTTAATTTAATTTTTCTTAGTTTTAAACCTAAGTGCAGGTAAAGATTTAAGTTTCTTTAATTTATTACATATTTCGCTTTATTTTTCAATGAATAGTTTCGGTGCGATGGATTTGTACCTTTGTAATCATTAATCAAATTCTTTTCGAAAGAAGTTAAATTATTTTTGTCTGGAATTGATTTCTCTATGGCGTGTGGGTAATCCTTAAAGCAATTGTGCAGCTCCTAAGGTATTTCTAAAATCAACTTCTAATATGTAAGCAATATAACATAATATAAATTATACGTATATAAAGAATAACCTTGATCATGACCTTTGATACTTAGCGTCGATGCGCTTTGAGACTTTGACGTAGACATAATCATTTATCTTAGCTTCTATATATGAGTAGTATTCCTTTTTTACTTTGGCATATATATATATATATATATGGTATTATACTTATCCTAGCTCTTATTTCAATCATGATAATCAGGAACATGTCATAGTCTGCCAGATGTTCCAACGTAATACAGGTTATCTCTAAACTAGAATCATGAGCTAATTCCTGTGCACCGAAATAGTGAGCCAGGTCATGGTTGTATTCATAATGTTGCTACAGACAATCATAAATTCTTCGAAGATGTCACAAAGTGTTAAAAGTATATTTTTCCACGTAATAGTCGTGCATATTATCTAATGTTTGAGTGTTTAAGTGTAATATCACATCATTTACATACTGGTAATAGTCTAAAGATATGTTTGAGTCGTTAGTAAATGTAAATCGTTTGGTTTGGAGGTATACATTTTTCATAAAATCTATGGAAACTATTGAAGTACTCATTTGGATAGACGTCACGTCTTACAATTTAGGTTTCATGGCACCATAATGATTCATTGTCTCAACGAACTTTTCATCGTTAGATTCTTAGCCAACTGCACCAGAGACTGACCAATAAACCGAAAGCTATCTACAAGTCTAATCGTTCTTTTCGCGGGTATTTCCTTACTACCCTTCATGAACCTACCAACTATGAAATCCTTGCTAAATGAAATTTATTTCTCGTTGTTATTTGCTTTTATTTTTACCTTTTCATCAGGGTCATTTTTTTTTACAAGTGTCTTAATAAATGAGTGTCATACCCAGCAAAGTCGTAAATTTAAAAGCAAATTTTTTAAGCTTTTTAATATATGTTATATTTGTATTTTAAATTGCACTAGCTACATGCAGCATCTCTGTACTTACCTATTAAATGATCATGGTCGCGAACTTTGCGAGCGAGAGCTTTGCCGTGACGCACATTTAGTAGCTTCTATTTTTTATCACAAATGTGACATGTATTTGTTTAGGTAAAATGTTTTACATCATCTATTGTGAATAAAATAAGCTTAGCATTTTTTGGCTTTAATTCGTTGTACACAATTTTTGCCATTTTGCACAATCAGTTTTTAACAAATGCAATCAATACCTCTGTAAAGGATTGGTTTGTAACATTTATGAACTGACTTTAGGTACAACAAAACGCAGATGCTTGTACTGTCAAGCTTTGTAATTGCTCCTCTGGAACCCCTTGCCTTTGGCAACGAGTCTCCGACATTATTGTAGAGCAATATGGCTTGTACCTAAGGAGACCGACGTCGATAATGTATCTGATTGTAGCAAAGCACTATTAAATTATTTTTTTTGGTACGATGATACTTTCAAAGTTACAATAAATACCATACATAACGTTAAACAGATGTTGATCATTGTAAATTTTACAACTGACCCCTCTTCAGGCTTTATATCTCTTGAGTTGTCTACAATGTAACATAGTGTCTGTGTTCTGAAAAGGTTTCAATTGTATTTTAAAAATTCATTTTTTACCGATATGTGATGATACCATTCTGGATTGATCTTTAATTCCAACGGTATTGTACTTCCGTGCTTGTAGCTGTAAGGACCATCACTTGATGCGAATATGGTCAACATACTCTAATAGTTTTCATATAGCTTTGATCTGAGCGGATGGTACGTATCTATATGTGTAATGTGAAATATTCAATCCCATTTCCTGTCCAAATTTCTTTTATGTAAAATGTCAAATAATCGTTTTATGACACTATCCATTTTACCTCTGTTCGTTATATTTACAGGTCTTGTTCTCTGGTAAAATTCTCTGTACTCAACTTTCTCTCCCTCCTTGGTATGTCTCTTCATAAGTCTGATTGTTAAGTCTAGCTGAACTTTTGCATAACCAAATTGTCTAATTTTACGAATGATGATCTTTTTTTAAATCATGGTTCAATGTCCTTGAACTCTTCTTACGAATCTTGGCTGTTATCGCCGTAAAATCTATACTCATTCAAAATAAATTTTATGAATAAATCTCTAAGTCTGTTAGTGATAATTATGTTAAAAGTTTGCTTAGATGTATCAATGGAAACTGTAACTTTTTTCTGATTTTCTTTTGGAATTGGTAAATCAAGTATTTAAGTCGTCATCATTGCTTTTTAGAAAACAATTTTTCAATATATATTTCTTTACCGATTATTTACATATGAAATTTAAATGTATATTTCACTATTTTGATATATTCACGTTAGAAATTTCAGTGTAAATTTCACAACTATTTTTCAGAAATGTACCACCAAAATATATATATCCAGCCTTTGAACTTCTGTGATTAATTTTTCCACACTCTAGTCTGTCTATTACTGTGGTTTGCACCTTTTCGCCATCATGGACAGGATTCACCATCTTTTCTTATGGTGAATTGGGGAGGGGGTATTGTCTTGGTTTCTCACGTCAAATTACACTGTTGAGTTTAAGTCCCTTTGGCACAGCTAGGTTGAAAGAGATTTAAGATGCACCACGGTTAAACATATCCTGTAATCTTAAGTAATGTCAACTCATGTCCATAGTACCGATTTTGTGTCATGCTACCTCGACGCAAGTCGACTCAACCATATCCGCTATCATACTTGAAAGAATGGATCGACTACAGGTTATTAATGTGCATCAGGGACGTTTGATTGGCCAAAGCCCAAATAAAGGTCTGAGTTTGCTTTTATTTTTATTTTATGTTTTTTTTTTTTCTTTCTTCAAAATCCCCAATACATGAGTCCACCTTACTTACTGAGGTCGACTCAGATATCAAAGATTTTACAGGTTATTTGCGTGCATCTTTTCAAACGCACAATCAACACCTGGTTTGATTGGCCAAAATCCGATTGAAGTTCTAACGTTTTCAAAATCCGCAATATATGTATCCACTTTATTTACTGAGGAGGACCCATGTATGAAGGATTTTTAGTTTACATTACAGGTGTGCATCTGAGACACACAACGAAATTTTGATTTGGTTGAGTTCAGCCCGCATTTTAAGGTGTTTGCCAAAATGATTTGATAAGTTTTGTTTGGTAACGCGAGTAAAGTGTCTTGCCGAAAATTATCTGTGTGGGCACCTCCAGACCTCAAGCTATTGAAAACTGACAGGCCTATGAGGTGACTCCCTCCCCCTCCCCCTTGTCCGAAAGTTTAACAGGATTTTAAAGCTGTATGTCTCCCACGCACACACACACACATCCACCCGATCTGCATTGTGGGTATTATTTATATAAAAAATCAGAAGGAATTTTGAGGAAAATATGTTATAATTTGGAATGGGGTTTTATCTCGCTTTTTTGATAGGGAAATACTTGTTTAGATTCGTTGCCATATCTAAATTACAAGCTCGTACTCCCCTCCTCAGGCATAACACCGTTTGGCTGGTTTCATCGCCCATTTTTGAAGTTTTAAGGGATATTTGCCAGGGATTGATCTTTTTTTGTCCTTTCCATGGATGCATGTTTTGTGTTTATCCGTGATATGTGATATGTGGAAGCAAAGAGATAGAAAAACCTAAACGGTAGTTATTTCAGAACAATAGAGAAATTTGTTTCTTGTACTGAGTGTCTGTATATGTGTTTGTTTTTGACTCATAAATGTTAGTACATGTTTTGTTTCCCCCGCTTTTTTGCTGTGTTTTTTGGGGGTGGGTGGGTGGGTGGGGGTGGGGGGTATGCCCTTATTTTTTGAGACTCCTATGTGAGCCTGTTTAACTCGCGAGGCGCCTTGATAACATAGTTATTGCGAGTTTTATTTGTTTTTTGTTATATAGTTCGATTTATTTTTTACTTTGTGAGGGGCTTGGCCACCTCTTTTTGGAAGTGGAAGTTTCTTAACACGTGCGGTTGGGGGTTGGCACAGCTCAGTACCATATCACTAGTGGAAAAGATATAACCAACCCATTCCCTCTCAGTGGCTATACTTCTTTCTTTTCCAGTCTTAGGAGGCCGAAGTCCCTCATTTGAATATTTGTTAAGTTTGAACATCTTCGTACCCATACACGAGATGGTAATATAAATTTTGGAATGTTCAGGTTGTTTCTTTGAAAAGAGAGATGTTCCTTTTGGAACATCCTCATACCCTGCACGAGATGGGACGATACATTCTGGAAAGTAGTGCAAAGTGTACTCATGCTCTCTCATCTATACGACTCAAATTTTGCAAAAGTAGTGCAAAGTGTACTCATGCTCTCACATCTATACTACTCAAATTTTGGAAAGTAGTACAAAGTGTACTCATGCTCTCACATCTATACTATTCAAATTTTGGAAAGTAGTACAAAGTGTACTCATGCTCTCACATCTATACTACTCAAATTTTGGAAAGTAGTACAAAGTGTACTCATGCTCTTACATCTATACGACTCTAATTTTGGAAAGTAGTGCAAAGTGTACTCATGCTCTCACATCTATACTACTCAAATTTTGGAATGTAGTACAAAGTGTACTCATGCTCTCACATCTATACTACTCAAATTTTGGAATGTAGTACAAAGTGTACTCATGCTCTCTCGTCTATACGACTCAAATTTTAGAACGTAGTACAAAGTGTACTCATGCTCTCTCATCTATACGACAATAATTTTGGAAAGTAGTACAAAATGTACTCGTGCTCTTACATCTATACGACTCTAATTTTGGAAAGTAATGCAAAGTGTTCTCATGCTCTCACATCTATACTACTCAAATTTTGGAAAGTAGTACAAAGTGTACTCATGCTCTCATATCTATACGACTCTAATTTTGGAAAGTTGTACAAAGTGTACTCATGCTCTTACATTTATACGACTCAAATTTTGGAAAGTAGTACAAAGTGTACTCATGCTCCCACATCTATTCTACTCAAATTTTGGAAAGTAGTACAAAGTGTACTCATGTTCTCACATCTATACTACTCAAATTTTGGAAAATAGTACAAAGTGTACTCATGCTCTTACATCTATACGACTCTAATTTAGGAAAGTAGTACAAAGTGTACTCATGCTCTTACATCTATACTACTCTAATTTTGGAAAGTAGTACAAAGTTTACTCATGCTCTCTCATCTATACGACTCTAATTTTGGAAAGTAGTACAAAGTGTACTCATGCTCTTACATCTATACTACTCAAATTTTGGAAAGCAGTACAAAGTGTACTCATGCTCTTACATCTATACTACTCTAATTTTGGAAAGTAGTACAAAGTGTACTCATGCTCTCTCATCTATACGACTCTAATTTTGGAAAGCAGTACAAAGTGTACTCATGCTCTCTCATCTATACGACTCTAATTTTGGAAAGTAGTACAAAGTGTACTCATGCTCTTACATCTATACTACTCAAATTTTGGAAAGCAGTACAAAGTGTACTCATGCTCTTACATCTATACTACTCTAATTTTGGAAAGTAGTACAAAGTGTACTCATGCTCTCACATCTATACTACTCAAATTTTGGAAAGCAGTACAAAGTGTACTCATGCTCTCTCATCTATACTACTCAAATTTTGGAAAATAGTACAAAGTGTACTCATGCTCTTAAATCTATACTACTTTAATTTTGGAAAGTAGTACAAAGTGTACTCATGCTCTTGCATCTATACTACTCAAATTTTGGAAAGTAGTACAAAGTGTACTCATGCTCTCTCATCTATACGACTCTAATTTCGGAAAGCGTAATTTTGGAAAGTAGTACAAAGTGTACTCATGCTCTCACATCTATACTACTCAAATTTTGGAAAATAGTACAAAGTGTACTCATGCTCTTACATCTATACTACTCAAATTTTGGAAAGCAGTACAAAGTGTGCTCATGCTCTTACATCTATACTACTTAAATTTTGGAAAGCAGTACAAAGTGTACTCATGCTCTCTCATCTATACGACTCTAATTTTGGAAAGTAGTACAAAGTGTACTCATGCTCTTACATCTATACTACTCAAATTTTGGAAAACAGTACAAAGTGTACTCATGCTCTTACATCTATACTACTTAAATTTTGGAAAGCAGTACAAAGTGTACTCATGCTCTCACATCTATACTACTCAAATTTGCTGCCTACATAAATATAATTTCTAACACACTTTCGTGAATATTACTATCAGAACAAGGTATTGATACATAAAACATACGACGGTCACGGTGCTTACGCAAATCTCGATGGCAATCAGGCGATGACAGAACACCACAACAGTTTTCTTTTTTAGCTTTCAAACGATGCATATATAGAACAAATGTATGACTGACGGATGCATACAATTTTGGGCAAACGCGATCCTCGCCGCCCACCAACAATGTTTATGCTGCTTTTTTAAAACAAAATCGTTAATTTATGTTCCGTTAAGAAAAGAAAAATAGTAATTGTGTGCCAAATAAAATGACTGCTGTCTATCAATGTATCTATCAATTGTCTACAAGAGATTATATCCGCCCAAAATAGTTGACACAAGGCGTGTCTTGCTTGAGAGACATTAATTTAAAATCATACATTTGCTTCATTTGTAAACCTGGTCATACATTTAGTCTGTCACAAAGAGTTCAAGATCATGACTATTTCTGTAATTCTGGCTGCTTTAGAATTTTGGCATGCTTTAATATCGTGTCCAGGTATATGTAGTAATGTGCGTATAGATTCCATATCCCGACGTGTAATAATCCTGCCAGGTGTTTTGAAGGTACGAACGTGTTTTATTTATGAAT
Organism: Margaritifera margaritifera; assembly: GCA_029931535.1. Taxonomy (NCBI): domain Eukaryota; kingdom Metazoa; phylum Mollusca; class Bivalvia; order Unionida; family Margaritiferidae; genus Margaritifera; species Margaritifera margaritifera. The sequence goes on from JAQPZY010001351.1 coordinate 318,484, forward strand.
GCTAATCACCTAGATGATCACTTGATGAAATGAACAAAGTAATCACAATACCTTTTCTCTGTAAATACTGTAGTTTCCATTTCCATTGAGTAGTTAGTAAAATAATCGTCACGACAAATCTTGTTTTTATCAGACTAGTAACATCGTTTTCTTCTTTAGATACGAGCTCCAATGTACTTCCTCAGATATCTATGTTCTTGTTAAATTTGCGTATGTTGCTTCCCTCCCTCCCTACCTCTCTCTCTCTCTCTCTCTCTCTCATCAACTATATGTTCGGATACACGATTGTCTGAAAGAAATGAGTAAAGAATGACCCCAATATATTCACACAGGTTAGAGAGTTATGATTAGATCCAAGCAGGAATCGAACACGTACACGAGTAACAGTACTTATCGCCTAGCTCCCTTGCACAAGCGCCCTAATCCATATGGCCTACGGATCATACCTCGAATGTATGCCGATAGCTGGCATTCGGACCATCTTGGATATTTACGTAACAAGGATTGACCGAGAAGTTGCGAATGCATCGAACTATTTTTCAATGATACGGTCAATCCAATCACTGAAATAGCCGAGATGGTCCGAATAGATAGTATCTTTTGTTACGACTCTAGGTCTTAAAATAATGGAACAGAAAAACAGTGAAACCAACAATGTAAGTAAAATCAACAAGCAATTTTTTTCTAGACAATTAAAGTGAAAATTCAAAAGACACTTACAGTAACGTGAATTAAAATCCAAATAATCCAATAATCCTAAATGTCCTAATCACAATTCCTAAATATATAATGTTCCGAACGAAATCCAGTAGCGGTGAATGTCCTGATGTGTCAGTAGTCTTGAATGTTCTGATATGCCTGAATGATGTAATCCAGAATATCTTTGAATAAATTCACATAAATCCCAAAGTCAAGTATTAATCCAATATGAGAATGAGCACTTTTAGTAATTTCAATGAATATTTCAAATAAATAATTCCTCTCTCTGAATTTGCTCTGATTTTCACAGCTGTAACATCTGATTACTAAAATAAATTCCTAATAGACTGAACTTAATAATATGAAGTTTAGTATGGGAATGAAATCTTGTTTACCAAACCTGTATAAATATAGGGATAAGTCATCTGACATAATTTTCTAGAATATGAGTAACTCTAATGGAAGATTCCGGTGCGTACGTGATTTTCCTCACATCAAAACGTGGAAAATTACAATATAATTGTGAAATGCTATGTAAACAAGACTGACCTTAAACCCAAATGCAGTAAATATGTTGTTTAAAAATGACTAAAGTACAATTTACTTAATGGACACATATTATAAATTCAATATACATAACACTTTTTTTGCGAAGACATTTCCGGTGAACAAAATATATGATTTTTCTGTAAATTACAGCGCTGACATCCATCCGAGGCATATTTTTGTCTCCCCGAAATTGCCGATGTTGTCCGAATGTAGTTGTAGGAATACACATTTGATGGGTTTGGTGATTAGCTTCTAGCGGAGTGCACCACATATGCTGCGACAGAAAAGGCCGAATAAATGTCCAACAAATCAAAAAAGATTCGCGGAAGAGTGGTAGTATTACATTTTTCTCTTGATAAAAAAAAAAAAATTCCAAATAAAATTCATAATAATAGAATCGCTTTTTTCAATACAAATTCTTGAAACATATTGACAATGATGATGATGATGATGATGATAACGCCTCTGCTGGTAATGATGATCTTGAGAACGATAGTGACGTCGAAAAATGAAGACCTAGAAGAAAGGGATGCATCAACCACTACTTTATTTAATATGTATCACATACTAGATTACTTAAATGGATAATTGGAATCGCCGTTACGATTCCGGTTATTTGCATATGAATCAATTCAAATTTAAGAAACCAATCAGAAGGACAACATTTCATATTGTTTTGGGCCTGGAAGAGTAATACATCTCTGACCGTCTAAAGTAAACTGCTATATAATCACTATTTTTTCCGTTCTTTTTCTTCTTGTAAAACAAAGAAAATGAGAGGATTTCGCCTATTTTAGAGTTTTTAATAATAATAATAATAATGTTGGTGATAATTTTGATGATGAAAGTAATATAACATGCACTAATGTGTTTATCACGAGCTCTATACCTCAGGGTGCTCAGATAATTTGGCCATAAATTTTAGTCTATAATCATATCTGCTATTGTTTTGTTAATATTCACTTTCCTATATTTATCTTCCCCGTTTTATCGCTGCTGCTGCTTCTTCTTCCACCACAAAGTATACGATTGTTTAATGTTTTCGTCTTCTCTCTGTTGTTCTTTTCCATTGTCCTTGTCCTCTTCCTCGACTACTGCTATTCCCACCATTACCACCACCACCACTACTACTACACCTTAACTTTGCGAGAGATACCACAACAGCTATGAGGTTCGATGCTTAGCCTGCATACAACACAAACATGGTGATTATTTGATAAATACTAGAATACTGGTGGTATGTATGCAGATGTATATACAGTAGGTACACAGATAAGCTAGAGGAGTAGCGGCGCGAGGGTTCGAGGCGCCCGGGGGCAATGTTCTTTAGTGTCGTCGCTACCGAGGCGCCCGGGGGCAATGTTCTTTAGTGGAGTCCCTACTTTGCCATAGAGAACAGTTTTCATGTCAGTTGCCAACCTACCTCCTCCCCCTACCCCCGCCTCCTAAATATAAGTTTTTCAAGAATTGAGCCCGTTACACTAAGATGCGATGAAATGCTATGAAACATTCAGCTAAAACAACAAAAAAAAGCTCCCGACTGCACCCCCTTCACCTGGCGCCAGGGGGCAATTGCCCCTCCACCCCCACCACCCACATCACGCCGTCACTGGTTAGATGTATACCTCTTTATGTATGTATTCAGATAGACAGAATGACGATAGATAGATAGATAGATAGATAGATAGATAGATAGATAGATAGATAGATAGATAGATAGATAGATAGATAGATAGATAGATAGATAGATAGATAGATAGATAGATAGATATGCATGCTGAAGATATATGCAAAGAAAGAGATGTATAAGTACCAATGTCGGTTTGACAGGTAGACAAAGAAGATAACCAAATCAGCTAGCTGACTAGTGACAGAAATAGACATGCCAAAATATAAAACTTTTACAGTGAAGGAAGGAGTCATTTAAAAAACGCTAGAACAATTTATGAAATTTTATATACACAGCATCAGCGGCTGTCTATTTCTACATAATATTATCATTATTATTGTAATCGTCACGCAAAAAAAGAATGAAAAAAGAATTTTCATGGACTGGTAATAGGACCATTGTTTGTGCATTAAAAACATCATTGGAACAAAATCTACAAGTAGTTCTTTATTTGAGCAAATCCTAGACCATAAGGACGAATAGCTGCTGATATTGAAAGGAACGTATCATATATATATATATATATATATATATATATATATATATATATATATATATATATATATATATATATATATATATATATATATATTAAAATCCAACTGACGTGAAACATGCAATGTTTAAAACTTTAGATCGAGAGAAAATTCCCAAAATGTTACGTTTAACATTCAAAATTAGTTGGGGTTTTGTTTTCGTTATTATTATTGCATTTTGTTATATGAATCCGTGGAAATGAGACCTAAGTGCCCTTCCCAAGACTGATAACTGTGAAAAAGGAAACACATGTGGTAAATTGGCCTTTTTAAAAATATATTATTACATTTTAATTTAAGTGGCATTCGGCAATATCAATTTTTAGTCATTACCCAAAACTAAAAATAAAAGCAACAAAAATAAAAAAGCTAACGTCTCTTAAAGTTAGTTCACTTCACTGTATATCTGAAAACCAAAAAATGCGTATTTTACGTGAACACTTCTCGAACCAAAGTAAAGCAATATCTTGTTTTCTCGCCTGAAATCTGATGAAACTTCCACATATTTTCAACAACGTTTAAATGAAATATTAAGGATTTTCTACCATTCTCTTCTTTTCAATACTGAATAATATCGCCTTGTTCTTAACTGAGGTTCGACATGTTGGAATATCCTCATCCATCAAATACATATGACAGGGACACATTATGGCCCAGGGAGAAAGGAACCGAGACGGTTTGATGTGTAATAAATTACATAGAAATGACAAAGTACAAAACCTCTTTCTTTTTCTTCAAACGAGCCATAAAGATTATGGAAAGTTTTCCGTAGGAAGTTTTGTCACGCGCTGAATGTTGTGAGACCGAGGCAAGAAGAATAGAACAGTATTACGAACATTTCTTGTAACTGAAGAGATAAAAATATCAGGGTCAACGAAACAGTCAAGTACACTTTTTGATCATTATACACGCATTCGATTATTGATGTAAAACTAATCTCAATGTTGATAAACTTCAAATTTAAAACCACCGTTTGCCAGTAAGTCCCTATGTCCGTTTATATGTATATCTTTCCGAACGTCTACTGGCTGTCTATATATTCAAACGATTTTATTCGTTGTTATCTCCTTCCAGCGCTTACACTTACACACACACACACACACACACACACACACACACACACACACACACACACACACACAGAGTATGCGTTTTGTTCGTACAAATAAAACATTCCTACACCACAGCCCATTTGTGGAATATATTCCTACACTACAGCCTTCACCACAGCCATTTGTGGAATATATTCCTACACCACAGCCCATTTGTGGAATATATTTCTACACCACAGCAATTTGTGGAATATATTCCTACACCACAGCCCTTTTGTGGAATATATTCCTACACCACATCCCATTTGTGGAATATATTCCTACACCACAGCCTACACCACAGCCCATTTGTGAAATATATTGCTATACCACAGCCTACACCAATGCCCATTTGTGGAATATATTCCTACACTACAGCCCATTTGTGGAATATATCCCTACACCACAGCCCATTTGTGGAATATATGATAAAAATTACACGATTTTCAACATTTTCCTCATTAACTATAAAAGAAACGACGAAAGCGTCCTATTACACGGTTCCGTTTTTTTTGTGTTTTTTTTTATCTTTTTTTTTTACAATTATTATTATTATTATTTTTTAAGAGCTACAATTCTGGGATTGTGTTCGTTCTCCTCTTTTATAAGCCGTTAAACTAATACACTTACATAAGATGAATAATGCCCAATTAAAATTGAATATTAACTGATATTCTGAAAATGTCGGCCCTATGACTTAAGCTATTAATCTCATATTTTAGCTAATATCAGTTACTCAGACAGTGCCAGATGTAGGCTGCCCCTTAGATACTGGCCATCATGTTTATGTTATTCTGGTCCATATTTCATGTATGTGATATATGTTACTTGCTATGACAAGTATGTTACAAAACATGACTCTAATGGCGTTCATGACAGTTTGAAAAGTAGTCTGATGGACAGATAGACAAGGAGGACGAGACTCACATAAATTTTCTGTAATTAAGTCTTTTAGATAGCTGATTTTCTTCTTTTGTACGAGTTTCTGTACTCTTGTTAATATAGCGTGTGTGTGTGCGTGAGAGAGAGAGAGAGAGAGACGGGGGCGGGGGCGGGGGCCCAGGTAGGATTATGGCATTAGCGTACTCAACGATACAGCAATGACGAATAGCTTTATAAACACAAATGTTTTATGTTGTTTTCTAAAAATTTACATTTATCCGAGAATAAAATGGAAAAAAAGGAGTCAGACAATGTGACTGCCAGTCGTAAAGCCTTATTTCAAGTGATTGGCCTGTGTATACTGACCTATAAATTGGATCAAAAATTTAATATTTCATTTTTTATTTTATTGATATCATAAGAAAGGAGTTTTAACAACATTAGATTGTCCCTTGCGTAACAGAGTACACGTCGTACCGCAAAGATGGAGACTTCTTGGGAATTTGTTATTTTTATTGATTTAGCAATTAAAGTTTAGCTAAGAAAAAACGAATCTTTAAAATAATGCATGAAGTTACAGATGCCATGATCCAAAAGCGTTGTAGAGCGATAGCGTCCAAATTTTCCACTAACGTGTTGATAAAAGTCTCTTGTTTGGACCCTTTGAAGTTTGTATCTAGATGGTAGTCACTGCCACTGCGAGCTGTCGAATTACAACATTATTCGATACAATGAGTACAACAATAGATTTAATGATTCTATGTCCGATTCGTTATTGTTTTGGGTTTTTTTTTTTTTTTTTTTTGGGGGGGGGGGCATATTTATTTATAGACATGAGTAGATTTTTGTTTTTGAATTTTTTTTGTGTTGTTGTTGTTGTTTTTTTTTTTTGGGGGGGGGGGACTTTTTAAATATGTTTATTTATAGACATGAGTAGATTTTTGTTTTTGAAGTTTCTAAACAATATTGGCAAAAGGATAAATTAGAAAATAAATTAAGGATGTATTTCAATAATTAGAAACGGGCTTTACCATATTGAAACTTGTCAACTGTCTCTCACCATTTCTTTATCCATCCATCCATCCTTCTATCTATCTATCTATCTATCTATCTATCTATCTATCTATCTATCTATCTATCTATCTATCTATCTATCTATCTATGTATCTAATATCCTATGTCGATGTCACCTTAGAGGCTTAGAATTAAAATGAAGGCATAATGTAGAGTTGTATACAAGTGTTATCAGGGCAATGTTGAATCGTAATCAAATCTGTGTGTTATTGATAAGGATGAAACAAATAAAACCAAGACAAGTTTTTATTATTATTATTATTATTTATTTTTTTTTGTCATATAATTATTTGAATCAGTATAAATACATCTTATTACAAATATGTAGTGGACACGATTTAATAAAAAAAACACCGTATCAAGATCTCATTCTTTATTGCTGATCTATGTTGCTTTTTTAGCAAATATTTCAGCCTTTAATCTTCGCTGTATACTATTTTCCCTTTTATATTTTTTCACCCCATGGCTCAAATGCAATGCACGCTATACCTCCTGTGTTTTAAGTCCTTAAATCTTTGTCACATATGGAAAACAAAATACCTCTTGCCTTTCCCATCCTTAACTTCGTGTTACATGCGGAAACATGAATACCTCGTGTTTCCCATCCTTAACTCTGTGTTACGCATGGAAACATAAATACCTCGTGTTTCCAATCCTTAACTCTGTGTTACGTATGGAAACATAAATACCTCGTGTTTCCCATCCTTTACTCTGTGTTACGTATGGAAACATAAATACCTCGTGTTTCCCATCCTTAACTCTGTGTTACGTATGGAAACATAAATACCTCGTGTTTCCCATCCTTAACTCTGTGTTACGTATGGAAACATAAATACCTCTTATGTTTCCAATCCATAAATCTGTGTTACGTATGGAAACATAAATGCATCTTATGTTTCCAATCCATAAATCTATGTTACGTATGGAAACATAAATACATTTTACTCCTCAAGATTCAATATGTCCGTATGCATTACGAATTAATGGCTTTGCATTTGGATTGTAGCAAGGGTACAGATTGTGAAAAATCTATAAAAGGGCTTTCTATATATTTATTATTATTGTGAATGCTTTACGGGTCACTGATATTAACTAACTGTATGACATTTTAAACTATTAACTACATAAACTACTTCAATACAGTATCAAATATTGGAAGAAATTAATTATAGATAGTGCCGTTTCTCATCTAAAGAATTGTAAGTAGTTAAAAAACATTAAAAGTGACTTGTAGCTGTATATTAGTTTTTATTCAGACCTTAAATATAATGTATGTACTGCAATACGTAAACAAGTCAATCAATCCATTGAAATGTTGTACAAAACATTATTTTGCAGGTGTGAAATAAAGAAAAGTTTCAATATGTGGCCATAATGCCGTTTTTAGTAATCTCGATTTATAATGAACAAATTATCGCACGGCCACAACAACACACACAAGATGAACACATTGTATTAAACAGCAATATCTTCACAGATGTATCGTAGGACTTTAATCTGAATGTGTAACTATCCTCTCTATCCCTCTAATCCTCTATCCCTCTAATCCTCTATCCCTCTAATCCGTTCATAGTGAGCATCATACAACCCATGTCGGAGAACATCTGACCGCTCGCTAAACAATCAAATGTCAAAGTCTGTACCATATGTTCACCTGCCAAAAAAAAAAAAAAAAATAAAAAATAAAACAAATCTGTACAAAAAGCAGGATACTATTGCGTATATAAGTAATTTATCACAACCCACTGTCCAATCATTCCACCCACTATTTTGTTCTTAGCGAACGGATAAAAATTTTAGAACCGTTCCGCATAACTACAAACCTCTATACTCATATTCTGAGATTGCATTCGAGACAGCCGACCCTGACTGCCATGATCATGTTCTCGACATATCGAACGACGAGAACACGACTCGCAAAAGCTCTATTTTGGAATGCTAATATAGCGGATTAGGTAGAGGATCGTGAACTAGTAGCTATTTTCGAAGGACTAAGTGGCTTAATGGAGATTACAATGTTAGAATTTTCAATTTTCTTTTATAAAAAAAAATGGCCACTCTGTCTAAAGGCGCTGCGCGTTAGAGAATTATTTTTTATAGCCAAAACACCATCGATGATGCTACTGTCAAAATGTATGCATTGCACGCGATACTCTTGTGACATACACGGCACAAGTCCTGTAATATAAATAATCTATGATGTATGAAAAAATAATTACCATAAAATATGAATACGCAATATTGAAACACCAATGTTTTCGTTTAAAAAGTCAACATAAATAAATAAAATTATCTGCGGATCTTTCACATCTTTACGTTCTACGTTTTGTTCCAAGTTCACACCTACAGGAGTGGACGTTGTGGGTATTATGTTCTAGATGTTCAAGAGTCGAGAACGACGCTAGAACGTGCAACGGTGTCAAGAACAGCTCTCTCAAATGTAGCCTGGAGTGCATATTCCATGGTTTGAGGTCAGTAATTTTCTCAAAATCACTCGAAACTGCATGTATGCATGCACAAAAGGGCTATATAATCCCTGATTATAATATCGAAAAGCTGGAGATTGGAAACAACAATTTTCTCCAAATAATTTGAACTCCAAGTTTTATCCATGTGATATATAGCCTATTGTAACATTATTATTTCATGGTGTCTTAGTCGTTAAGGAACACAACCACTCATTATATTATTTATTGCGCAAACAGTTCATAAGTCATTAATTTATTCACACATACATAAATCAACTGAACTTGACGTTTATTAGTCGCAAACCATGCGGCGATTTCTGAATAGCGGGCGACTAGTAAAGCTATGAGAAAAAGAGTATAAACAACTAGGAAGACGCCAACAACAGCAACAAACAAAAACAACGACGAAGACAGGGATAACATAAAAAAACAACAATGACAACGAAAATAACAAGAAGAACAGCAGAAGAAGAGGCTACATCACCAATTTATGCAAAAGGAAAAGTGTCGACTGTGTTTAGAGCAAATATCGAAAAGTGTCGACTGTGTTTAGAACAAATATCGAAGATATGTGTGCTTTACTCCTTTACCTTCAGAACGAATTCGCGGTTCCTAAACATGTCATCATGTGTTTATCAACCTACTCAAATTGCTTTTCTGGAAACACGTTGGCGCCAGGACGCGCGTGGAATATTAAAATAAATAAATACTGATGAGCAATTAAAAGAAAAACAAGCTAATAAAAGCCATTAGAACATGTTTTCATAAAATCATATTACAATGCTGTTCAAGTCATTTGCTTGGACTGTTATAAGGAAGAACTTTACCTCTAATAAATATGTCACAGTCTGAAATGACCTGTTATCTGATATATTAATGTCATCTATGACGAACATACTTTCAAGGAAACTTCATTTCCAGCCTGAATGAACTGATTGGCAACACAATCCAAAATACTGAACTTACACAGTAAGGCCTACTCCTATTGTAATTAAAGGAAAATTGTCTCCACCTTTCAGATGTCGAAGAATTACATGAATTAAGGTATGGATTCTTATATAACCGAGAAAGGGAGAAGTTATTAGTCCTTACGCCGGTTTCATTTCAGTACATTCTCGGACTTGCTTCTTAGACGATGAATATGAAGGATTCATCGCGCCTATACTGTGTGATATAGATTACAGTATATACTCGCGTAAACCTAAGTCCAAATGCAAACAACATACACCCTGATCTGCTGTTGCATAAAGCGCTGGCAGATCAGGGTCTATGTTGTTTGTTCTACTGATTAGTCCTTACAAACTTCATAGACCCAGATCTGCCGGCGCATTATACGACGGCAGATCGGGGTCTATGCAGTTTGCAGTTGGTATTGAATTATACGCGAGTATATACGGTAAACGAAAGGCATTAAGCCCGCTTCAATATTTTGAACTGGATTCATGTCAATTAACATTTCATGAAATTTGGATCGCTAAAAGCAACTGTGAGTTCATTGTCAGTCTGAAAATGAACCTGGGAAAGAGAAGTCTTTTAAACACTGAGTGCCAAATGCATTTGAAAACGCACATTTAATACGTAATAAAAAAAGTGAAATCTTCCTCTCCATATACCACATCTAACGCTTCTGCTTAAATTAATTTTAACGGACAGACATTTGGTTGACAAAAAACCCTTGAAAAGGTACATGCACTTTCCCAACACCTATCGTACAATACACCAATGGTCGTCATCTGCCATTTGCTCGTTCTGTTGATAGCCCTTGCCCCACCCCCCACCCCCTTTCACTTATCTACTGAACTCGGCAGTGGTGACATATTGGAAGTGGTTTGACGTCCAGAACTTACTAGCGTGATAGACACTCTTTTCCTGATATTTTCTCCTGGCCAACATTACTGACAACCTAATTAAGAACAAAAGCAACTGAAAAATCTCACGAAGATAGTTCCTGCAACTTGCAATTTTTAATACCTTGCACCTTTTCATCAGACCGAACTTTCACGTTCGAGGAATAATCGGATTTACATTAAGACTGCAGAATCCGGACACAGGGAGATTAAACACAACAGTAAATCGTTCGGTCAAAATTTTCATAAATATGGTGGTCACTGGTGTTTTATGTTTTGGCTGCTTTAAGCAATACATTGGGGCCATTTATTTGTATACTTTTTTATGACAATAAAATTCAATTTTTACAACGGTTTTGATCAGATATTGTCTGAACTCGGACTTTAAATGGAATATTTCTTTATCAAACCCTACTCTCTTCTCTGTAAATGTGGTGTGCTTCTTTCCGCATAGTTTTAAAGGAATTTCGTCTTGTTTTCATTTAAAAGTTATAGATCACATCCTCTGTTTTTTGGTTTTCCTTTAAAATTTATAGGTCACATCCTCTGTTTTTTTGTTTTCATTTAAAATTTATAGGTCACATCCTCTGTTTTTTGTTTTCATTAAAAAATTAATGGTCACATCCTCTGTTTTTTTTTTTGTTTTCATTTAAAATGTATAGGTCACATCCTCTGTTTTTTTGTTTTCATTTAAAAGTTATAGATCACATCCTCTGTTTTTTGTTTTCATTAAAACGGATAAGTAATTTCAGCATGTAATTCCTTTTTTACTCGAAATTTAAGAACAGTTGCCTAATCAACTCCAAACTTAGGAAACTCCATGAGTTGGTAAACTCAGTGACTACATCCCTCCTTTCATTAAGGAATGAAGTGTATTTCTGGGACAATAACGTTGTAATGGTGACCTAGAAATCCATTGGGGGAGTTTTTGAAGCTTCACTTATTCCACTGAATAATAAGATAATATCTGTTTTTACCAGGTAGTTTCAAATGGAACAGAAGATATTCAAGAATGAGACGTTATTCTCGACAGATGGATATAGTTTTAACTAAAATGAGAGAAAGCTGATATTTTTAAGCAATCAATCTCTATACGTAACGTATAGTTCACATATTCTTTACTAATACATATCTGACTGTCGGCAAAACACAACATTCATCCACTTTACGCTTCGTGATTGGTAACTTGCTAATTGCCCGTACTCCAATAATGAGCAATTTCAACGTTTATCGCCGTCTGGGAGAATTACGCTGGACACTCTCGATCTAATTTTGTATATGTATGTCACAAATATAAAGAATTTGTCTTTGTGTTGAAAATAATTATCAGCACGGAAAATAAAGACATGTGAAAAATTCGTCACTACATACATTGCATTAATATAGCGTAGATGGAAAATACTTACTTAAAACTTTCCATATACTGCATTGCAATGTCATTTCGAAAGTATCCGAATTTATCTTTCAAATACCTTCGGATAAAGAGCACTATATTTCGCTCGAAAGACTACTTGCTCCTACTGCTATTACTGCTAGGACGACGAAGATGACACAAGGGTTCTAACACAAACTGCAAGCAATTTACCTACCCAGGAGTCCCTGAACCGCCATAAGTCTCAACATTCCACTGAGAGGGTTCGATGTTCCACTATTTTGCGAGGCTTGCTGTGGCTGTTGTTGAGACATAGCTTGGCGTTGTGCATGGCGCCGTTGTATCAGAGCTCTCAGGAGATCAATAAAACTCACGCTAGGAGCTCCGCCACTAACTTGGCTTTCGACTATGGCAACACAGCAGACGATAAGGAAGCAGCTCAGTATGGCAACACGCATTTGTGATGTTTAGAATTCCTAAGATGCCCACAGACCCAACTTCTGAAAAATATTTTCTTACTATTTTTTTCTTGCTTTATAAAAAACCTCCTTGCATTAAAGTTGTTTTCTATTATGTCTCCTCGTCGTGATCTAATTATAAGCAATCCGTACTCTGCCCGATTCTGCTTGTTATAGCTTTATGAATTGACATGACCTAAACCTCCTCGAACTTTCATGCTTAATAATTCATCAAACTGATACGAATCTAACGAAACGAAGATTTGAATATGTCATGAATCACACGCGCCCAAACTAATGTCATTCAAGGTGATTCGTCACAAACGAAGTCATTGTTGTTTTTTTTTTCTCCACTTTTTGTTAAAACTTATTTTCACGCAATCCGCACTCTACATGACAAATCAGTAATTCCATGTCATGACAAAGGTGTGATTTACGTCAACATTGTCCAATATTTTCGGTCACTGAAATTAAATGCCAATCACAACACAGGCACATTTGTATAAACTTAACGATGGAACAAGAATTCTATGATTCGTGTTTACTGTGTCTTGTTTATAATGTGGCTTCTTTTGACGCTCGTAGGCGGAACCAAAAATAGCTTTTATAAAGAATAATGGGTGGTTCTTAGGTTCAGATATATCACCGTGTTAGCCAAACCTTAGGTCACTTCAAGAAGAGTAACATACGAGGCTTTGGGTTTTAAAAGAAACTGATTACATGTACATTTAATAGTTCATATGGTGTGAGTTGGAGCCGGCAACCCATGTTACTCGTGTGACGGTTCTTTCGGAGGCAGTGAGTGGGGCAACTAGTGGGCGGTCGCCTACATGTGAATCATAATCTGCTGAGTCGCCCGTTGCGACGTTGATGCTTTATAAGTGTGCACTTCATAGCGGTAAAGGATTGAATAGATCACCAGATTTTCTAACAAGAATGAAATATATAACTATACTTTTTTTGTTGTTATAGATACTACCGCTGAAAGTTTAAGATAACTTTTGTTCTAGTTATTCGATTTAGTAAGCTAAAGCGTACTAGAGTATCAAATGTTTTAAGATAGCACGTTCATTTTGTACAATACACATGAGACCTGTTTCGAGCGTGTACCTGCACAGCTAGTATGCTTGGCTTAGCAAATTGAAAAGAAAGAGCAAATGTAACCCAAAATGTACGCAACTATTCTATTTCCATTCCCCTGTTATTTGATTATTTAAACTTAGATACCTGTTAATTGAATAAGGAATAGTACATATACCTTTATGCGCGCAAAGTTGTCATTGTCCTTTTATTCACATGAGTACAACAGTTTAAAATAATAAAAGGATATCGAAGTGGTTACTCAACGGTCGCCATTTTAAAGCACTCTTACTGCTTGGTCAGTGATTATACCCATACTTTCGTATTATGTTGTCGATGTTTGTTCTCCGCCTTCAATTAGCAACACGTATAAAAAAATTTAAAAAATTCATTTCTGATCGACTAGAGATAATTTGGAGGTTTGGAGATCTTGAAAAGTTTGCTAAGTATTTTTCTGTCGCTTTCATTTCTTTCCTATCCAGTTGACCAAACATTGTTGTTCTGCGCAATCGTTTAAACAATCCTTATTCTAGTGTGTTAAATGGCATCAATCGTGTAGAAGTGAAAGTCAAATATGTTTGTGTACAAGCAATAACTAAGACCACAATTATGGTAATACAGTAGTAGATAGTATTTGAAAGTTATAACTAGTATAATAATTTTTTATATTTTTTATTTTTTTCTGAAACAATCTACTGGTTTATAGGGATACGACACCACAAAATAAGATTGGTGTGTCATTTTTAGCGACTATTCATTTGTTTACACTAACCCATATGTATAGAGACACAGCACTAAAAACTTCGATATGGGGTTTTTACACCAACCCACTCGTATATAACTACACTAAGATTACATTGAAATGAAAATTTTAGTGAAGATATTTTGTTACACCAAACCAATCAGGTAGGTGGATTTAAAACACAACATTAAAATACATTTTAAAAATCAATGTTTGTAGCCCATCGAAATGGCAAAAGCGGCGTTGTCCTTAAGGGACAAGCCTTGTCGCTCTGAGACACTGCGGAGAAAAATCGACATAATAATTTGAATATTTTAAAAATATTTGTATTTTACGCATCATAAATAATGGCACAAAGCTACGTTGTGTGGTATTGAAAAGTTCTTAAAGAGGTGTTGAAAATTTTTCATGAGTTTAACGTGAAAACAACAGTGTTGGTGTCTACAGATAAAGAAGTGTTGAAAATTTTTAACGAGCTTAACGTGACAACAACAATGTTGGTGTCTACAGATAATACCTATTTCTTGACAAGTTTGGACGCGATAAATCATTGTCAAAGCTAGCCGTGTTGAAGAATAATATTCGAGAGCATACAAGTTTTAATTTGTTGATTTCATCATCAAGAAAGATGTACTCATATGTTTAAAAAACATGTAGATTTGCAGATTATATTTAATGATGATAACACTGCAATTAGCAGATTATATTTAATGATGATAACACTGCAATTAGCAGATTATATTTAATTATAATAACACTGCAATTAGCAGATTATATTTAATTATAATAACACTGCAATTAGAAGATTATATTTAATGATGATAACACTGCAATTAGCAAATTATATTTAATGATAATAACACTGAAATTAGCAGATTATATTTAATTATAATAACGCTGCAATTAGAAGATTATATTTAATGATGATAACACTGAAATTAGCAGATTATATTTAATGATAATAACACTGCAATTAGAAGATTATATTTAATGATAATAACACTGCAATTAGAAGATTATATTTAATGATGACAGCACTGCAATTAGTAGATTATATGTAATGATGATAACACTGCAATTAGTAGATTATATGTAATGATGATAACGCTGCAATTAGCAGCATCAAACCTAATAGCAAGCTCATTATAATAGTTAAGTATGAAGAAGTAATACATTACGTATTTGATGCAGGAAAATATACAAATTTGTATTCAGCTAAATTTACAAGACAATTCCAAGATCTCGTATACTTTAACGGATCAATTTACAACGATTCAACACAAACATTCAGCTAAATTTACAAGACAATTCCAAGATCTCGTATACTTTAACGGATCAATTTACAACGATTCAACACAAACAGAGATATAATTTATAGAAAAAAGAACATGCTGCTTCAGTATATGAAGTAGCTGTGGCAGAGTCCTGCATTGCAGAGTCGACAATGTCAACCACAGGAATGGCAAAATTTGACATGATATGAAATCATTCATACGTTTGAAAGGATTGATGAAACATTGCAAATCGCTCAAAATAACTGTTTCTGTTATAGAAGATTGTCCTGTTGGCTTGTTAAATGCACCTAGAGACAATTTATCATGTATAAAATATTCTCTTTTTTTAAATGACTGAGAAAGAACAGCACTTATGGCATCTTTGATACGGTCCTGAACGTGCAGTTATTTATATAAATATCGACAAATTGCAGGAACAAACTAAACGGAACAAAAATAACATAAAAAATACTTCGAGTTGAAAACATGTTCAACTAAACAGTCAACCTACACATTACACAAGCAAGCGAGAAATAAATCCATATAGAAGGGTTTACGTTAGTCACGTGGATGATAAGTGTCAAGCAGACATTGTTGACATGAAAGCATATGACAAATACAACAATGGATATAAATACATATTGACAGTGAACGTAGTTTTTGAAAGTACGCTTGGGCTGAAAAACATGAAAGCAAAATAGGGAGATGACATACACAATGCTTTTAGAGAAATCTTCAACTACTGAAATCCTGAAACGATACAGTTTGACGAATGAAAAGAGATATCATCAGAAAAGTTAAGCATATGCTGGAAAAAGAAAACATTGAATACTGTTCAACTTATAGAAACACTAATAGCTTATATATTGGAAAGATTCAATAGAACCCTAACGACTAAAATTTGGAAGTATTTCACTCAAAATGAAACCAAAAATGTGTTGATGCTTTGTAAAATTTAATTTTGCGTTACAATAATACTCATCGCGTATCAACAGACATTGCTCTGGTTGAAGCAATGTACACATGAAAACAATATAAGCCAAATGCAGTGTAGGCAATGTCCTGTCGTGGTAATAAATGGCATTACAGAAGAAGTGAAAAGAGATAGCATTCGAGAATATAAAGTTAATTCCAATTATATTTTTTTAAAGCTGGAAAAACAAATATAACATAAATGACAAAAAGTTGGTCTAGAGAATTTAAGCAAGATAAAAAGAAATCAAATCTAACGGACATTGTCACATACATCAAGATTCAAAAAAGGTATAGCAGCAGGTCACTACTAAATCAATTATGCGTTTCTTAATGGATAAAGTATTTACCATGCAAAATGTATGGCATATATAAAAACCTTCAATGAAGCAAAAACCAGTAAACCTCTCATAGTGCTCGGATATACAGACTTTGAAAATCTAGTTTTCACAGACATTGAGTAGTAAATGAAATTGTTACCAATAGTTGTAAAATATCACAAATGTGACAGAGAAAAACGGAATGGTAATGGTAAAATAAAATTTAATTTACCAGACTACAGATATTGCGTAAATGAAAACAAAAAAGAATAAAATGGTATTACAGTGGATGAAATGGAAATAATAGAGCTCTAAATCCACAGATAATTACATTTAATTGGGGGGAAAAACCAGCAAGATGGATAATCGATGTATTTCCATAATAGAAGCCAATTCCACGCTAATTTCTTGATTTTAAATAATGGACTTCAGATTTTAAACAAAAACAAAAACAAAAAACATAACTGGAACGGCACCTTACCCTTGTTCCGCAGCTCCGTTTAACGCATTACATTGTTTAACTCGCCTTAACCAAGTTAACATAGCAAATAACGCTAACAAGATAACTATTTACTACAATTAAACTCAATTCTTCACATATAGACCATTAAACAATTCTGAAAACCATACTCTAAAATTTAAGATCAATGAAAGATAAGGTCACAGTGTTAGGTCTACCTTTTTGTAGCACGATAGTTGGTGCGCATGAGGGTAATGTCATTTGAAATAATCAGTCAATCGTTTTTTTTTTTATTATTATTATTGATTGTGCTTGTTGTACTGTACCGATTGACGAAGAATAAATAAAAGCAATACATATCACAGCGAAAGACTATGGAAAGAGATAAGGGATAGAAAGTGAGTGGGTGCGTACCTAATTTACTATCTCAAAGAGTTATAATAATTTGGACCAAATGTATTTGAGTAATTAGCTTTATTTGTGATTTAAATGGTAAAAAGGTTAAAGTTTTCTTTGTGACCTAAATGATAAAAATGTTTTATGCTTTTTTGTGACTTAAATGAAAAAACCTAGAAAACAAATCTTTAAAATTGCGCTGAGGCATCGTAATGCACTATATTTTTTTTAATGCTTCCAACAATTTCATCAAATTAAGACTTTTTCTTTGAAGACCTTTTTAAGAATAGGTGTATCATTTTTCATTTAAATTCCTTATATATGCACAAAATCACTCTTAATATTATAATCTTTCGCGAATTCTGGACGTTATTAGTCTCCATTAGCGAGGCATGTGTTCCACTAATACACCACTTCTGCATGCGTATCAGGATGAGCTAATGATTGTTCCAACTGTTTCTAAAGTTTCGTAAAATAAGCTATATAATTTTATATGAACAACTAATTTGTGGTGTTCGGCTGTTAAGTGTTAACAGAAACCACCATATTGTACCCTTTAAACAGTACGAAAAAAGTAAACAAACAAAACAAACAGAGAAGACAGATTTAAAAGATATTAGGATATGGAGGGAACAAGTTGATAATAAATTAACATCTATTGTACAGAGTGGTAATGAAAGAGCAACGAAAAAAAGCAGAGCTGCAAAAGAGATTGACGAGAACAGAAGAAAAGATTTTATATGCTCAATACTAGTTTAAACAACGATTTAATACATTGCATAATGATATACCAATCTTACTAAACGTCCAACAGTATTTATAACGATTGCACAGGTGATAAACAGTGAGAAAAATTCTTTGGAGAGTGACATGACGAAGATATAGAAATCTTTAGAAGATTTGCAGAAGAAGAATTATTCAAAAAAGAGACTTTTAAACAATTAAGACAAAAGGAATAAAATAAATTTCAAGAACTGCTTGATTACATCTATGCAATTTAATTACGAATTAAATGTTGCAGACTTGAGTAATTAAATCAAACGATAGAAGATGTTACATTTGCTGAATTTTACAACACAAGTTAAATGCTGAGGTGGATAAATAAAAAACAGATAGAAAGGGATATACAGACAATGAAATAATTAACAAGATCGGTGTGGTGCAAGGTAGCACTGACAAAATAGACAAAAAGATAAAACAAATGAGAAAAAATGTAAATGATTTGGAACAGAGATTTACAACGAAAACAGATACATTCGAAAATGAAATAGATATTTAAAAAGACTCTCGCATTATGTGGTAGCATTGATACAGTTAAAACGAAATTAAGACGAAAATATACAGACATTCAAAACTGAATTGATCATGGAAATGGGAATAAATAGTATTGCATTGGGTGTTGGATACATTATTCAAAAAAGATTGATAAAAGGATTTTGATAGAAACACTAAACTAATATCTGGATGTATACTGCTTCACGCTTTTTTTTCTCATAGTAACAAATCCTGATTATCCTGCTGGTATTGATTTATGTGTAAATTAAAGTAATACAATTTCAACTGTTAAAAATACACACGGAGATGATAACGTAGATGCAAATTATTGTTATACAGCATAAAGTATATAAACAACAACTATTAAGTGGCAGGCACCAACATAATTCGTCCATTAAACTAAATTAGAATCTGTAATTCAGTGTGATCCATGATGTTTCCTTAGGATATTGTTTTTTCTTTCTATATCAACAAATTTGTTAGGAAAAAATCCATGCTTTAGAATGGGTCCAGATAATGTAATTCTACTGCACCAGTTATAGCAGTATAATATATAGAGTGAATGCATCATTTATTAGCCCAAGTAAGAATGTAATTATGCGATTCTTAATGAATGTAGTTTACACACATCAATAACATTAAACATCATTTATCAAGATAAAACATCATTCCAGATGTCATTATTCCGGATGTTGAATAAAAACTACATAAATATGAATAATGAACATGACATGAATCTTTTCGAACTAATTAGAGTATGTTCTTTTTATAACCAATCTATATATGTGTATACATATACTTGTACTATGGGTACAGCTTATACCATTTCATCTGTATATCTGTATATGTGTGTACATATACTTGTACTATGGGTACAGCTTATACCATTTCATCTGTATATCTGTATATGTGTGTACATATACTTGTACAATGGGGACAGCTTATACCATTTCATCTGTATATCTATATATGTGTGTACATATACTTGTACTATGGGCACAGCTTATACCATTTCATCTGTATATCTATATATGTGTGTACATATACTTGTACTATGGGGACAGCTTATATCATTTCATCTGAGCCACTAGGTATTTACCAATACATAGAAGCTTCGAAACCCTGGATATTGATACTAAATATGCTTTAATCCTGTATCAGAAGCTAGTCACGCAATCTGATTTCTCGGGGCCATTCATGACATAAATAAAACAAAATAATACATTACGCAATATTTGTTTCAAGACAGGCAAATTCCATCATAACTAGAACTATATTATAATTATATCATAGTTTATATTTTTAACACTGAAAGAAAATACTGTATGACCTAGGAATCCTGAATTATTGATTTGAACCTATGAAAAACAACAGCAACATTAAAACCAAGTCAGTAAACTAATGCTGCGAAGTCCTATAAACTATGGTATATATATGTTTGTTTGTATGTGTGTGTGTGTGCTGTTTTTGTTGTTAGTTTTGCAGCTATTAGATTTATTTTATCAAGTCAATAATTAAAATAAATGTACAAGCTAAAATTTTAATTTATATTTAAGCAAGTCAATTTTCACAGAATATTGAGCACAAATAAGCATTGAAAACAAAATCTAAAGCACGATCAGTAGATCTAATCTACCTATCGTAGTTCTTGCATCTATAGCCTTTCAATATCTACACATTGTTTAATCCCATCAATATACAAGTCTTATCAGCTCTTTTGTCAATTTCGGTGCTCGTCAAGTCCGCATGCCAAATATATTAAATTTAATAGTTATCAGATATTTACTTTCATTCTTTATTTTCCGGCACGCTTCCAGTAGATTCTGGAATTAAACGACCTCTCTGTCGATGGTATTGATGCAATTTTTTTACACTTTTTTATACCTGTCAACAAAAAACGGAAGGATCCTTGGCGTTAAAATGAAGCTGCACAGCACAATAATACTATTAATATGTTACGATTATAAATGATTGAATGCTCTCGAACACCGAAATATTTCTTAAAATTTACCCAAGAGCCGTGGTACAAGTAAGTTACCTCATATAAAACCGCTTTGTATCGCCGAATAACCAATGGGACACTCAAATGCTTTGCACCCTCTGAACCCTTTGTTTATTTAGCGATACACCACGGTTTCATTTAAGGTAACTACTACATATACATACATTGCTCGTTATTTTTATCTTAGAGAGTGTTCATGTTTAATTTAAACGGGAGCCAACGTTATGTTAAGGCAAAGGTGATATTCATGGTGTAGGGCTTGCTGAATCATGATTCATATTTCGATCGACACTGATCCCATACAATGCACAATAATAATAATAATAATAATAATAATAATAATAATAATAATAATAATAATAATAATAATAATAATAATAATAATAATAATAATAATAGTAATAATAATAATAATAAGAAGAAGAAGAAGAAGAAGAAGAAGAAGAACAACAACAACAACAACAACAATAATATTAATAATAATAGGGAGACTGAACAACACTTTATTTATCTAAAAACGTCTTGATCTACATTCTTTGAAATGATTTTGTAAGAGATATACGTTTAGACATATTTATATATACGCTGCCTATCTATTATTGGACTCTCTTTTTACACCCTATACGTTATTTTGTTAATGTGCAGGACATGCAAGTTTATTTGGTTATTGTGCGAGACATACAAGTTTATTTGGTTATTGTGCGGGACATACACGTATATTTGATTATTGTGCAGGACATACACGTTTATTTGGTTATTGTGCAGGGCATACACGTATATTTGATTATTTTGCAGGGCATACACGTATATTTGGTTATTGTGTGGGACATACAAGTTTTTTTGGTTAATGTGCGGGACATACAAGTTTATTTGGTTATTGTGAAGGTGTTATGTATGATGTTTATATGATATTATAAATATTTTAGGAAATTATAAATGTTTCTTCACTTTAATATTTGCTTAAATCTTAATGTTATCAGGAAAAACATGTTTAACTAGTGTCCTTGAATTAGGTTGTTTTGATCAATATGTTTTCTCAATTTGAAGGTCAAGGTTGATTTTTGTTTACAAGTAAAAATTCCATTAAGATGATTCATATTCTAGAACATTCTGTCATGTGACCAATCTTTATATATACCATGTTTGGTGGACATTTATTCAGTTTTGACATTACCATCAGTCTTGTAAAGAGCTATTACAGTTGTGAAAATTCATTCCAAATTCTAAGAGAGGAATTATTTTAAATATTCATTGGATTATAACAGTGCTCATAAACTTTTGGATTTTGGATTTTAATTGATGATTTTGGAATTTAAGTGAACTTATTCAGAGATTTTGGAATACTTCATTTTGACATCAGCACATCAAGATTACTAGTACATCAGGACTTTGGAGACCATTGGCACATCTTAACATTCAAGGACACAGCCGTGAATTCGGAACATTCTATATTTAGCACTTGTAATTAGAACAATCATTCTTATTGGATTATTAGGATTTCAAAACACATTACTGTAAGTGACTTTTTGATTTTTCATTTTAATTATCTAGTAATAAATTGCTTGTTGATTTTTACTTGATTTGTTGGTTTCACTTTCTTTCTGTTACATTTTTCTTAGACCATTGAGTCGTAACATAAATTGGGGGCTCGTCATCTGGGATCTGAATTTCTTTAAAGCATATTAGAGATATTAAATTTATCTTTGAAATTCATATTGATTTTGTCTCGGAGAATTTTTTTGTCTTTGGCAAAGATTTTTAAATAGAGAAATTTTTTTGTGTGAAACCAACAAGCATTTACAATGGCATCTAATGTTCAGAATTTCATTTCAAAACCTACCCAGGAGGGGTTAGAGTGCATGAGAAAGGATGAGTTGCTCGAGCTTGCCAGAAAATACAGTCTATCTGAGGCAAAAGTATCATTGACAAAACAGGAGATAAAGATTATTTTAATTCAGTATTTAGTAGGAAAGGGAAATTTTGAAAATAGTGCTTTAAGTTCGAAGAGAAAGCCTGTATCTGGTTCTGACAGGAAATTAAGGGAATTAGAGTTAAAGAACCAGATGGATTTAGAATTGGCAAAGCCTTTGATTCAGAGAGAGAGAGAGAGAGAAAGAAGAGAGGCAGATACAAATGCAGATGCAAAGAGAAAAAAGGGAAATGCAATTTAAATTAAGAGAATTAGAACTGGCAAACAGAGCACACTCCACTCCTTTAAACACAAGTTCAGGTTTTGATGTTACTAGATATATTAGGTTAGTACCCCATTTTCAGGAAAAAGAAGTAGATAAATACTTTCTTCATTTCGAGAAAATAGCTGAAAACTTGAAATGGCCCAGAGAGCATTGGACTTTGTTATTACAAAGTGTACTTATTGGCAAAGCTCGTGAAGTCTACACTTCACTGTCAGTACAACAAAGCACTGATTATGATGTGGTTAAAGAGTAAATCTTGAAAGCTTATGAGTTGGTACCAGAGGCATATCGACAAAGGTTTAGGAATTGTAGAAAAGAAACTGGACAAACTCATGTCGAATTTGCAAGGGATAAAGAACAACTATTTGATAGGTGGTGCTCAGCCAAGAAAGTTGATCAAGGTTATGATAACCTCCGACAGCTCGTATTAATTGAAGAGTTCAAGAGGTGTATCCATAGTGATGTTAAAACCTATCTTGACGAGCAGAATGTGGAAACTTTGGAAAATGCTGCTCGTATGGCTGATGATTATTCCTTGACTCACAAAATTTCATTTGGCAATAAGTCGTCCTCTCAGCAGTTTTCTGGTAAAAAAACCATTTCAATCTCATTCGAGTACTTCCAAATTTCACAACAGCACAACTGTTAGGAATCAAACATCTGATAAGACTGATCAGAAATCCTTATCTCTTCCTACGTGCACTTATTGTAAAAAGAAAGGGCACGTTATTTCTGATTGCTTCAAGTTGAAAAATAAGCAACAGAGTAAAGACAGAGCTTTTCCAAATGCTCTTATTTCTACGAGGTCAAGGTCACGGTCTTGTATTGAAAGCAAAGCATTTGTTGGGTCAAACAAACCCCAGTCTGATTCTATTTTGGAGGCTTATGAACCATTCATGTCAGAAGGTTCTATATCACTTATTGGTGATTCTGCCAAACCTATCCCAATTAAAATATTAAGGGACACTGGAGCTTCTCAGAGTCTTTTATTATCAGGTACTTTGCCTTTGTCTGAGGAGTCTTCTTCAAGTGAAAGTGTTCTTGTTCAGGGAGTTGAGTGCGGCTTTGTAAATGTTCCTCTTCATTGTGTAAATTTGGCATCAGACCTAGTTTCTGGACCTGTGACTGTTGGGGCAGTGACTTCTTTACCCATAGAGGGTGTTCATTTATTACTAGGCAATGACCTAGCTGGAGATAAGGTTGTGGTTAATCCACTTGTAACTGACAAGCCTTGTTTAGATCAGAAAGTTGATCCTGTCGAAACTGAAATCCCTGATTTGTATCCTGCTTGTGCAGTTACTAGAGCTATGGCAAAAAGAGCTCTTGAGATTGATGTTGATCAGGATATTATTCCTTTAGCTGACACATGTATTGGTCAGTTTTTTTATGAGGTCACTTTTTCCTCAGGTATTGATCAATCAAATGGTATTGATCACAGTGATCCTCTTTTGGCAACTCATTCTCTTTGTCCTACTCAGGGTGACAAACGACAATCCCTTGTCGTTGAACAGGAGCAAGATTCCGAGATATCTTGTTTGTTTCAGAGGGCTATTAGTGAAACTGAAGCCACACAAGTTCCAGTGTGTTACTTTGTGAAAAAAGGGGTCCTTATGAGGAAATGGAGACCACCTGATGTACCCGCTGGTGACGAGTGGTCAGTGAGCTATCAAATTGTTGTTCCTAAGTCATATCGACAGGAAATTCTTAATTTAGCTTATGAAACTCCTTTGGCTGGTCATTTAGGAGTCCGTAAGACTTATCACAAGATCTTGAATCATTTTTATTGGCCGAAACTCAAAAGTGATGTTTCTAAATACTGCAGATCTTGTCACACTTGTCAAATGGTAGGAAAACCCAATCAGAAGATACCTAAGGCTCATCTGCAACCTATTCCTGCATTTGATGAACCATTTAGTAGAATAATTGTAGACTGTGTTGGTCCTTTACCTAAAACCAAGTCAGGCAACCAATACTTGTTGACCATCATGTGTGCATCTACAAGATTTCCAGAGGCAATTCCTCTGAGAAATATAAAAACTAAAACTATTGTGAAAGCTTTGGTGAAGTTTTTTACACTTGTTGGCCTTCCCAAATCTGTCCAGTCGGATCAAGGGTCAAATTTTATGTCTGGAATTTTCCAACAAGTTATGCATGAATTAGGCATCCAACAGTTTAAATCTTCTGCCTATCACCCTGAAAGTCAAGGTGCTTTGGAAAGATTTCATCAAACTTTGAAGAATATGATTCGATCATATTGCTTTGATACAGAAAAGGATTGTGATGAGGGTGTTCATTTGTTGTTGTTTGCTGTTAGGGAATCAGTTCAAGAGTCGTTGGGTTTTAGTCCCTTTGAACTAGTTTTTGGTCATACTGTCCGTGGACCACTGAAATTATTGAAAGAGAAACTTCTTTCAAATGAAGATTCAAAGATTAATCTTCTTGATTATGTCTCTGATTTCAAATACAAGTTGTCAAAGGCCTGTGAAGTAGCAAGAACTAATCTTCACACTACCAAGTCAAAAATGAAATTAAGGTATGACAGAAATTCACAGAAAAGGAGTTTTAAACCTGGTGACAAAGTTCTGGCTCTCTTTCCCATACCTCAGAATCCTCTTCAGGCTAAATTTTATGGTCCTTATACCGTTGAAAAGAAAGTAAATGACTTAAATTATATCATTAACACTCCTGGGAGACGGAAACAGAAACAACTTTGTCATATAAATATGTTAAAGGAATATTTTGACAGAGATAGCCCAGCTAATTATTCTGTTAATTTAGTTGTACCTGTCCCACACAGTGAAGATATCAACGATGGAATACAATCAGACTATAGTGACTCTGGTATAACCAATCTTCGGAATTCAGAAATATTGAACAACCTAGACCAGAAACTTTCACATCTACAACAACAGGAAAGAAATGAACTAAAACAGCTATTACATGACTATGAGCACTTGTTTCCTGATGTTCCAACACGAACAAGTAAAATTTATCATGACGTTGACATTGTAGATTCTGCGCCTGTGAAACAGCATCCTTATAGGATGAATCCTCTCAAACAGAACTAAAGAAAGAAATTCAGTATTTACTGGAGAATGATTTCATAGAACCAAGTAAAAGTAACTGGAGTTCACCATGTATTCTTGTTCCCAAGCCAGATAATACATTCCGTATGTGTACTGACTATAGAAAAGTCAACAGTGTCACCAAAACTGATTCATTTCCAATCCCAAGAATGGACGATTGCATTGATAAAATTGGAAATGCGGAATATGTCCCCAAGTTTGACCTTTTAAAAGGATTCTGGCAAATTCCACTGACGGAAAGGGCAAAAGAAATTTCAGCATTTGCAACTCCAGATGGACTTTATCAATATAAAGTCATGCCGTTTGGAATGAAAAATTCGCCTGCAACGTTTCAACGTCTGATGAACATGATAACATTTGGTCTTGATAATTGTGACGCTTATATCGATGACGTCATTATCTACAACAACACTTGGGAAGATCATTTGGAAACCATTCGAAAATTCTTTGATCGACTCAGCGATGCGAATCTGACAATTAATTTGAGCAAAAGTGAGTTTTGCCATGCTTGTGTCACATTTTTAGGACAAATTGTGGGACAAGGTCAGGTTAAACCTATAGAAGCTAAGGTCAAAGCTATCTCTGAATTTAAAGTTCCAATTTGTAAAAAGCAACTGATGCGATTTCTAGGTATGGCTGGATATTATCGGAAATTTTGTTCCAATTTTTCCAAAATTGCTGAACCTTTGACAAGTTTATTGAGTAAGAAAACCAAATTTCATTGGTCTGACAAGTGTCAGGAATCTTTTGACAAGTTAAAGGCCATGCTTAAGAATGCACCAGTTCTTTCTGCACCAAATTTCAGCCAATCATTTAAATTATCTGTTGATGCAAGTGATGTAGGGGTTGGTGGAGTATTGATTCAGGAAGACAAAAGTTGTGTGGATCACCCTGTGTGTTATTTTTCTAAAAAACTAAACAAGCACCAGAAAAATTATTCCACAATTGAGAAGGAATGTTTGGCTTTGACATTGGCTTTACAGCATTTTGAAGTGTATGTTACCTCAGCTCTTTCTCCAATTATTGTGTACAGTGATCACAATCCCCTTACTTTCATCAACAAAATGAAAGATAAAAATCGGAGATTGTTGAGATGGAGTTTGATATTGCAAGAATATAACATTGACATTAAACACATCAGGGGAAAAGACAATGTGATTGCAGATGCACTCTCACGTGCCTAGAAATGTAATATTGCTTGATGTAATTAAGTCCAGTATCATAAAACATGTTCTTATGTAATTTTGGTTATTATAGTATTAGATGTATATTCAAAAGAAAGCTTTATTATATAAATCTTTCTTTTTCTTTATGAGGGGAGGTGTTATGTATGATGTTTATATAATATTATAAATATTTTAGGAAATTATAAATGTTTCTTCACTTTAATATTTGCTTAAATCTTAATGTTATCAGGAAAAACATGTCCTTGAATTAGGTTGTTTTGATCAATATGTTTTCTCAATTTGAAGGTCAAGGTTGATTTTTGTTTACAAGTAAAAATTCCATTAAGATGACTCATATTCTAGAACATTCTGTCATGTGACCAGTCTTTATATATACCATGTTTGGTGGACATTTATTCAGTTTTGACATTACCATCAGTCTTGTAAAGAGCTATTACAGTTGTGAAAATTCATTCCAAATTCTAAGAGAGGAATTATTTTAAATATTCATTGGATTATAACAGTGCTCATAAACTTTTGGATTTTGGATTTTAATTGATGATTTTGGAATTTAAGTGAACTTATTCAGAGATTTTGGAATACTTCATTTTCACTTTGACATCAGAACATCAAGATTTCTAGTACATCAGGACTTTGGAGACCATTAGCACATCATAACATTCAAGGACACAGCCGTGAATTCGGAACATTCTATATTTAGGACTTGTGATTAGAACAATCATTCTTTTTGGATTATTAGGATTTCAAAACACATTACTGTAAGTGACTTTTTGATTTTTCATTTTAATTATCTAGTAATAAATTGCTTGTTGATTTTTACTTGATTTGTTGGTTTCACTTTCTTTCTGTTACATTTTTCTTAGACCATAGAGTCGTAACACAGGACATACAAGTTTATTTTTTTAATTGTGTCTGAAGAGTATTTACAAACAAAAGATTTCTTCGTGTCTCTGTTGTCATTGTAAAGGTTTTACGAATATTAATATATATTTTATTCATGTCACATCATTTTCTTATACTGTACCTGAAACCCCTGTTTGTAGAAGTTCTCGAAGTATATGTAAACTTTTAATAACTGTATGGATAGCAGGATCATCAGCGAGGATATAAGTTATCATCAGCGATTATACCAGTTGTCATCAGTGAGGATACAAACTGATGTTGATTCAGAGTCAGGTTCTTAAGTAGTCACTACATACATGCATCAATACATGCATATATGCATGCATGCATGCATGCATGCATACATCCATCCATACATCCATCCATCCATACATACATACATACATACATACATACATACATACATACATACATACATACATACATACATACATACATACATACATACATACATACATACATACATACATACATACATACATACAGATAGACAGACAGATAGACAGACAGACACACACACATTCAGGCAGACAGACAAGCATACCGACACACACATTATGACTATGCAGCATATCTAACTTCATTTCTGTCTTCGTCACACTTTTCTCTGAACAATGTACAATATATAATATGTCTATGAGGTGATGTAAACCGAATGAAAACGAGCGGTAAATATAAAAGAGGAGCGCTATACCACCATTCAATTATACTTTTAGTAAGAATTGGGGATAGACGGTAATCACAATGTAGCCCATATGTTTCCCTTCCAAATGATTTGTCATTATCAATTACGTTTGAGTGTGACCCCATTTTCATTAGTATAATGGATTACTGTCATGAGACGACGTGAGCAATTCACACCTTGGAATAAGGATACATAAATTTGTATGATACGTGATAATTGTATTACTCGTGTATAAGATTTTTATAGACTGTCCAAAAACAAGAGTTGTAATCATATAGCGATACGTATAGGGGATACCGATATCTTTATGGCAATACGATATATCGTATCGCCACCACCATATCGCGATAACCACGATAAACATGGCAATCAAAGTAATTATTTAACTGTGAAATCTTTTACATTAGCGGGTAAATACAATTATTCAATTCCCTAAATGAATATTTTCCCCCATTTTGTATGAGATATTGTTATCAATCTGTGTCATATTACAGTCACCCATTATACGTTGGTTATATAGCACAAGGCATGTATAGCGATATATATTGTATCATGACCTTCCGTATCGTGATACGTATCGTATCGCGACATCAGCAGCGATGTACAGCTCCGCCTAGTAAGCACGTTCCCGTTTTGTATTTTTCATTTTTCCATCATAACATTAGACAATTACCGAGGAATGCCAAATAAATCATTGCTATACGACATGAAGTTATAGAGGCATTTAAAGAATTTTTTCCCCAATGATAATCGTCATACTATGTGTGTTTTATACGACTCAAATTATTCCAAAATCGATCTATGGGCTTTTATTTACTAATTCTCCCTTAATTGATCTGTGGACTTTTGTTGACTAATTCTCCCTAAATGGATCTATAGGCTTTTGTTGACTAATTCTCTCTAATGGATCTGTGGGGCTTTTTGTTGTCTAATTGTCCCTAAATGGATCTGTGGGTTTTTATTGACTAATTCTCCCTAAATGGATCTGTGGGCTTTTGTTGACTAATTCTCTCTAAATGGATCTGTGGGTTTTTGTTGTCTAATTCTCCCTAAATGGATCTGTGGTCATTTGTTGACTAATTCTCCCTAAATGGATCTGTGGGCTTTTGCTGACTAATTCTGATAGTTTTCTCTTTGCTTTTTTACTGCCCAATTCGTCTCCTACATCTACTACTGTACTACTTTCTTTATCTTCATATAATTCTCCACATCTCTGTTCTATGATTTATTTATTTATTCATTTTGACTAAGTCTGGATGGATGGGGTAACGTTCTATACCTATAACAACATATGCCCAGTACGTGACACTAGGATTTTATAAATAATAAGATAATAACTCATTACATAGAAAGTGCGGCTAACGATAAACTCGGAGCATTATTTAGAAAACGGAATGGCGAATGAACAACTTATTACTATGAATATTTCATTTTTGTTATTATTATTACCATTATTATTATTATTATTATTATTATTATTATTATTATTATTATTATTATTATTATTATTATTGTAGCAAATAAAATGCAAAATTTTAACAAAAATAATATGCGTGGTAGATTCATAAACAAACCATGTTTGAACTTTAATGTTGGTTCCCTCTGTTCCCTCTGTCTGGAATGATTTATTTATCTACTTAGATATTACCATACCTCTCTTTAACATATTAACCAGTATAGCCTACCTGTGATACACCCAGATGCATACTGATTATTTTAGTTCTCTCTCGAATAAATTTATCCAGTTTAACCAACATGTGATACACTCGATCTCGAACAAATTTGACCAGTATAACTTACCTGTAACACACCCAGATGCACACTGCTTACCATCACTCTCTCTAACAAATGTAACCAGTATAGCTTACCAGTGATACACCTAGATGCATACTGCTTACATTCGATCTCTCTAACAAATGTAACCAGTATAGCCTACCAGTGATACACCCAGATGCATACTGTTTCCATTCGATCTCTCTAACAAATGTAACCAGTATAGCCTACCAGTGATACACCCAGATGCATACTGTTTACATTCGATCACTCTAACAAATTTAACCAGTATAGCTTACCAGTGATACACCCAGATGCATACTGTTTCCATTCGATCTCTCTAACAAATGTAACCAGTATAGCCTACCAGTGATACACCCAGATGCATACTGTTTACATTCGATCTCTCTAACAAATGTAACCAGTATAGCCTACCAGTGATAAACCCAGATGCATACTGTTTCCATTCGATCTCTCTAACAAATGTAACCAGTATAGCCTACCAGTGATACACCCAGATGCATACTGTTTCCATTCGATCTCTCTAACAAATGTAACCAGTATAGCCTGCCAGTGATACACCCAGATGCATACTGTTATCATTCGATCTCTCTAACAAATGTAACCAGTATAGCCTACCAGTGATACACCCAGATGCATACTGTTTACATTCGATCTCTCTAACAAATGTAACCAGTATAGCTTACCAGTGATAAACCCAGATGCATACTGTTTCCATTCGATCTCTCTAACAAATGTAACCAGTATAGCCTACCAGTGATACACCCAGATGCATACTGTTTCCATTCGATCTCTCTAACAAATTTAACCTGTATAACCTACCTGTGATACACCCAGATGCATTCACTTAATCACTCTGATAAAAAAAATTCTAATCAACACATCATAATTTTCTCTCGATGTTACCGGTTTCTATTTCTTATTCGCACCCTGATATTCACATGAGTAAATTTAGTTTCATATTGTGTAAGTTATCTTAACCCTTCAAATAAACGGGGAATATTTCAAGTTAACCACGATCCCGACTTTGCTTAAACTATCTTAGGAATATCTGAAATATTTTGTTATAACCTTTTTAGTTTCTTTGAACCTGTCACCAAATGTAATGCCGATTGATAGACAAAATAACGGTCTATAAAGTGATCTGCAGCTGCACGTGCAGCAGGCAGAACACGAGCAGATATATGCGTCTGACCCAGCATATGACAGTGACGTAAAAATGTCGAAGAAGGAGAACAATTCTGCTTACTGTACAAAAAGCACACAGTAAAATCAGGGCGCTCTTAAAGTGCTCTCTAACTAATATCAAGGCCAACTTGAATAACGTTTACGGATGTAATTATCTATCATATCGTACAATTTCGAGGTGGTTTTGTCGTTTTAAAGCTGGTCGCGAATCCATGGAAGATGACCCACATTCTAGGAGACTGTTGTCTGCGATTGGTGAGCGGGAAGTGGCTGCTGTGAAAGGGGTAATTGATGAAGATGTTCGATACACAGTGGAAGATATTTATATTATCACTGGCATTATATCGTCGGCTGTTTTTATTACATTAAAGAAGCATTTGAAGCTCACAAAGGTTTGTAGAAGATGGGTTCCGCATTTTAAACCCAACTCAAGAGAAAGTAATACAGTTTGGATAGAAGAAAACGAGCAGAGACCGCAAATAGCTCGACGTAGTCAGACTGTTAATATCGTTTTATACGCATTATTTTTAGGTTCAAAAGACCAGGTCCTCCATGGACATGTGCCTGCCTCTGCTAGTGTCAATGGACATTTTGTATGCCTCCCAAGTGTTGCCAAAAACTGTAGAACACTACCGAACAACCCATCCGCGCACCGGTACCAGAGGTATCCATTTACTTCATGGCAACGCACCGGGGCATAACTCCGCCTTTGTGACAGACTTCATGAAGGAGCAAAGCATCAAAACTTTCTCACATCCTCCATACATCTCTGATTTAGCTCCAAGATTCGCTGAGAGGCAGACGATTTGAAAGCCGCCATGCTGTTGGAAGTGCAGTTTTCCAAAAAGCCAATACAAAATGTCATTTAACAATTGGATAATCAGACTAAGAAAGTGTGTAGAAGTGCATGGGGAATACTTTGAGGTGATGCACTGAGGTACTGTTCACTGATGAAGAACTTTTTTGTATAGCGCACTAATATTTAGAACTCTTTAAATACCCCTTGAACTTAATGAAGCAAAGCAATTTTCACTCGTCACTGACTGCAATGATACGAATTTAAGCTGAAATATCCAAGAGTGATTTGGATTTGTTCGTGCCTTGCAAGAAAATAAATACAAACAACACGCATATTATTCTTGTATCGGCAGATACAACCCATGTAACTGTAAGCTTCGTAGCAACTATTATTGCAATAAAACTGCACATTTTGACAGTTATTAGAAATTTTAAAAGTATTTTTTAAAATGCATTTTGGATGAAAGTCTGTTTATTTACAATAGGCTTTGTGATTGCATTTTGTGACTTATTTTGCAAGAATTATAATAAAATAACAGATACATCTCTATTTCCTTTGAGGTGTACCGACTGTGCAAAAGTCTACTCAGCTGTATATGATAAATGGTTAACCTCAACAAGCCCCATTCACTATTACTGTTTAAACGCGTATGATAAATTATAAAACAAGGTTGTTAAGAACTAAAGAAACCAAATTATCATAACAAATGTATAAGATTGTTATAAAACTTTTCGTAACAATAGCTATGTCAGCAAATGGCTGCTTGAAGTGAAAACTATTGTAGGCAGTAGTAATCTTAGTTATATATGGAGTAGTAATCTTAGCTATATATGGAGTAGTAATCTTAGCTATATATGGAGTAGTAATCTTAGTTATATATGGAGTAGTAATCTTAGCTATATATGGAGTAGTAATCTTAGTTATATATGGAGTAGTAATCTTAGCTATATATGGAGTAGTAATCTTAGCTATATATGGAGTAGTAATCTTAGTTATATATGGAGTAGTAATCTTAGCTATATATGGAGTAGTAATCTTAGCTATATATGGAGTAGTAATCTTAGCTATATATGGAGTAGTAATCTTAGTTATATATGGAGTAGTAATCTTAGCTATATATGGAGTAGTAATCTTAGCTATATATGGAGTAGTAATCTTAGCTATATATGGAGTAGTAATCTTAGCTATATATGGAGTAGTAATCTTAGCTATATATGGAGTAGTAATCTTAGTTATATATGGAGTAGTAATCTTAGCTATATAGGGAGTAGTAATCTTAGCTATATATGGAGTAGTAATCTTAGTTATATATGGAGTAGTAATCTTAGCTATATATGGAGTAGTAATCTTAGTTATATATGGAGTAGTAATCTTAGCTATATATGGAGTAGTAATCTTAGCTATATATGGAGTAGTAATCTTAGCTATATATGGAGTAGTAATCTTAGCTATATATGGAGTAGCAATCTTAGCTATATATGGAGTAGTAATCTTAGCTATATATGGAGTAGTAATCTTAGCTATATATGGAGTAGTAATCTTAGCTATATATGGAGTAGTAATCTTAGCTATATATGGAGTAGTAATCTTAGCTATATATGGAGTAGTAATCTTAGCTATATATGGAGTAGTAATCTTAGTTATATATGGAGTAGTAATCTTAGTTATATATGGAGTAGTAATCTTAGTTATATATGGAGCAGTAATCTTAGTTATATATGGAGTAGTAATCTTAGCTATATATGGAGTAGTAATCTTAGCTATATATGGAGTAGTAATCTTAGCTATATATGGAGTAGTAATCTTAGCTATATATGGAGTAGTAATCTTAGCTATATATGGAGTAGTAATCTTAGCTATATATGGAGTAGTAATCTTAGCTATATATGGAGTAGTAATCTTAGCTATATATGGAGTAGTAATCTTAGCTATATATGGAGTAGTAATCTTAGTTATATATGGAGTAGTAATCTTAGCTATATATGGAGTAGTAATCTTAGTTATATATGGAGTAGTAATCTTAGCTATATATGGAGTAGTAATCTTAGTTATATATGGAGTAGTAATCTTAGCTATATATGGAGTAGTAATCTTAGTTATATATGGAGTAGTAATCTTAGCTATATATGGAGTAGTAATCTTAGTTATATATGGAGTAGTAATCTTAGCTATATATGGAGTAGTAATCTTAGCTATATATGGAGTAGTAATCTTAGCTATATATGGAGTAGTAATCTTAGCTATATATGGAGTAGTAATCTTAGCTATATATGGAGTAGTAATCTTAGCTATATATGGAGTAGTAATCTTAGTTATATATGGAGTAGTAATCTTAGCTATATATGGAGTAGTAATCTTAGTTATATATGGAGTAGTAATCTTAGCTATATATGGAGTAGTAATCTTAGTTATATATGGAGTAGTAATCTTAGCTATATATGGAGTAGTAATCTTAGTTATATATGGAGTAGTAATCTTAGTTATATATGGAGTAGTAATCTTAGTTATATATGGAGTAGTAATCTTAGCTATATATGGAGTAGTAATCTTAGTTATATATGGAGTAGTAATCTTAGCTATATATGGAGTAGTAATCTTAGTTATATATGGAGTAGTAATCTTAGTTATATATGGAGTAGTAATCTTAGCTATATATCGACAAATAACATTTTATTTCGGTGAAATGAAAAAGTTTCAATTAAGATTTGAAAAGTCGGCGGTAGACAGATGCGGCAAGCTTATATGGAGTTATCGTCAAAAGATGCTAACTACAGAATATATAAAGCAAGTTTAGAATTGAAAAATATATTTTATAGTCAGAAAAGTTTTGCAAAACTTTAGTAAAGTTCAAAACATCAAATCTACGGTTCCCCGACGATACGGGTAGGTTGGTTGATATACATTTAATAAAATGTATTATACTTTATGTCATTTACAAGAACTACAAGATTATTTCCATGTTTATTAGTGGCATTTAAGAAGAATTTAGTATGCGTTGTGTTCAATATGCTTACATAGGTATGCTACAAATGTCTATGATTTTATACGGAGATGATTTAGTTATATTTTCTGAGTGAAAATAGGGTCTGCAAAAAAGTCCTAAGTGCTCTGAGTACATAACGTGACAAG
This sequence comes from Margaritifera margaritifera, assembly GCA_029931535.1. Classification (NCBI taxonomy): domain Eukaryota; kingdom Metazoa; phylum Mollusca; class Bivalvia; order Unionida; family Margaritiferidae; genus Margaritifera; species Margaritifera margaritifera. The sequence goes on from JAQPZY010001351.1 coordinate 354,616, forward strand.
TGGTCTTAACGTTAATACAAACAAAACTAAAATTATGGTTTTCCGTAAGGGATGAAGAATAGTTGTTGATAATTTATTCGTCTGTGAAGGTTTAGAGTTAGAGTTTGTTAACAAATTTCTATTTCTTGGAATTGTTTGTACAACAGGTGGTTCTTTCCTACTTGCTCCGCAAACTTTAAGCTCACAAGATTCAAAAGCATTATTTACAATGGATAAATATTTATACAAGTTTGGAAATGTGCCCCCAAAGGTAAAATGTGAAATTTGTGACATACTAATTTCACCAATTCTTAATTATGAATCAGACGTGCCACCATAAATTTTTGTACCAAACTTAAATGCATATATATAGCAGAACAACAAGTATATATATATATATATATATATATATATATATATATATATATATATATATATATATACTTGTTGATGGCCAATCGGCTAAATGCAAATAAAGTTCATACATATTTGTGATATATGCTCTTTACTTTATATGCTGTATTCTCTGTAACATGAGAATGACAAAATACCCTGTACCTTGTACCTTGTATTTCCATTTACTTTGTTCTTAGAGTTCTTCGCTCATCCAGTTGACATGTAGATAATCCTGCTTTATCCGTTCCTCCCCTGAGCATGTACATACATGATGATTATCTACGTAGCTACAAAGTTAAGTCTGTGTCTGTTTGAAAATTTGTATTCATCTTGGCATGAGATATGAAACTTGCCATTTTTAAGTAATACAGGATGTATTTTGTTGTGCACAGACTACTAATTAATATAAACTTAACGCACTTATTTTCTGTGTCTGCTACACCTTACTGCTTCTCTGATCCTCCAAGCCCATTTCTTTCTTTCTACTGACAGAGAGGGACAGATACCACTACATAACGAAATCAACAGAATTTATCATTTGCAGGAAACAGCGGCGGATCCAGGAATATCGCATGTGTCTATGTATGTGTGTGTGTGTGTGTGGGGGGGGGAGTAAACAAGTAGACAAAGGGTCTGTGAGATGGAACTCCTGGTGGGGGCCATAGCATCATTTTAACCACCTAACTGTAAAGACAACTTTCTATAGAAAACTTTCCGGTTGTTTTGCTCTCATTTGCTTTTTTATGGGGGGGGGGGGCAGATCAGCTCTGAATCCCCTAATCCGCCGCCCTTGGGGGTAATATAATGATCTTGCAAGGAATGTTGATTGACGAACCTCGAAGTAAAGGGAATAATCGCCATTTAAAGGCGTGTATAATTAAATTCTCACAAATGATACCTGTAGCTGACATAGTCGGTAACGCGCGCCTACATAACTTGGATGATTGTAATATAAAAGAACAATAACTCAAATTGAGTTCTCAACAATAATGTCTGGTTGACTAAATGCTTCGTGATAGAGATGAAGAAGAAATAATACATAATTAATTTTGTATCCGTTATTTTTTATTAAACCATTCCTCTTACTAGATCCAATGGTCATTTATGCTGTGAAGAAATGCAAGATTTTAGTGAATTTTCATACCGTAGAATTATAAATACACGTACCATCAGACAAACTCTTGGTCATTTGGAGGGAATGAGATTTATATAACAAATTTTGACCATATATTTTGAGGATTTTGTAATCTGTACCTTTATCTTCTATTTTATATACATTTTGCAGAATTTTAAGATCTTTGTTTTATATTTTATCTGGTAGTGCTTCATGTTTACGTTTATTTGGAATTTTTTGTGCAATTGATTATTTGGACATTTTTCGATCTTTACTTTTAATCGGCACCATGTAGCCATTATTGTGTTGACATGTCATTAAACATACATACATACATACATACATACATACATACATACATACATACATACATACATACATACATACATACATACATACATACATACATACATACATACATACAAATACGTTGATACTGTAGTGCAACATTTTAATTCTTAATAATTGTTTCAGTCAAGAAAATAAGGCGAACCTTTTACATAAGCGCATTCTAAGATTTAATTCCATATAACCAAGCTATATCACATTCAAACGAAACTGTACTTGTATCGCATTCGATCGATCAACAAACAGTACGCGCTTTACCACATTCAGCCGGGTGGTATGCATCACTGAGTCGAATGGAATAGCAATATAACGCATTCGACAGAGGTGGAGCATGCTGTATCTCATGAGAGTGATCGACAGTGCACACCAGGCCGCATATGACCAAGTGGCGCATTCAACTAAAAGATATGTTCCACTCGGTTGAATGACATACCAATTCGTAGAATGCGGCATTAGCGCGTACAATGAATCGGACGAATGTGTTTCGCAGAATTTCAAAGTACCCATTAAATGGGAAAATGTTGTTTAAACGATTAAGAGCGATGAAATTGAGCATGACATAGTGATCAAATTTTCCTTACTATTGGTCCAGAAGCCGCCAAGAATATCAAATCCATGAACATTTGTATTGCTCATCACTATAATACAGGAGTTCGATGTGATGTCTAAATTTGATGAATCAATTTGTGCAGGTAGTCGTCTTATCTATGGTCATTAAATCTCTCTCTGTCTCTCTGTCTCTCTCTCTCTCTCTCTCTCTCTCACACACACAAACCATCCCCACTCCAATCGCCCTCCGCCATCACATCTGTTTTTGAACAATATTTAAGTTGTTAGGGTTTTTTGTTTACCATCAAAGTAAATGGAAAATAGTTTTTAAAAATATTAAAACAAACTTTTGATCTTTGAGCAAAGGTTCAGCAATTATAATGCTGTTCGCCTCTAAAAATGTTGAAAATACAGACTACTGACCTAACACATGAATACAAAAACCTGTCTCTGGGACTGAATAGATCAACCTTTTGTTACATGCATTGCTGTTGTCATATTGGCCACACGTTTTCACTGGGAACTTGAGTTTCAGATGATCACGGAATAGTTGCAGCAAATTTGAATGAATTATTTTAGGAAAAAGGTCTAAAAGCAGACGTTGATTCCTATGCACAGCAACTCTCATCTGTTTAAAATAAAATAGACACTGATTCCATAATAGTAAATAAAATAGACACTGATTCCATAATAGTTAAAATAAAATAGGCACTGATTCCATAATAATTAAAATAAAATAGACACTGATTCCATAATAGTATATAAAATAGGCACTGATTCCATATTAGTTAAAATAAAATAGACACTGATTCCATAAAAGTAAATAAAATAGACACTGATTCCATAATAGTAAATAAAATAGACACTGATTCCATAATAGTTAAAATAAAATAGACACTGATTCCATAAAAGTAAATAAAATAGACACTGATTTCATAATAGTAAATAAAATAGACACTGATTCCATAATAGTTAAAATAAAATAGACACTGATTCCATAATAGTTAAAATAAAATAGACACTGATTCCATAATAGTAAATAAAATAGACACTGATTCCATAATAGTAAATAAAATAGACACTGATTCCATATAGTAAATAAAACAGACACTGAATCCATAATCGTTTCGTCACCTTTAATCGCATTTCGCATTTGTATTTATTTCCTTTAGAAATTAAACAATCGAGAACTAGATGTTATTTTTTTTAATCGTTTAAATACTGTATTGTACAGAGAAAATGAGTAGATGTTAGATACAAAAAGATCACAATATATGTATCTCGAGTCGATTGTGTCAAGTAACATCAAAAACTGTATCTTCGCAATATAATTCTCTTGATAGTATCAATAGTCATTGGTCGTAGAAATCGCTTTGGCAGATCCGACTTTTAATCATCAAATCTTTGGGGGTGCAGTGATCTTTAATAAAATAATTTTATTTTTAAATATTATTAAAAATCTGGAGCAGGTCTCTAATTGAGCGCGCTCATCATCGATCTCAAACAAATCATGTTCATCAATCTGTTTTGTCCACTGCACATTCCACCAGCTCCACCACTCGATTGACCAGTAGCTTCACTTCCGGCGGAAGCACTTCCACCTGCAGCACTTCCGGTGCCCCTACCCCGTAACATACTAGTCATCATTTGAAGTCGCATCATATCACCCATGTTGAATTCACCTGTAATAATAATAATAATAGTAATAATAATAATAATAATAATAATAATAATAATAACAATAATAAATATGAACTAAGTAAAACCTTATATATATATATTCTGACAAACATCACTTGTCTTCATGGAGATGTGACGCGTTGTGTCCCCTTCGCGTTCTTTAACTGTGCAAAGTAGTGTTCCTAAGCTTGAAGACATATTTATTGATATTGCCTTTGAATTTTAAAAAGAGGACAATTCTTAGAGATTGTTAAAGGTGTATGGGTATAAAGTCCTTAGACCCTAGAAATCTAATGGATCGATCTTTTTTAAATTTCCTGCTGTGAAAAAATAATTATATGTGTTTATGCACAAATAACAATGTGTATGTTATTTTAATAATAATAATAATAATAATAATAAGATGATGATGATGATGATAAACAAGAAGAATATGCATTACAATCATTAATCATCATCGTCGTCGTCACCATCAATATCATCAACAAAAACGACAACTGAAAAAGGAAAGGCATAGAGTATGTATGTATGTATGTATGTATCTATGTATGTATGTATGTATGTATCTATGTATCTATGTGTAATATATATATATATATATATATATATATATATATATATATATATATATATATATATATATATATATATATATATATGGAGACAGAATATTATCATACGGGTAACAGAATTATAATTCGTAACACGTATCACCTTGCCTGCACTCATCAGCCATACATATTAGGTTACACTACATAATTAATATTGTCTTTTAGATTTAATTAGGTAGCTCACACGTATATTTTTAAGATGCTTTGGAAATAAATCACTTTGTGAATGTACACTGTCTAAACATCGCATCAAACACCGAATAACCTAGCTTAGTAATGTTGTAAAACTGTCACGTACGGTGAAGAGTCGCATACATTTGTTATTTTATATTGTGAAACAGCTGTCACAAACATTAGCTTCGTGACCTGGATGTATCAGGCTCGATCACCGCTAAAAGTTCACCATGTGTCACGAATAGAATATATAGTAGCCGCCTATTCGTAGTCGATGGCTTCTCTGAGTATTATCTCTGCCTCAAAAACAGGCCTGCGCACACACATGACCCCGAGAGGACTGTCAGGTGACGTATTTTGGGTACTAACGACGCAAATAACTTAGAGAGCAATTTTAATGATTTGTTTATAAATGTAGCTTCATGGTAAATTCCAGAGAAACACTTATTCCTGTCGCATCATATAAGATATAAATTCATGAAGATAAAATAATTTGACGAATATACGAGCAACACTTCGCTGATAAACATTAACTTTTTGAATCTAGAAATTTGTGTTTTCATTTATTGTATGTCTTAGAAATTGTGTATATGTTTTCATTTATTGTACGTCCAGATTAATGTCTGAGAAATTGTGTATATGTTTTTATTTATTGTATGTCCAGATTAATGTCTTAGAAATTGTGGATATGTTTTCATTTATTGTATGTCCAGATTAATGTCTTAAAAAATTGTGTATATGTTTTTATTTATTGTATGTCCAGATTAATGTCTTAGAAATTGTGTATATGTTTTCATTGATTGTATGTCCAGATTAATGTCTTAAAAAATTGTGTATATGTTTTCACTTATTGTACGTCCAGATTAATGTCTTAAAAAATTGTGTATATGTTTTCATTTATAGTATGTCTTAGAAATTGTGTATATGTTTTCATTGATTGTATGTCCAGATTAATGTCTTAGAAATTGTGTATATGTTTTCATTTATAGTATGTCTTAGAAATTGTGTATATGTTTTCATTTATAGTATGTCTTAGAAATTGTGTATATGTTTTCATTTATTGTATGTCTTAGAAATTGTGTATATGTTTTCATTTATTGTATGTCCAGATTAATGTCTTAGAAATTGTGTATATGTTTTCATTTATTGTATGTCTTAGAAATTGTGTATATGTTTTCATTTATTGTATGTGCAGATTAATGTCTTAGAAATTGTGTATATGTTTTCATTTATTGTATGTCTTAGAAATTGTGTATATGTTTTCACTTATTGTACGTCCAGATTAATGTCTTAAAAAATTGTGTATATGTTTTCATTTATAGTATGTCTTAGAAATTGTGTATATGTTTTCATTTATTGTATGTCTTAGAAATTCTGTATATGTTTTCATTTATTGTATGTCCAGATTAATGTCTTAGAAAGTGTGTATATGTTTTCATTTATAGTATGTCTTAGAAATTGTGTATATGTTGTCACTTATTGTACGTCCAGATTAATGTCTTAAAAAATTGTGTATATGTTTTCATTTATAGTATGTCTTAGAAATTGTGTATATGTTTTCACTTATTGTACGTCCAGATTAATGTCTTAAAAAATTGTGTATATGTTTTCATTTATAGTATGTCTTAGAAATTGTGTATATGTTTTCACTTATTGTACGTCCAGATTAATGTCTTAAAAAATTGTGTATATGTTTTCATTTATAGTATGTCTTAGAAATTGTGTATATGTTTTCATTGATTGTATGTCCAGATTAATGTCTTAGAAATTGTGTATATGTTTTCATTTATTGTATATCCAGATTAATGTCTTAGAAAGTGTGTATATGTTTTCATTTATAGTATGTCCAGATTAATGTCTTAAAAAATTGTGTATATGTTTTCATTTATTGTACGTCCAGATTAATGTCTTAGAAATTGTGTATATGTTTTCATTGATTGTATGTTCAGATTAATGTCTTAAAAAATTGTGTATATGTTTTCATTTATTGTACGTCCAGATTAATGTCTTAGAAATTGTGTATATGTTTTCATTTATAGTATGTCCAGATTAATGTCTTAAAAAATTGTGTATATGTTTTCATTTATTGTACGTCCAGATTAATGTCTTAGAAATTGTGTATATGTTTTCATTTATAGTATGTCCAGATTAATGTCTTAGAAATTGTGTATATGTTTTCATTTATTGTACGTCAAGATTAATGTCTTAAAAAATTGTGTATATGTTTTCATTTATTGTATGTCCAGATTAATGTCTTAGAAACTCATTTCAATAAGATATTTACTTGTCAACAAAACGATATCAATCCAAAACCGCGTAAATTCCAATCTTTCTCTATTGTGTATACAGATGTGAAATACGCTTCACAAATACATGCCAGTTAAATGGCAGAGGATCGTATAACTCTATTGGTTACAATATCAAATGTATCAAGTACGTATACCTTTCTCCCAATAAAATGAGTACAGACATATGAACTACTTTCTCCCAATAAAATGAGTACAGACATATGAACTACTTTCTCCCATTTAAATGAGTGCAGACAAATGAACTACTAACGATTTCATCAGTCCCGTTCTTGCGTTTACATTAGTCAGGGGAAAAAAGTTGTGGCATTCGATATCTCTGATAGAGGTTACAAATTTAGGGCCTCTTAGTAAGCAGCATCATTTACTTATCGTATAATGTAATTGTATACGTTATCACTGTACGAAAGATCTCAAATGAAAGGAATAATTGAACAAAGCGTCTGAAACAATTTCTCAGAACTATTATCATTATCAATGTTGCCATCTGATCAAGTTGAAATGAACACTCTCGAAAATATCGTAAATAAACATGAGATCTTTCGCGTGGCCTTTATGCTCAAATGTCATGGTGTTATTTGACAGCATTATGTCAAATTGAGTTATGAATGACTGTTTGAACCGAAACTTTGATTTCGCGCTTATCTTTTAGTGCTTTTCTAAAGCGAAAATTATAATAACGCCGCACGATGCATGTTGATGGTTGCAAATACAGTCAATGTCATTTAGTCAGTACTTTAAATGTCATCCTGTACCAACATAGCTGTCTTAGTATGTATACATATATTTCCTGTTAATCATGAGAACGTGTCCGTCTTATGAAGAAAGAACAATGTTTCCATGGGCAAGTATATAGGCACTGAGATAAAACATTAGTAAATTGAGAAATCACCAGACTCGAGTCGCCTGCCATAAGCTCTTAGTCACTCGTTGTATATTCAAACTGCCACTGGACCACTGTCCAACCTCAGTGCACAGATACCTTGTAAGTCAAATATTATGAACGAAATTGTTACCAAGTACACATCAGCCTATTATGAAAACTAAGAAATAAAAACCACTCTTCGCTCGTAAGTTAAGCAACTGCACAATCCGAGTTTCCTATTTTCAAGTAATTTCATTACTTAAGGAAGTAATTGGTAATTCCTGACGTAGCAAGTCACGTGTAAGCAACTGTGCCAAAAATGTATCAGAAATAAATGAATAGGGTCAGTGGTGGTATAGATAAAGATTGCTAAGTCAGCAAGTTTGGAAAGGTAAAATAAAAAATGTTAAAACTAAATACTAGAATCTTGTATACTAATGACTACGATCCATGCATTATTTATTTACAACCAAGCCACATATTTCATTAATTAGTTAGTTAATTAATTAACTCATTCATTCATTCAGCTTACCTCCTCCCAGGAGCCCCATCATCATCATTGGATTACTGAATAAACCTGCTCCTCCTGCTCCTTGTCCCCAGACTCCAGAAAGACATACAGCGGCAACACAGCAAATAAGAACAGCACGCATTTTAAATCAAATTTCTCAAACAGACCTAGAGCTTGTGATATAGAAATATGAAAGTCGTGTTAATTTCCTTGCGGAAATATAGATTTGACAAGATGGAACAGTCGATGTCTTTTTTTCTTACAAAGTTAAGACGATCCCTATCAGAATGCGTTGTTTCTTGCAGTGCCAGCGAAGTGGCGCTGACGGCATTATAAAGAAAGTTCAAGTCATGTGATTTGATTCATTTACATAATATAATGTATGACCCCGTTGTCACGGTTCTTCAGGTGCCACGATGTGCACATAACATTTGGTCAAACTCTAGCAAACTCTTCATAACATTGTGTAACAGAAGACAGTTGTTTGTCTTTTTATGGACAAGGATCAGATTTATGACTTTTGTCCAATTTAATGGGAGAAACAGCCCTCCGGAAAAATGACCGGTTCAATGATAGCAATGCATGCCAAAATTGTTCTTTGTGAAACCTGTAATACTCGTGTCCTTTCCGATCTATCTGCTTGTCAATCGGTCTGTTTTCTGTCTGTATGTTTGACTACCTCACAAAATAAATTCTATCAGTATATGTCTCCTCCACCACTACTATACAGTTACCATTATGTCAGCTTTGGATTATTGCTATTATGAGCAGTGCATAATCATCAACACTACCACCACCATCACTACCACCGCCACCACCACTACCATCATTATCATCTGTATTTGTTTATGTTTATTTTTAATATTAATATCATCATCATCATCATCATCATCATCATCATCATCATCATCATCATCATCATCATCATCATGTCCTTCACATGCAGCAATAATACGTCATCCAGGACCCTTTTTGAAGGATTAAGATTCAAATCATTGCAAAACAATTAGGTTCACAGTCCTTGATTTTTGTAGCCAGCCGGAAATCACCATTTTGTGAAGAATGAGTCATGTAATTTTGTTTTCTTTTTCCTGTAGAGAAGGAGTTTTTACTCCGACAAGCATAAACCCCCTACCTCAGGTGCGATGACTTAACTTCATGCTTCTCTGTCTCCATGTTAACTAGCTTTAATGGAATATTTTCGACAACAATGAAAATATTTTGCTAACTTTTGAAAGTTCTGGCTGAGCACTTTAGAGCTTACTTTTGACGGTTGAGGCTGAGCAATTTCGAGTTCGTGTGGTAGGATACAAGTAGTGATTATCCATTGTTTTCACTCACTCTAACATTCCCCAAGAGATAACACGAGAAATTTATTTCAATCGGAAAACACTAATTCTTGTACATACTCAAATACTGAAAGAACCTACTCTCTAATTATCAAAACTGAACAAAAACAAAAATGAATTTCTTGAATCAAATTGATGCTATTCTTGTTAAAAAAAATAAACTGTAAATACAGAAGTTCATAGTGCTTGTTACACACAAAATTTACTTGGCATAAAATTGCATTTGGATGGAAGTAAGTGAGAATTTGTTAATACATTGCATCATTCTCAATCGTTTGAGGAGAAAGCTGGAACAATGAATAGAAAATATTGTGCTAACGATATACAAATTGTGAAGAATTACCTGTACCTTCACATTATCAATCATTCAAGAGATTGACTACTGAATTATGCTTACATGAAGTATATCATGTATTCGAGATAAACTGGAGTAATATGTGATATGTGTGTATACAATATTCATTTCAAACTGTAAGAGTTAAAATTGATCAGGTTAATTAGCCTTGTCCCTATTACGTCGACGCTGAAGAAATCATACTCGAAAGGTCGCCGCAGTCAACTCTGCAATGATGTCTTAAGTCAGACGATGTATTTGGTACTAAATCATGTACATGCAATATTTCTGAGGTGATATTCCAATCATTGGCGGAAAAGCAAGAGTGTGTTCCCACTGATCAAGCAGACAAATTGGAAACAAGCTTGGGCCTTTCCGTCAATGATCGGAAAAGCACTTCAGAAATACTACAGTGGCTGCCATAGCATATACATGTACCTCGTGTCCAGATTACACACTATCATATCGTTTCTTACGGCGGTTCGACTTAGATGACCTATTCTTGACCGAAACACTCCCAAGTTTCTTTTTTCAAGCATGAACTCACTGGAGAACTTTTTTTTACTGAACTTATGTAAACTAATAAAATACATATTATAATGAATGCTTTGGACATAGTTTTATTTTGCTAAGTGTGAGACTGAGTTCTTCGCCATTTTGTGGTGATTTCCTCCCATTTTATGCTGTATCACTTCATAGAAGTATTTCCGTGATGGATTTTTTAAAAAAGTACCTCTGGCGAGTTGGCAGATGGTATCGTTCGATTTTGTCGTGAAATCCGTCTCTTGCAGATAATGTAAAATAGGCAAAGCCTAGGGGAAGCGAGCCTAGTTTCAGTCATATGCATTGGCATAGCAACCGCCCAAGCAAAAGAGCGGGCTGGGATGGAGGCACAATTCTCATCAATCAACTTTTTTTTATTGGGAGATGACCCCAGAATTACGTTTTGCGATGGGGAGGGGGGGGAGGCAGAATTTCTTGCTACGCCACTGATCTAATGTCTAGACCCTACAGACTGACAAATTGCGTCTACTGACTGAGACTTCACCATGCAGTGGGGAACATAACACCCACCAACAAGTTGATGTCCACCATTTTTATAGTATTCTAACATTAGTGGCCGAGGCGGAGAATAACGATATAGCGGTATATTCAGTGGTGGACATAGGATTTCTAAAACCCGTGGACTTTTAGGTGGTAAATTCGGAGAGAGATTCAAAATAAACTATGAGTGCTTGGAAACCTTCAGTGTAATCACTGGCCTTTGAAATTGTATCAATAGAGCATGAAAACATATAAATATATAAGAAAAACACATAGAAAAAGGAAACACCATATAAAGAGATACGAAGTATCTGTATATTGTGGTTTGCCCTTTTCTATTTGTTTTATATATTCTAATTTGAACGTACTCAGACGATAACATTTCAAAGGCACGTGATGCACGTGATGCAGTGGATCAATAGAAGAGGTCAGTCTACGTAAATGAATTAATTCAATCAGAAGGCCAGAATTTCTAAGGTCGTCCTCCAATAAATCTGCTGTTGTATGTTGTCCACTACAGTCAATAATGTCAGAAAATAATTTTTAAAAAGTGGCGGAGAACAACTTGTTAGTCTACTGACGGTTTATAGAATGGATAAAAGAAGAAGAAATAACATTGAACTCTTATAATTGCAATATTTAACTCATTTACTAAAATTGTAATTGAATCTCTTGTTTTTATCTCTCTCTCTCTCTCTCTCTCTCTCTCTCTCTGAAAAATCCTCGTCATGGTGACAGTCTTCAAATTAGCAAGCTGAATAAACAAAATGCAATTAATATACGTTTGCATCAATGAAGAAATGTATTTTTTCTTAAACCATGAAGCCAAGATTTTCTGGTTAGAAGCATTTTATATATAATCCATACCCATCAGGTACAGGTGTCGATTACCACATATAATTACAGGCTTTGTGAGATGAAAGGGGTATCTGAACCCAATGGGGCTCAGTAACCCATTCGAGGGGGCGTAGCCACCGAGTATGTCAAAAATCTCTTAACGAATTGAACATACAATACATAATTTGTATCATGGCCCTGCCCTCTAAATGACTGACACTTTCATCTGAGGGATTCCGTCAAAAAACGATGTCCCACATCATCTTGGAAGATCGAAGAGCGCCTAATATTTCATATATGAAGACAAGTTCAGCAGCGATACAAAATGGTCACGAGTAACTCCTTCAAATGTTTTCGGACCATAAAGAGTGACAAACCTGTAATATTTCTGCTGTTTGACTTGATCTGGGTTGACAATCCACCGTCAAAGTCAACTGGAAAATGTGAACGAATGCAATTTAGGAAGAGAGTTTTTTGGGAGAATATTTGCCATAACATATTTAGCGAATGAATAATGTGAAGTGAGACACATTTTTACGACGATTCGATTTCAATACATCTTTCAGTTCATAATACTTTTGCTGAGAGTTCAAACTTTCATTTCTGATTATCTCTTCAATGATTGTATGGATTAGTTTTTCGTATTACGCGTGAGTACAAGAGCTTTATTTCTATTTGAGCTAAGTATAATTAAATTTAAGGATTGACCATTTTTTTTTTTTACGTTCATTAAAGTATGAACCAAAATAACGCTGTGCATGCTGTATGATACTTACGTTTGCACAGTGTTTTTTCGGTTCATTCCCTAGTGAACGTAAAACAATAAATTGGTCGATACATATAATTCAATTTTGCATCTAATAAAAGTGAAATAATGAAAATTCTTTTTCAAAGTGTGTTAAATAGACCATTCTAACTTTGTCTAGACGTGCATGAATACATGAAAAATAGCAATCAGTATCGATAATTTGCATACAGTCAATCAGAAGACAGCAACTAGTTCCCTGACAACATGGCACAAACTGACCCTTAGTCATTAAATCTCTATATGAGAAGCTTCCATTGAACTATACAGTACAAGTACTCAAAGTGAAATCCATGGTGAAGAAATATGCATATGATTAAACTGCAACATTAAATTTGATTTGTTTAATTACTTTTACCCTTATTTCCCGATGTCAAAATTTGGGAGAGACGCAGACTTGTCCTAGCTAGTGAACAACATTCGCTATTAAAGAAAAGAGATGTTATTCCTTAATTTTTGCAATATTGTCTATAGTTTACAGGGATGAAGAACTCGATCGTTCGTTCCTAAACTGTCAGCATGAAATTCATATAATAAGACACAAAATGTGGATCTGGACAACTGTGAGATATGTATATTCTATATGATAGTAATACACCTATGTCAATATTTCAACAAACACCTGATATATCGGTTTAACAGGAAACACTTTTGAAGTAGACTACTCTAAAATATCTTTGTAGACATCAGCTGTTTTGTCCAAATTCTATAGTCATGGGAAAATTCAACTTCGGTCATAATTTATGCTGGATCTGGAGAGAGAGAGAGAGAGAGAGAGAGAGAGAGAGAGAGAGAGAGAGAGAGAGAGAGAGAGAGAGAGAGAGAGAGAGATTTTACTTGATATTTGAGTCGTTGTCATCGAAGTGAGCCAGGATCATGCCGTCCCGAAATCAGAATTCCCGTCCGAGTGGTACAGGTTTCAAATAACACAGCGAGCAGTACCACCCTATTATCCTAATGGATTAGCCATTCATATCAATCGAAAGACAAGGGGCATTAATGATTAGAACTGTGAGAAAAAAATTGTATCTGGTCACATTATCGTCCTGTAAAGATTTTTTTTAGTATTACACTGCGCCAGAAATATTTTGGGAAAAAGTGAATATACGGAAATGAAGTTTAGTCTTGTCTTGTTGTCTTCAAACAAAGCGTGATTTAAACGTCAGAGAAGCAGATGTGTCGAGCACGTATGTGTTGTCCATTGATCAGATATACAAAATTTATAGGGATGAGGGAAAAGATCGGATTATATTCACAAATTGTTTTCATTCAAACGTCTTTACTTTTATCAAATTAATTGAAATGTGTTGTGAAGATATTTTTGTAGAGAAGGTCTCAAAAGAAACAACGTTAAGTTGAAAATGACGTTGGTTAACGTCAATTTCTGATGGGAAAATGACAAGGTTTAGGAATAAATTTGCAAGTGCTGTTTTATTATGTTCTATTGTTAACAGTTCGCTTGCATGTTAAGATTCTTATACACATTTACTATGTATTTATAAAACCTTCCTATGGCCAAATGAGTTGAGATATTGGGATGCTGTTTGTTGTTATGGACAGAGAAAATGTCAAAATATATTGCACATGTGTATAAAAGCCACTGGCTCAACATGAAAGAATCCCAATAAGGACAATGTCACCACATCCTACAACTGTCTCATTGTGCAGTATATATAGGACACTTGGAGTTCCCTTAAATATTCAGCCAGCAGAGCAAGTGCATACTTAAATTTGCATTGTTAACATCTTTTTCTTGCTTGGCATACCCTAAAGCATCAAAAAATGTCAAAGAGATAGAGTCGGGGAGTGTGAACGGTAGACCTACCTAGTCCAAGGACTATAATAGTAGGGCTTTGAGTTACATGGTAAATTGTGTTGATAATATTTTGTTTCAAAAGCATGCTATAGACAACAGTACGAGTAGGACTTAGAGTTACATGATACATTGTGTTGATAATATTGTTTTCAAAAGCATGATATAGGCAACAGTATGAGTAGAACTTAGAGTTACATGGTAAATTGTGTTGATAATATTGTTTTTTTCAAATGCATAGTATAGACAACAGTACGAGTAGGACTTAGAGTTACATGATAAATTGTGTTGATAATATTGTTTGTTTCTGTCTACATTTGTCTGCTATGTTATTAACCTTGAAAAAGCTCAAGCATTTAGCGATGTAAATTTGCTTTTGCATTTGTTGGTAAAGTGTTAATAATTTTGTCTGGCAAAAGTATGTGTGCTATCAGGTAGTCGATTGTAAACTGCCTAAGTAAAAAAGGAATAATTAACTTTACAATTTCTTCAGTATGCATCGTTGATGGTGAACTTATTCACACCTTTAAACAAATTCTTTCAAAGCATCCCGTATACAAATGTAAGAGCCAAATTAAGTAATGCATGGTAAACGGAGTTAATTATGCTTTTATTTCTTTGTTCAATCAACTGCTTATTATTTTTATTGCCTGAAAATTAAAGCATATCTGTGATAGGGCTGTGCGATACTGAATTGGTCGAATTTAATTGCTGTGATTTTATTAACTGTTCATTGTTAAGTCCAAAATTTTTACAATGGACGTTAAAGACTCAGTGAAGAAACAACTTTATTTGCAGTTCGATGAGAAAGACCCCAAAACAGCTATGCCATCACTTATAAAATAATAGACAGTGCTCTTTAAATTTGTTTCATTTCTTTCATGTAGTGAATTCAGCATCCTGTGATTGTATGGACTATTGCTGTTCGGACTACAAATGTTCTGATTTGGGCTTTTTGAATTTATGTGAACATTTTCCACGTAGTCTTTCAATTTCAACTTTTCGTAGATCTTTTGGTTTTTGTGAGGTTACCTTTTCAGATGTTTTGCATGCCTTAGAGTCATCTTAATTGTAGGCTTGCCCACCTTCCATGTATCTGTATTGAAATTTGAAAAGTTAACTAGACCTGATGTAACGATCTTAATAAAAATATTTACAAGATGAGTTACAAGTTTAATTTAATAATCTGAATAGTTACAAAATAATTTAAAATCTAATTGGGTAAATAAAACGATGCATTTCAAGACACATCCTATTTGTGGAAACGTTAAACATGTAACCAAGGTTAATCAGAAACAAAGGAAATGCAAACATTATCAAAAGGATACGACAGAAAAGGGTATCAAGAAAACAAATAGAACTTTAAAGAAAATGCTGAACAATGGAGACACTACAACAGAGGATACTTTAATGAATACAATAAGAAGTACAAGATACAAAACTGCAGATTATTTCAAAATTTAAGATGTAGAATTTGATCAGCATTGAGCCAAAACTTAAATTACACTGGTCTACAGCCAAAATGCTTCCGCAATAAATGTTGTCAAACTTGACTAATTCTGGGTCACTGAGAACGAAATTGATACTTAAAATTGTTGATTGGCTCTATTTTTAAAGATATTATACTGGGTCAGTATATACGACCCTTGACTTGGGAATGGCGGACGATAAGTGAGTTTAAAGGGAAGGGATCTCAATTTAAACCAGAAATGACTAAAATACATATTTGACTGGATCTATGAATAAATCTATGACTGAGTTTGGACAGTACTTGCTTTTTAGGCAAAACAATCAATGATGCAATCTGAAGCTGGTATTGCGTCATACATGAGTTGAATTGTATCATGTTATTCCTATAAGTCTTGCATGATGCAATCATAACTAAGATTACATCACTCTGCTGAAGATATTGCCTATATCAGCTCTAAAAATCATACAGTGTCGTGCTCTCTTATTTGTCAGTGTTTGATTTTGCAAGGGACACATTACATTTCTGTTTAGCCAAAGTGAGCAGAGATGCCTCGTACTTGTGTGAACAATGCAGATAACTTCTGCTATGTTTGTGGTGAAGTGACTTTTGCATCACAAAAGCGCAGTATAACAACTATGGTTAAGAAAGTTCAACCCCTTTATTTTGGCTGGAAAATTGGAGATCAGAACAAGAGGTGGGCCCCACACATATGATGCAACACTTGTGCAACAAATCTTCGCCAGTGGTTGAACCGGAAAAGGAAATCTATGCCTTTTGCAGTGCCAATCATTTGGAGAGAGCCAACAGATCATATCAGCAATTGTTACTTCTGCATGGTGCCTCCAGTTGGGAAAGGTGTATCAAAGAAGAAAAAATGGACTGTGCATTATCCAAACATTCCATCAGCTATATGCGCAGTACCCCACGGAGAAGGACTGCCGGTTCCTGATGCACCAGAATCATTTTCACTTGAGGAAGAGGAAGAGGAAGAGGATAAAACTTCTACTCCTGAACCATCAATATCACATGACCCATATTTTCTCCAATCCTCCTCGCCTCTGAACCACACCTCATAACACAAGGTGAACTGAATGAATTTATCAGGGATTAGGAAATACCCAAGTGTAAGGCAGAGCTCTTCGGCTCCAGACTACAGCAGTGGAATCTCCTAGCAGGTGATGTTAGGGTTTCCATGTTCCGTGACCGTCAAAAGTATCTTGTCCCATTCTTCTTCATAGAAGGTGATCTTGTAGCCTGCAACAACATCGATGGTGTGATGGCAGCCCTCAACATCGTTCATGATCCAGATGAGTGGAAACTGTTCATTGATTCATCGAAGACGAGTCTTAAAGCAGTTTTGCTGCATAATGGCAATGTATTGCCATCAATTCCAGTTGGTCATGCAGTCCATATGAAGGAAACCAATGAAAACATGAAACAACTTTTGAGGTGCATAAACTATGACCAACATCAGTGGCAGCTTTGTGGATATTTCAAGGTTCTTGCTCTCTTGCTTGGTCTGCAGACTAGATACACAAAGTACTGCTGTTTTCTCTGCGAATGGGATAGTCGTGCGAGAGATTCCCAATACATCAAGAGAGATTGGCCACTCCGACAGTCATTGAAGCATGGGATGAAAAGCGTTCAGCATCCACCACTTGTTGAATCAAGGAAGATTTTGTTACCACCCTTGCACATCAAGCTGGGTCTGATGAAGAACTTTGTCAAGGCCATGGACAAAACACAAGCAGTTTTCAAGTACCTCCGTGGAAAATTTCCAAGGTTAAGTGAAGCTAAGGCAAGGAAAAGACGGCATGGAAAGCCTTCCAGTTAGTAGGAACACATTTTCTCGGAAACAACAAGGCAGACAACTACAGGGAGTTGGTGGAAAACCTCGTAAAGGCATACAAAAGCCTTGGTTGCAACATGTCACCAAAGATACATTTTTTGCACTCTCCTCTAGATTTTTTTACCACCGAACTGCGGAGCAGTGAGCGACGAGCACGGCGAGCGATTTCACCAGGACATTGCAACAATGGAGAAACACTATCAGGGCAAATGGAGCCCATTAATGCTTGCAGACAATTGCTGGACAGTGACAAGAGGTGCTCCATTTAATGAATACAAGAGACAAGCCAAGAAGCGCCGAGTAGACACTGAATAAGGACTAAACTATGTACTTATATATACATAATAGTTTTTGGACTTTTGTTTCAATATATTTTTTATTTATATAACCCTTTTGCTGTTTTTTTAAAGTGTTACATAAACGGGACAGGTGAAATATTATCATGTAAAGTAACCATAAACACACGAAAAGATCTAGGTTTAGTATTTATGATTTAAAGTCTGCTATGTACACAATATACATAGACGTAAAATGTAAAAACTTAAATATCTTGGAAACATTAGCCAATCAGTTGTTTTAATTGTCATATTTGAATTCAGCACATCAAAATCCTTAATAAATAGCACATTTTATCTCTGAAGCGGACAACTTATAAAAAATTGTAGATCAGTGTTATATACAACTTTTGAAAATGCCGTTATTCCACGTGCCTCCGTTAACCTATCCAATCCAGACCAACAAAGAAAATGTTACCACTGGACAAATAATAGATACATAATAGACAGTAAAAATAGGTCAAAACTTGCAGAAATGACAACAAGAAAGGTGATAGAAAAGCACCATCGGCAAGTTGAATCATTCAGGATGACTAACTTCACCATTAACGAGATTTGAAACAATATTGTCTAATATAATTTCCCTGTGCGACTTCATTGTATAATGGATGCTACTTCTGTAATAACAACTAATGTAACAAGTGTGGTTAAAGGTACAAATGCATCTGCAATAAAGCAACCGGTACACATTTATTTATAAATCCTTTTCTAAATAATTTCAGATTCGATCCTCACATTCGGCTGCCTTTTTGAAATTGATACGTTTGAATGTTATCGCACTTGCACTCTGCAGATAGAGGCAATCCTAGTTTAAACGACATAATTCCATTGAAATATATAATTCCATTTGATAGCATAGTTCATTTTGTAAACTATTTAAATTATCAAATGGAATAAATGTGCTAATGAATGATGACACACTGTAAATTACAACATTGCACAACGATCCGGAAATTTTAGCAACTCTGGCATTTGCAAGATTTCTTACATCTTCTTGATTTGTTTCTCTTCCATTTTTTATTTTCCAACTTTTTCAGTCAAGTTTTTTTTTCTTCAATTCCTGTTTGTACGTTTCGGTGTGTAGATTATAGGTTGCTTGAAACATCTAGAATTTTAATTCTTTTTCAACTTGTGTCTTGTCAATTTCTTTGCTATTTAAGTAACGAAGGAATGTATGTCGCTGACAGCAACAACCTTTATTGTGTCCTTTCGGACATAATAAATGGGCTGAGGGTGGTGGGTGCTTTACAACGTAAGAATCTGAAAATCCTGCATATAAAGATGATGATAAGATAGATGCACAAGTAAAAACCGAAGACGATGATAATGTAAACATTACTAGAGGTTTTAATGGAGTAACGGGCACATTATTATAGCAAGCACAAAACAGGCTAAATTGTAGCTATCTATTCAGAAATTCTGGTCATAAGGTAGGCTAGGACTTTGTAAGCAAATATATAAGAGGTATTACAGCGATAGTAGTGGTGATGTACACATTAAATCAACAGATATATCCTGTGGCGCAGTTGATTTGAAGATCACAAAAATTGGTGGTAAACACTTGTATCACCTATCACAATAGAGAGCCAAGCTGGAGGATATAGTTTTATAAAAGATAGTTTTATGAAAGAATTAAATACTGAGGATAAATCAAATAAATAAACCGTTCCTAATTCCACCATAACAGATAAATTTAAGGATATATTAATTAGACTTAGAGACACGGAAGAAACACAAGTTAAATATCCGTTTCAACCTACTTTGTACAAAGGCAACAAAGAAAAGAAATAGAGATGCAATATTTGGGCCGAACAAATCCACAGCTTAGAAATCATTTAAGACAATTCGAAACTGGAATAGATGAATTTTTGGTGAAATTCAATTAGTGCAACATTCACTTGAAGATTAAGAACAAATTGTCCAAATATTATTTATTACACAAGAAGAAAGAGAGATTGGAGGATATAAAGAAGCTGTTAAAATTGCTGTCTCAAAGCAGAAGCTTTTAAAAAGAACTCGAATATCATGACGAGCAGATACAAAATATTTGAAGGAAACATTAAGAAAAAGGAAGACGTAAGTCCAGCCCGTTGGTTCATATCTGTCTGCCATAGAATTTATTTCATCACCTGACAATGTTCTCTACCACTTAACAGTACCTGATGCATAGTTGTGATGTTTGTTATAAGCAGCTAACATGGCAGCAGGTGTGTGCTTCCCAAAACCTAGGTTACAATTGTATGTCCTTCTGGCTCAGTATCTATCAAATATTTGTTTTCTTACTTGATGCATCTCCAGTGAGGATGTGATAAAATTTTAATATTGTTGCAGATCAAATGAAATTGTAATATATATTGTATTGTTATTTGATTTTGAATGCGTCATTAGACGGAGGTAATGTACATTCAGACAGCAGTTTTCTCATGTGGAAATAAACATGAAATGTATATACTGATGAGACTCATTCTCGTATATTTTATATATCAAATGCATTAACGAAATCCCACAACCAGATGTTGCCATCGACTCTGCCCAGTTTAGTTTATTTTGTCAAAACCTCAGTTCTGGTATCTGTATCTCTTCATAGTCCCATCATTGTAATTTTTAAAGTTAAACTATATTAAATGTTTAAAGGTTTGTATGTAGTCATATCGGTTCAGAGTAGTACATTTTTATTTCGTTAAATACATTTGTAATGTTAACTGGGCATAGCTGAATTAACCAATTTAATGCATCAAACTGAGTTGCAGGACAATGGTAATGTTCTGTACTAGTGTGTTTTATTAATCTAAAGTCCATCGCTGCAGGTGAGGGCACATTGGCAATATAATATGTTACTGTTGGGCTGGAATTCTCTAATGTTGTCGCCATTTCGCTGGTCCTACATAAGCAGTATATTGTCTGCATCTATTTTCTACTCCAAGTCCAATGTCGAGACAGAGTATTAGCTTTTGCTAAGAAAAATTGACTTTTCTTGTACCTTGTGCCTCTTTTTACTGTTTTTTTTTTCAACATTCACATGTAATGCTTTGTTTCTTTTGAATCTGTTCATTTCTACTAATGTAAAACCAGCTTAATCTCGTTTCTTTTACAATATCTTTGCATTTCTGTAAATATGTATTTCGTGTCAAATGAATGTTCTGTAATCTACATATCTACAGACTGTGGAAGGTGTACTGAGTTTTACTTCATCCAGATTCGGTAAAAATTATTCCCATATCAACTGATTGTGATTAATTTTTTCGTAATTCATTATTGTAACAAACATGCATTGGAAAAATGATAAAGGCAGCCTGACACGGGTAGAAAGCCTTAAAAAAGCTCGGTAGGAATGTGTTTAGTTCTCGGTAAACTCTATAAAACTCGGTATGGTTACCAAAGGGGAATTTGGCGGGCAAAGTACAGACGCTGAAGTAAATGGAGCATTGTATAGTCAATCAGCATCATATGCGTACCTAAATCCTGACAACTGCCAAGAGCCAGTCGCAGCCGAAGACGCATGTCAAGCGACCAATCAGAAGGCGGCTAACATACCTTCATGGAAACGATCAGATATTCAGAGAACACCGCCAATGTACACTGTGGAACGAATAATAAATATTTACGATAAAATACGCCCGGCCAACACTTGGAGTGTTTCGTAAGTTAAATTTAAAACATCAAATGTGTAATATTAATTACTAAAAATGAATAACAAAGTGGCAACATGTGTTAATTTGATGATGGAAGTGGATAAGTAACGACGCTTGACACATGGCGTCATTACCATGTTTATTCCGGTTAAAATGAACAATAGAAAATTAAATATTTATATTGTAGAAATAACTCTTCAGCTGTATTTCAAAATAAAATTTAAAAATATCTGCACGACGTTACACGAATACCCAGTCAACTATGCATTTTCCTGCACAAAATATTTAACATGTATAATTCTAAAGCATCCATCAAATCTTCAATCAGGGGTTCAGTGTTTTGCAGTGTATGGGGAAATTTCGACCTGACCTGGTTGTATCGAGCTCTGTCGAACACATATATTGGCGCTGGACCGGTGTGTCCCAACGACGCAGGTGGAATCTCTATTCTATTACTTGAACTGGCATGTACTTTAATGTAGATTGAAGAGGATTCGTGTGGGTTTTCCATTAAATAAATTTGTTCCTTGCTATGTAATCTTCCAAGAGTTGAAAATCTAGTAAATGATTTAAGTCAAAGCAATATAATGTGCATGAAATCCATGAATAAAGAAGCCATTTAATCATATCTCTCTCTTTCTCTTTATTAGTATCCCTCGGGCCCGATTTTTAGTCAATGTTATTGAATTTTGTGTCGCGTAACCTCCTAAAAGGGTTATTGTGCTCTGCGCGTGCCGTTCTTGGCAAGAGCATCCCAAAATTTGAAGGTTTTAGGGCTTAATTCGCTACATTTGTATACAATTTCAAAGACGTTAAATATCGTGATGACTGTATCAACATATATGTAATTTTCGTTATCCTTTATGTTGTTTAAAATCTTCTATACCGGGTTGTAGTCTTTTATATTATTTTGTTATTTCACATGTAATGAAAATCAACTTCATAGTTTTCAGTGTTGTCTCTTTTAAGTTCTTGCGTGATGTAATTCATTACCAAGATATAACAGTGTCTATATTTGTGCTCGCCTTGTCAAGTTTATCATCTGTAACATTTTGTTCTTTAACTGTGATGTTTTCGGATTTACTTTCTTTTTCCCTCTGGTTTCGAGATCAATTCATATTTGCAATGCCGTGCAAGCTTTAAGTCCTTCATTTTCTAATGCGCTGCTTTTTTTCCACACCTGGCACATTCCAGAGACTGGTTATCCTAAAACAATAAAAATTTCGTTCTCTATATTACTGATATGTAACTACCCTTCTTCGGTCTTCCACAGTGGAGGGGTGTACTTTTTATTTTAATGAAATAATGTTTTGTGCTGGTTCCCAACTATTAAACGATTCATCCTATCCTTTGCATTTTACTAGTACATACCTTTTTATCGGTGATTCTGTTGGTCTTCAATATCGTTTTTAACACTGCATATGTCATCTTGTTTGTCATGTTTGTAAAATATGCCCTCTGTATCCTCTCAATCGAAGTCTTTCAGTTGGTAAACTACCAGATCACCTTAAAATTACTTGCATGATTTTACAAATTTGCTTTTTAAAATTAAGAAGGTAGACTTTTGCAAATAACGTTTTGCAATTTTAAATTCTAACAGTTGCGTCTATTTTAAATTTAGGCGTTCCGAATGTATCAGTTGTTAAGAAACTGAATAGATTGATTCATACTTTGATCTGCTTTGTTCCTTGCTCGCTTGAACTGGAGTTATGGCTGTTGGTTAGGAATGAGTGTTGTTTCATCCATAAATTAGCTTTGGTAAAGCGTAAAACCTTTTTCTGGTTTCATTTTGAGCAAAATACTTCCACATTCAAATCTTATGAGTTCTGATAAACCTTTCCACTGCAGAGCCTTCTTTGATTGAGTAATTTGAAAAGTACGCAATGTTTTCCTTTCCAACAAGTCGTTAGCGTTCCTTCTGTAAAACTCTTTTCCCTCATCAAACTGTACCTTTTCAGGCTTTTCGTCTTCGAAGATTTGTCGAAAAGCATCGTTTATGTCTTCTCCCTATTTTGTTTTACTTTCTCAACCCAAGCATATTTCGAGAAAACATATATCACTGTTAAGATGTATTTGCATCCATCGTTGTATCTTTCGTATGCTTGCATGTCAACAACGTTCTCCCGCCACTGGTTTTCAACGTGTCTGACATAAACTTGTTTGTAGGGAAATCTTTTCATCGCTTGATTATGTATTTCGATTCAGTGAATTCTACTTTTTTATGTTCTGTTTGAGTTGTTTCCAAATTGATTTATATTTTTTGTAAGCAACTGGACTTTCAGTATTACAATAAAGATGTCTTAAAAAATGTTCCTTGTTGGCCATATAAAAAACAGTATAAAAACTTTACGCTTGATAAAGTGTCTTTTGGTATCATAAACAGGACAATCGTCTACAATAGGAAGTTTCATTTTCAGCCACTGGCAATGTTTGTTCAATCTTTCAAACGTATGAAGTATGTCAAATTTATGTTAATTTTTTCCATTCACAAGGTTGAATCTAAAACAGCTACTTCATATACTGAGTGCCGTTGCAAACTGAACATTGTTCTATTTACATTCTATCTCTGTTATTGTTGAATTGTTGTAGACTGATCTTATAAAATTTACTAGATTTTTTAAATTGCACTATACATTTAGATGTACACAAATTTGTGTATTTACCCACAGATAGTTATCCCACACCGAATACGTAATTTATTCCATCTTCACACAGCACTGTTTTGGTCATCTTACTTTCAAAGCTGCTGCTGCATATTTCAAGGTTTTCTTCATATAATGTAATCTATAAATATGAATCTTTTCTTGAACATATCATGTTTTTTTGTTGTTTTTTTTTTTTGTTGTTTTTTTTTTTATGTTTCAAATGGACAAATCAGACATGTTTCTTATCTTGAATGCCATTTTGCAATACAACTAGCTTTGACCATACTTTTATCCCATCCAAACTTTTAAACAAATGCAGGATATCGCTTGTTACGGAGATTATTGCCTTTATGTTAAACTTATGAAATATTTGTTCCGCTTCTCTAAAATCTATTGAGCTTATCATAAAGTTAGCTTTGTGTCAGTATTTACAATGTACTAATCTTCCGAAATATTTGCCCTCCACTTAGTGAAGAAAATGGTATTTGGCCAGGTATTCGAGGGTAATTTTGTTTTATAAGAATATGAATGGCCCAGGGACTCGATCGTATTTTTGTTTTCATAAAGGAATGAGTGTTCCAGGGACTCTATGGTGTTTTTGCTGAAGCAAAATATGAGAGATCCGAAAAATGTTGTTGTATCCCTATACAAAATTTCAATACACAGAAGATGAGAGATAAAGTTCTTCTTGGAGTAGTATAGGAACAGACAGGCATTGAATTAGAATTGTTCGATGTATTCATTTATTTTATTTTTGAAATAGCCACTCCCACGCAACAACTTATACAGTTTACGTGCTCAAGAACGGTTTGTTTCCATACAACTTGTTTCTATACTACTGTGGTATTCCAGCGAATGTAATATCTTTAAGACAGTTAATTATTCTCACTTATTTGTACATGCTTGTGTGAACATGATATATAGAGAAAGGTAGAAAGAAAGATTGATGTATACTTACTTAAAGAGAGCAACGTAAAGTGATCGTATGTGTCCTAAGCATAAACATAAGTAGAGTACACAGGTATTAAATTCCATCCTTCCACAATGATTATAACACTAAATAAAACATTAAGCTCTAATTATTTTTAAACAATGGATTTGTACCGTTGCAGAAGTTTTATTGTTTATTTTATATATAGTTTACCTGTGATGAAAATACTTACATGTTAAAAAAAAACTGCAATGTACAAATTATGGCTTCTATAGCGTTATAGTCGTCCTTACATGTGTAATAAACTGCAATGCATAAAGTATGGCTTCTATAGCCGTATAGTCGTCCTTACATGTGTAATAAACTGCAATGCATAAAGTATGGCTTCTATAGCGTTATAGTCGTACTTACATGTGTTAAAAAGAACTGCAGTGTATAAAGTATGGCTTCTATAGCGTTATAGTCGTACTTACATGTGTAATAAACTGCAATGCATAAAGTATGGCTTCTATAGCGTTATAGTCGTACTTACATGTGTAATAAACTGCAATGCATAAAGTTTGGCTTCTATAGCGTTATAGTTGTCCTTACATGTGTAATAAACTGCAATGCATAAAGTTTGGCTTCTATAGTGTTATAGTCGTACTTACATGTGTAATAAACTGCAATGCATAAAGTTTGGCTTCTATAGCGTTATAGTTGTCCTTACATGTGTAATAAACTGCAATGCATAAAGTATGGCTTCTATAGCGTTTTAGTCGTCCTTATACGTGTAATAAACTGAAATGCATAAAGTATGGCTTCTATAGCGTTATAGTTGTACTTACATGTGTAAAAAAACTGCAGTGTATAAAGTATGGCTTCTATAGCGTTATAGTCGTACTTACATGTGTAAAAAACTATTATGTAGAAAGTATGGCTCTTATAGCGTTATAGTCGTACTTACATGTGTAAAGAACTACATTTAGAAAGTATGGCTTCTATAGCGTTATAGTCGTACTTACATGTGTAAAAAAGTACAGTGTATAAAGTATGGCTTCTATAGCGTGATATTCGTACTTACATGTGTAATAAACTATAGTGTAGAAAGTATAGCTCTTATAGCGTTATATGCGTACTTACATGTGTAAAAAAAACTACAGTGTAGAAAGTATAGTTTCTATAACGTTATATACGTACTTACACGTGTAATAAACTGTAGTGTATAAAGTATGGCTTCTATAGCGTTATAGTTGTACTTACATGTGTAATAAACTACAGTGTATAAAGTATGGCTTCAATAGCGTTATATGCATACTTACATGTGTAATAAACTACAGTATAGAAAGTATGGGTTCTATAGCGTTATATGCGTACTTACATGTGTAATAAACTGTAGTGTATAAAGTATGGCTTCTATAGCGTTATAGTTGTACTTACATGTGTAATAAACTACGGTGTAGAAAGTATGGCTTCTAAAGCGTTATATGTGTACTTACATGTGTAATAAACTACAGTGTAAAAAGTATGGCTTCAATAACGTTATATGCGTACTTACATGTGTAATAAACTACAGTGTAGAAAGTATGGCTTCTAAAGCGTTAAATGCGTACTTACATGTGTAATAAACTACAGTGTAGAAAGTATGGCTTCAATAACGTTATATGTGTACTTACATGTGTAATAAACTACAGTGTAGAAAGTATGGCTTCAATAACGTTATATGCGTACTTACACGTGTAATAAACTACAGTGTAGAAAGTATGGCTTCAATAACGTTATATGCATACTTACACGTGTAATAAACTACAGTGTAGAAAGTATGGCTTCAATAACGTTATATGCGTACTTACACGTGTAATAAACTACAGTGTAGAAAATATGGCTTCAATAACGTTATATGCGTACTTACACGTGTAATAAACTACAGTGTAGAAAGTATGGCTTCAATAACGTTATATGCGTACTTACATGTGTAATAAACTGTAGTGTATAAGGTATGGCTTCTATAGCGTTATAGTTGTACTTACATGTGTAATAAACTACGGTGTAGAAAGTATGGCTTCAATAACGTTATATGCGTACTTACACGTGTAATAAACTACCGTGTAGAAAGTATGGCTTCAATAACGTTATATGCGTACTTACATGTGTAAAAAACTATAGTGTTGCAAGTATGGCTTCTATGCTTGTATAGTCGTAATCTTTTGAACAATATTACTATGAAGCAACTGATGGACAATTCTTTGACTGATCTTTATCACATTGAAAATTATTCTGATTATTTTCATTCTTCATTCTTTTTTAATACATCTGGATTTGAGTGAGATTAAAACCTTTTTTTTCAAATTATTTTCACTCAAAAAGATTTATCTTTGTATATAAAATCACCTTACAGCACCGAAGTAAAATGTTGACAGCACCAATTAACTAAAGTATTTGATAATTTGGATGATCACAATAACAACCAGTGTACAGCAGCAACAAAAAAAACCCATCAGCAACAGCCATAATAAAGCTTTAGCAACATTATAACAACAGTAATAACAACATGAAAAACAATACCACCACCACGAACACCGACAACAATAAGAAAGATAATAATAATAATAATAATAATAATAATAATAATAATAATAATAATAATAATAATAATAATAATAATATTTTATTTGAGTAGTAATGTGAAGAACATAAGTTTTCAAAAATATGTTGTTGTTTTTCTTTTCTTGTTTTGGTTTTTTTTTTAAATTTTATTTCACATACATAACTCTTTTCGTGATAGAAAAAATCCTCCATGATTTCAAGAAATAAGAAGTTAAAGAGGACTTGTTCACACCAAAGTTTATGAATTAAATGTATTGAATACAAATTACAAACATTTTCTCCACTTTTTTAATTACGAGGTTTCTGTATTTTTCCTCAGCCTCATGTGACCCTAATGATGATGATGTCAAACACTTTAAATCATACGATTTCATTATTGTCTTCTTCCTAGATTTGTTATACTGATTTGCTTATTAATATTTTCAGTAGCCATTATGTGTCGGGAATTATTATTAAACCCTCAATGGACCCCTTTTATGCTATTGAGTAAATAATACCCATTGATACCGCGTGCAGATATGTAGAATGCAGCACAAGCGTGCTTCACACTTGAAACGTGAAGTAAAGATCGCAATTTCTGTGGATGAAGTCACTTTGTGATTGTAATCAAGTTTAAACTATTGAAAGGAATATACAGACAAAAGCAGGTGTTGATGCAAAAAAATATAAACACTTAGAGGTACATGTTTCACATATTTGACTTGAAAATTCGATCCAAACGTCTGAATGAGCGCATTCCACGTGCCAAATTGACCACAAGGATATTTTTCCGATTTCTCTCTCTCTCTCTCTCTCTCTCTCTCTCTCTCTCTCTCTCTCTCTCTCTCTCTCTCTCTCTCTCTCTCCCCCCTATTTTTTTTTTTATAAAGTTCAGATCTCAAGAGGTTACCGACGGATGTACGTGGAGCAAAGCGAGAGCTTTCATTGCTCAGCATCGTTTTATTCCCTGGACGAGTTGAGCGGAAAACAATGTATTTTGATTCCGGTCGAGAAAAAATATTTTTAAAAAAAATTTAATACCTTATACTTCTTAACCACTTACTTTTGATGATTCTATAAAGAACCAAGTTCGTAACTTTTAAAGAGCAATCCTATACTGCACATCAAAGTTTCCTTGTTACTAGGTTGACAATAACAGCGTCCCGCCATAACCTTAACACATTTATGGAATCATTCATTCTTGCTGTAAGATTATCAGGAAGGTGATTGGATGGTATTTATCAGGACGGTGATTTGATGGTATTTATCCAGAAGGCGATTGGATGATATTTATCAGGAAGGTAATTGGATGGTATTTATCAGGAAGGTAATAGGATGGTATTTATCAGGAAGGTGATTGGATGGTATTTATCAGGAAGGTAATTGGATGGTATTTATCAGGAAGGTAATTGGATGGTATTTATCAGGAAGGTGATTGGATGATATTTATCAGGAAGGTGATTGGATGATATTTATCAGGAAGGTGATTGGACTGTATTTATATGTTCCTAAATAAATTTAGAGTTTTAGAAACAGATATGCATCTTTCGGTACGTTCAGAAACGAAACGTTCAAAAAGGCGTTTCATTCCCATTCCTCTTAAAAGCATGAGGTGGAAATTAGTCTTACTGCTTCTTTTTAAAAATAAATAATTTGGTCCGCTTCCATCAGTCAAGCCTTCTATCTGTGTCGTCAGATATTTTATATCCATGGCAGTGATTTAAAAAAAAGAAAGAAATATAGAGTTGTTTTAGTTTTTATAAACGTTTTCCTTTAAGTATACACACACACACACACACACACACACACACACACACACACACACACACACACACACACACAAACTGGACAGTGTTTATTAAATAGTATTATACATACTTCGCTCGTTTACAAAAGTTTCTAAATCGTCTGATTAAATACGCTTTCAAACCGATACATTTATCCCTGATTTTGTAAGTTGGTGAATTCATATCAGCCAGTTAATGCTTGTCAACATGCACCTAATAGTAAAATTTTGATTTAATGATATTTTCTATCGAAATTCACGTCTGCAAATTTCAATATCAGTGTCACATCTGCAAGATAGCAAGGATAATTTCGTCTGAAGGATTGAAAAGTATAATTGAGAGTTACCTCCCCTACTCCCTTGTGCCAGTTTTCTGCATATTTCAGTTTGAACACCTTCAAAGCTTCATAAATATGCGTCATTTATCAAGGACTAGACAAAGAACACACACAGACACACATACATATACAGACAAACACACACACAAGTGTCAGCATAAGAACTTTATGCGATCTGTGAGGCAATTATTAAAATGACCTTACTCAACTGCAGTTGACGAATAGGACGATGATGTTGATCATTAAATTGACGACAACGGTGACGATGACGATAGTTGTGTAACAATAATAGCAAGATTTACAATAAAATGTTTCTGTATTTCACGATTCCTTTTTTCTTTCATTTGATTTTTCTTTCCCTTTTTCTACTTCCCTATCACTTTTCTTCTCTTCTTTATCCCGTTGTTTTTAAAATTTTCTGTTTTTATTATTCATCTTTTTATATCTGTATCCTAGTCATCTGTATATCTGTGTTAGATTTTTGGCACTATTTTAGTACGGAAGAGTTTATTGTAATGGTCAGATCTTGAAATCTATCCCAATAGCTGCTTTTTTTTTCAATTTTATACAGGTGTTTTTTGTTGTTGTTTTTTTTTTTTTTTCTTTTTTCTTTTTTTGTTTGTTTGGTTTTTTTTTAAAATTAATTCCCAAGTTCATATATTGGAGTGTTATGGTTGGTAAGGGATTAACTATACCCAATGAAGAAATCGTTCCATTGCATAGACATGCTATATGTTTCTGTTGTGGTATTGTGTGGTTCCTGGATTTTTATTTTGAGAACAATAACAAAAACATTTTTATTAAATAAAAAACTGGGCACTGGGTTCTTAGGAAAATGGAGATAACTTGATATACTTACGATATATATATATATATATATATATATATATATATATATATATATATATATATATATATATATATATATGCATATACACAGGTTGGAAAGGAAAAATGGTTCTAAAAAGCTAAAGAATATTTGAAAAGCAATTTTGAAAACAATCGTGAAAATCAATCATTGTAAATTACAGTAGCAACCGAAGCCACTTCCATATTTCCCTAACCTCTTTCCTTGCCTCCACTCCTCACCTCCCATTGGTAGATCGTGATAGTAGCCCGAAATCCGTATCGTGAATTATTTGTTCAAGCTGAAATTGCAGTTTTAAAGTTTTGTTTGGAAATATTTGGAAATATCACTGTAATTGAAACAACCCTCTTGGAAGTGGTTACTCAGTATACGTGCAAAAAGCCACAATAAGTGAATTTCCACGGAGCTGTTTTGTAGGAGGTAATGGAATTCACGTACCGATAGACTGACGAACAGACAGACTGACGGACAGATAGGAAGACTCAAAATATCACCTATGCTTCGTCAGAAAGCGTAGGGATAATAACGTATTAGAATCATAGATCAACGATTGCGAACACTAAATTATTTGAAACGATGCGATAATTTGTTCGTAGTATCTTCAAACCAATAGTACTAGAAAGACAGACAGAGTATATAGATAGATAGACAGACAGACAGATGGATAGGCAGGTAGGTTGGTAAGAAGATAGATAGATAGATAGAGAGATAGTAAAGTGCGACTTGGATGTTTTGCCCTGCAGTTTCTCGTTTAGTCTGAATTTTGATTTTTATTGAATTTACTCTCCGTATTTACTTATATCTTCATGTTTTTGCACAAGACTATACCCTCATATTCCTGTTACAAAGACAAGACTATACCCTCATATTCCTGTTACAAACACAAGACTATACCCTCATATTCCTGTTACAAAGACAAGATTATACCCTCATATTCCTGTTACAAACACAAGATTATACCCTCATCTTCCTGTTACAAACACAAGACTATACCCTCATATTCCTGTTACAAACACAAGATTATACCCTCATATTCCTGTTACAAACACAAGATTATACCCTCATCTTCCTGTTACAAACACAAGATTATACCCTCATCTTCCTGTTACAAACACAAGATTATACCCTCATCTTCCTGTTACAAAGACAAGATTATACCCTCATCTTCATGTTTTTGCACAAGATTATACCCTCATCTTCATGTTTTTGCACAAGATTATACCCTCATCTTCATGTTTTTGCACAAGACTATACCCTCATCTTCATGTTTTTGCACAAGACTATACCCTCATATTCCTGTTACAAACACAAGATTATACCCTCATCTTCCTGTTACAAAGACAAGATTATACCCTCATCTTCCTGTTACAAACACAAGATTATACCCTCATCTTCCTGTTACAAACACAAGATTATACCCTCATCTTCCTGTTACAAAGACAAGATTATACCCTCATCTTCCTGTTACAAACACAAGATTATACCCTCATATTCCTGTTACAAACACAAGATTATACCCTCATATTCCTGTTACAAACACAAGATTATACCCTCATCTTCCTGTTACAAACACAAGATTATACCCTCATATTCCTGTTACAAACGATATCTCTGGACCAGTATCAATTGCAAAATAAATATATAAAAATTAAAAACAAATAATATTTGGAAAAACTCCCGTCCCATTTGTGTCATTATAACGAAGTAGTATGTATGTATGTATGTATGTATGTATGTATGTATGTATGTATGTATGTATGTATGTATGTATGTATGTATGTATGTATGTATGTATGTATTCAAAATTTATTCTATTTTCCATAGAAATACTTATACAATCTCCACTTTCGGTCACTATTAATTTTATTTTTTACTTTAGGGAGCTGCAGTAGCTCTGTTAAAACATGAAGCCTCAAACTCGTAATCCCATGATTGCCAGTTCGACACCCACGCAAGCCATCCCGAGTCGGCTGCCTCGGTGTGACCTTGGGAAAGGCACTTAGGTCCCATTTCCTATCACGATATTGCCAATAATCTGTCGTACCGTATTACGCGCGTATACGTTGACCCAAACTGCAAACTGCATATACCGAGATCTGCCGTCGCATAATGCGCCGTCAGATCTGGGTCGATGCAGTTTGTAAGGACTAATCAGTAGAACAAACAACATAGATCCTGATCTGCCGGCGCATTATGCGATGGCAGATCAGGGTATATGTTGTTTGCGTTTGGGCCCGATTTATACGCGAGTACATACGGTAAGTGCCGTTAAAAACAAACCAGCCAAGTCTTTTTACGTTACGCGTTTTACACTAAAATCAGCTTGACATTTTTTTGTTAGTCTTTGGCGAGCCATCACAGAATATATAAAGTATGTAGAGTCCATTAATACAAGCATACAAACGTTTGCAATGGTAAAGTTAATTTTAAAGATGAATTTTTCTAAAACCAGTTCATAGAGATGAACTCTTGTTTTTCTGTTTTAAATGACGAAAGTACAAACCATACAAAATACTTTGCTTATTATTTAGACGTTTTACATCTTTAGATCGTCAGAGAATTTTTCCTATAGAAGCAAACTTATCGAACGAAATAAGATTTATCTTCAATTATGTGGTTACGAACGCGCAAAGATCGTTCTATTTCTTGCCTTTATCTTGTTATACGAATCAATGCCTCTCTTACTCGATAGGTCATTCTTGATAAAGTCGCAATAGAAGCCGTAATAACCTTTCCCTGTATCAGCTCAAGAATAACTACTTTATATTCAAAGGAAATATTAAAGATACTGTTAAGTTTTGGTAAACTGTCTCACTATTTTAAAGTATATAATTATCGTTTCACCAAAACTTGATGATTTTAGAATTTAAAAAGGAATTAATTTAATATAGTTTTCATGTACCTATTCGTTCTTTAAAGCAAACATATGGTATAATATGAACACCTATGAGTATAAATGTGTATATGATGTGAGTATAAATATGTGTATATGCTGTGAGTATAAATATGTGTATATGCTGTGAGCATAAATATGTGCATCATCCTATGAGTATAAATGTGTATATGCTATGAGTATAAATATGTGTATATCTTGTGAGCATAAATGTGTATCTGCTATGAGTATCAATATGTGCATGTCCTATGAGTATAACTATGTGCATGTCCTATGCGTATAAATATGTGCATATCCTATGAGTATAAATATGTGCATATCTTATGAGTATAAATATGTGCATATCCTATGAGTATAAATATGTGCATATCCTATGAGTATAATATGTGTATATCCTATTAGTATAATATGTGTATATAATATGAGTATGTATATATATATATATATATATATATATATATATATATATATCATATGAGTATAAATATGTGTATATCCTATAAACACTTTATAACAAGTAAAGATGTATGGTTGCATGTGACTGTATAGATGTATTCATCTTGATATATAAATTTCTTTTGCAAACATGTATGATATTTATGCATGAAATTGGCACTTCTGAACACTGATTAAGAAGCATAAGTAACTCGTATTTTCGATATAATGTACCTAGGCTTACTCCTGTTGCCTTATTATGCTGGAAAATGACGACTATGAAACCTTCGTATGATTATGAAGAAAAATGAAAAAACACGGTAGTGCTGTGATAATATTTTATGTATATTGCATATCATATAAATACAAAATACCTGTGCTGATAAACATAATGAAACTTATGGACAAAAAAAAAACTGCACGTAAATGCTGCAGTGAAATGTACATGTGGTTGAAGATTTATATTTCTTAATCCTAGCAGCATACTTCAATTTTGATCTCTATAAAATATTATTATAGAATCTTTATGGTTTGGTCAGTGGCGCTATTATTTGCAGCATCGAAAAAGACCACCCCTCTTTAAACACTCATGCCTTTGAGAGTGGAACAGAAACAATAAATGTCACAATGCGACAACTATTTTCTTCATTTAATATTCCCAGTTTTTCTTAGAAAATCGGGGAACATTTATAATTTTCACACATCAATTTCTAATATGTTATGATAAGTTGTACCCCCCCCCCGCCTCACCCCCACGCCCCTAAAAAACCAGACATAATTAATAATGTGTAGCTTATTTAAGTCTTATATTTTATCTTTCTTTCTCTTCATTCTCTTAATCAAAGGTACATAAAAGTTAAAATCATAATTTAGTATTAAATAGTTTTACTTTGAAAGAAAACGTGTTTACCCCTTGAAGAGTCATGAACATAATGTAAACATGATAAGTAAAACATACACTAGACCAACATGACTATCGTAGTCTTCAAGTTCAATTATAGCAATATACGCATGTTCAGATACATGAATTATACGTATGTTGCGTTAATGCTGTGTTAGATTAAAAAACTATATATCTTTTTGGATGATGGATAGAATTAGTCGGACGAAGGCGTAATGTACAATGAACGCATTGTGAAAGTTAATTCTACAACAAACTGATGGAATCGAATCCAGACTTTCCGAATCCTTGCTTGGGAATAAGACATAAAATGTCTATCAGATGATAATAACCAGCCCAGAGAAAGTTCCTCTTCATTCTTTGGATGATTTATTTGAATACACATCTATGGCGGTGTTTATTTAAATTGTCTTTAATTAAACATACTCAAACAAAGCAACAAAGGCAATCCAAAGCAGCCGCCTGTGCTTCCATGGCTTCCAGCACCTCCGGCACTTCCAGCACTTCCGGCACTTCCAGCACTTCCGGCACTTCCAGCGCTTCCAGCTCCAGCAGCCGACGGATCTGCGCCACCTCCAAACATCGACCGTAGTAAACTCATTCTCAACAAACTGTCGCCTCCTAAGTCACCACCTGTTTAATAGTAGTAGAAGTAGTAGTCGTAGTAATAATAATAATAATAATATTAATAATAATAATAACTTAGCAACTGCAATGACTGACAATAAGCAAATCTCCACGATTTAACAGCATATTTTAACTCTCCACTCCATACTCCCCTTCTACCCCCCCCCCCCCCCCCCCAACGTACATGTCCTATATCAAATGTTTCATTGTTTCGTTCCAAGTTTTACATGTGTATTTTAACAACTAGGGAAACAATCATGAGCGACGTAGAATTGTCTGTGCACATTTTTCCATTGTGGATACTAAACATAAATGTATACACAATATTTTTATTGTACATAACTTAATATTTATATACAGGTATATTAAAAACTATATCATGAAGATTAACACAGATTGGTTCTCTTTTACATGACGTAAAAAGACCCAATAGTTTGTAATTTTATACAACCGTTTTAATTTTTTATTTTTTTTTAAATATCACCGCTACTCGTCAAAAGGAACTGCTACACTGGAAATATACCATTTGCATTGTATATAAAGAAACCAACCAATTAAAAGGAGAGAATATTTGTATATAAAGAAACAAACCAATTAAAAGGAGAGAATATTTGTATATAAAGAAACAAACCAATTAAAAGGAGAGAATATTTGTATATAAAGAAACAAACTAATTAAAAGGAGAGAATATTTGTATATAAAGAAACAAACAAAATAAAAGGAGAGAATATTTGTAGCAAAATAATTAAATATATCAGTTTGTTTATGATATGCTATAAGTGTCATTAACGTAATATTTTCAAATCAGAGGGAACAAATTTTAAATGAACATATTAGTATATTAAACCATTTTAAGGACAAACTTATTAATGCATTTAATCACACCTGGACAGATGAAGTTTTCACTTCTTATAAATGTACAAACTATAGAACACTGCGTCATTTCAGATCTTTCAATCATATACTTCTTTTTATGGTCGAATAGAAATTAACGTATTTGTGAACTATATTTGTTAACAAATGGCGATGAATTTCATTATTTATTTAAATATAAATGTATTTACAGTAGAGAGAATATACATATTACATGGAAATGATGATGGATCTACAACTAAAAGACTGCATCTTAATGAATGGTAAAATTAGAGGTGTATTGATAAAATCTGCAAACGTGTGTAAATTAAAATTATCTGATTCTGAAGTGTTCTACTTTCCTTACCTTATACCTTTATTCACAATATGAATATATCTTCATTTTTTGTTTGTAGGTCATTGTAAATTTTAATTGTTTGTACACGCTTCCTCCAACAGGGATCTTGAGTGAAATAAAATTTCGAGAAAAAGACAATCTTTAATTATACAACACAGCGGAAAAAGCAAATTTATTTGATTTGATGCATTACGTATATGATGTTACTTGTCGTCCAAAGCTTTTTTTCAATAGGTCAAGAAAATTACCCTCTTTACAATGTATGTGTGGATGTATATATATATATATATATATATATATATATATATATATATATATATATATATATATATATATATATATATATATATATATATATGCATGTATGTATATGTAAGTATATACAGCCATGCATGGAGTTACCACACACTTCCACTGAAGTAAGCCAGAGTAAGCTCTGCTATCTAACTGCATCCTTATGTTGACTTTTTCAGGAGATAGATTAAATGCTAGCATAATCTAACTCTAAACATACTAATAATCTACAGCGATCTTTTTCTGTTTTTCTGTCGATTATGTTAATTGGATGCACATTAGGTCCCGGTTCGATTGGTATACTACTTGATAATAATTGGGAATAATCTGCCTCAGTTGAGCTATATTGCTTTATTTTTTATGTATTCTTTTAGCGTGTCTTTGAACAAATAGTTCTTGAAGAATTTTAGAGTATATGTTTCGAAAGTATACTTTGAAATATAGTTCATAATCCAAGCTCCTTACTCTGTGAAATTGAAAACAAAGAAGCAAATTGAACTGAAAGAACAAAAAGCGCTTGAAACTTACCGGTAAGAAGAAGAGGAAGCAGAAGACCACCCCCCTGTCCCTGCACCGATGCTTGCCTCAAAAGCAGACAGCTAATTAAACAGAGCACGATGAAGGAGCGCATTGTAATTGAACGTCCTTTTTTTCAGAGTCTTGTTCCCGGTCAAGAAAAAATATGCTAGAGGTCTCTTTTTCTGTCACAGGCAAATGCGCACTTTGCGTATTGTATCAGACGGAACAGTCAGCAGTTGCAGTGAAGTGGGACAGTCCGCTACGATCAAGCTTCAACAGGCTTATGACATCCAGTTGTCTGATTAGCCGCCTTTTAACTCAATAAGTCATGTGGTAGTGTGGTAAATATCCGTCTTTTTGTGAATTACTCTATCATCGTCAATTTTCCTTTGACAGTGTTGACGTCTTGGGATCACTTTGTGACACACGAAAGGGCAAGGATTAGTTATGCCATTGCCTCTAAAGCGCTTCCGTCACTCCTCTCTCTCTCTCTCTGTCACTGACCGCTCGTTTGTTAGCTCTACACACACTGTTTGTAGTTAATGAGGAAAGAAAAAAAAATACTTTTAGGACATTGGTCAAACGTACATATCTTTTAACCCACAAAGTTATTTTTTGCTCCTGGCATATAAGGACGCGAAATGTATTAGCCGGGCACCCTTGATTTATTGTTATGACTGATTTCAGTCTACATTTGTGGCGATACTGTTTACACACAAAGGTTTACATATTTTCTTTTGACACGATGGAAAAGTAAAAGATATAAAAAATGAGCCTGAACAGAAGGAGTGATACCTAAAAAATATATGCCGCTTCTGCGTAAATATATATATAACTTTTTTTTTTCTAAATATTTTTTGATACTCTGAATCTTTTGAAAAATAAAAATCAGGTTAAATTAGGCAATAAAGTGTATAAGTAAAAACATGTACATACAAACGCCTACAGCACAATATAACACAATTAAAAGTCCTAATGTCTTTTTAGATATCTCTGTTTTTACTCAGTAATAATAACACGAGAGAGAGAGAGAGAGAGAGAGAGAGAGAGAGAGAGAGAGAGAGAGAGAGAGAGACCTAAAGTTGTCCCACTTCAGTCTCTTTTCTTATCATAGATTACTTACGAAAGCATTAGTGGCCCCTTTGAGGAGATGTCACCAAACCCTAAAAAGAGTAGTCTTTTAGCCTTCTTTTCCAACAGCTAAACAGTTTTGATTGCTTTATTATACCTATACCCATGGTAATGATACTTTATTTATCCTAGCTTTTGATTCTATGGGTTAATATTAGTATCAGCTTCATCGCTCACAATCCAAAATGTAACCATACGGGTCAAAACGCCGCTTCCGGTGGATGTACACATTCGGTTTACTTGGACTTTATACCAGGTCTTTTAATAAAATTCTAAACTCATTATTACCTGATTAATTTGAAGTAACGATCAGAAAATCGGGGAAATAAAGATTTTAGTTCTTTTCATGACACAAACGTCTCCAACATAAAAACTAGAGCTGGTTCAGGATTATATTGTTCATTGAAATTAACGAAACTTTACGGATGAATAGCTTCTTCAAATGAGATTGTATCAATTTCTGATTGGTATATCCAAGGATGAATCGAACTTCAAATGAGATAATAGCAACTTCTGTTTGGTTTATCCCTAGGATGGCTCCAATCTTCAAATGCGGTAATGTAAGCTTCTGATTGGTTTATCCCAAAGATTACTCCGATCTTCAAATTAGATGATATCAACTTCTAATTGGTATATCTCATGGACGTCTCCGTTCTTCAAATGAGATCATATCAGTTTCTGATTGGTTTATCCCATGGATGACTTCGATCTTTAAATGAGATAAATAAACTTCTGATTGGTGTGTCTCAAGGATAAATCACTTCTTCAAATGAGATTTTAAAAAATAACTTCTGATTGGTTTATCCCATGGATGACTTCGATCTTCAAATAAGACAATATCAGTTTCTGAATGGTTAATCCCATTGATGACTTCGACATTAAATGAGATAAATCAACTTCTGAGATAACTCTGTTAATAAGCTTTACGGATAAATCACTTCTTCAAATGAGATAAAAATAACTTCTGATTGATTTATCTCAAAAATGACACCGATCTTCAAATGGTTTATCCCAAGGATAACTCTGATGATACAATTATGAACACTTATTAAATAAATATCTCACAAAACTAATGGTGACAAGTATGCAATAATAGGAGAAGTAAAAAATTTGATCTAATATGTTATCAATATTATTTCTGTGCTGACACCTTATTATCATCTTTTCTATCTTTGGTTCTGTCAGTAACTGTACCATTTTCAGCATAAATTCTGTTTTTCTTTTTCGTTTACCTCAGATACAGTCACAAAAGGTACTTAACGAAATCTCCATAATTCTTTTTTTATCGAAACTTTTGCCAGAAAAAAACTCTGTATCCTTGATTGATGAGCGATGGCTGAGTGACTGGTTGGAAAATTGATGGGTTTGCTTAATCAATGGACTGGCTTTATTGGTACACCAGACCTATTTACACGATTCCTTCGAACAGATTAGTGAATTTTTCATATCGTTAGTTCAATACATAAGTCAGTTAGTCTGTAGATCGGTCGGAAAGTAGTCACTTAGGTAGGCATGTAATAGACAGATGGATACATGGAAGGTGGATAGGGAGATAGATAGAAAAATAGATGAGAGTTAAAGTTATAGATACATAAGTATGTAGTTAGATGATATTATATATATATATATATATATATATATATATATATATATATATATATATATAGAGAGAGAGAGAGAGAGAGAGAGAGAGAGAGAGAGAGAGAGAGAGAGAGAGAATTACAGGTATACACCAAACACAGAGGAAATGTGCTGTCCTTGTATCCTACTTGAGAATGCTTGATAACATTAACTAAATAATATTGTCATACATGTTAGAGAATTTTTAATTCGTACTCTACGGAGATTCGTACCCGGGTCTGCGAGTGTAACGGCACCCTTCGCCTGCCTTCCCTGTAAGCACAAACCTCCGTACCATCTCGACCATGTACACATCACAAAAAAACGATGCTACAAAGCCGCTGGTATAGGCATTCGTGCGTTGCAGACACACCCGCATGTCGACCCAGTGATTAATTCTCATCCAAGTACACAGTCACTCCAGATTCATACGACCGAAATCAAGGTATGTAGCGGTTAATTATGGAGAATTATAAATATACACCAAACAGCGGAAAATGCTGTCCCTATATCGTACAGAAGAATGCTTGATAACATTAAAAGTATTTTTTTTTATATACGAATAAATAATATTATCATACAGGTTAGAGATTTTTAATTCGTACTCTACGGAGATTCGAGCCCGGGTCCGCGTGTAACGGCACCCATCGCCTTGCCTGTAAGCACCAGACACATATTTAGGCCACAGTGTACCTAAGATATGCGTCATTCAAGTTACGCAGGTCTACTATTTTTGCTTAAAGAATAATGTAACTTATTAGTTTGCAGAAAATAAAAAATATATGTACGTATCTTCATTCAAGTAATTAAAGCAGATTTGTCTGAAGAAAATTCACAAAGCTTGTAAACAAAAATAGACATTGGTGTATATAATTTAGTTTGCTGCGACCCACT
Organism: Margaritifera margaritifera; assembly: GCA_029931535.1. Taxonomy (NCBI): domain Eukaryota; kingdom Metazoa; phylum Mollusca; class Bivalvia; order Unionida; family Margaritiferidae; genus Margaritifera; species Margaritifera margaritifera. The sequence goes on from JAQPZY010001351.1 coordinate 396,275, forward strand.
TGTTTCTGCGACGAATTAGAACGATGTTCGAAGCTCTCTGGATGACAAATATGCGTGAAAATGAAATCTTTTTATAATAATATTATACCAGGAAAATATCAACTTTAATAGAAATCTCTCGGTTGACTCTATATATATATATATATATATATATATATATATATATATATATATATATATATATATATATATATATCGTTGCTTTCACACGCTAATTAACCCAGTGGTCAGGCTCCATTTTATTTGCAAAGGTTGGCTATCACTGCGCAGGTCCACCTCAATCAGATGATTAAAAGAACTTTATCTTTGTTAAAATGATTGAAAAATTTGTCAAAGACATAAACTATATCAGGTAAGAGATTGTCCTTTGCTAGGATCGTAATTAAAGCGATTCTGTCGAAGTTAAAATTGACTAAACAAAGATATCACTAACCAATTGTCGAAGTAATTTACAATTCGATTGAAGTAAAGAGTCTTGTGATGCCAAAAAGAAATGTACTAAAAATAGATTAGTGATCAAGATATCGGTACATAAGTAGTAATGAAGGTATAAGTTCCGTCTATACTCGCGTATAACTCAGGTCCTAATTCAAACAACATAGACTATGATCTGCCGTCACATAATGCGCCGGCAGATCTGGGTCTCTGCAGTTTGCAGTTGGTATCGATTTATACGCGAGTATATACGGTAGTCATATAAGTAGCTTGTGACTTGTGCAACTTATGTCTTTCTTAATTAAAGAAAGGTGAAGTCAGAAGTAGGTTTTCACATGATTGCTATGAAAATTACCTAAAAAAAACAATTGTATTATTGCACTGGGGCCGGAAAAATCCTTCAAAAGGGCCGAGGTCCCACTATAAAAAAAAGAGTGTTACCCTTTTCATTCAGTCTGCATTTGGCTTTCGTCCAGAACACTTGCTCCTTATTAGTTATTAGACAATGAAAACTACCTGACAAGATGATTGACAGGTGAAACAACACTTAAATGATTACCTGTCAATATTTATCTGCTGTAGAGGGAGGCTTGTTTGAAACGAGTAGACAACTAAAGTTCCACCCACTCGACCAATCAAAATTTATATGTAGTATATGTTACCTACCCCTTACCTGCGGCCGACCGGTTTATGACCTATGTCTTTAATGCAGGTTTTGTGTTAAAATCTGGACACACACGGTTTTGCCATGTATTTTGTTTAATAACACTAATGTGTATTTGTCGCTTGAGAAGGTTATGTCTGTCCAAATTGATTGTCGGACCCTATAGCGACAGGAACAAGCTTATGTATGCACTTACCATAGCATACCAATGACATACCGTAGTTTTATTAAATGCCACCTGCTTAACCACCACCCCACCCCACCCTCGTTTCTCCATAAGATAAATGAAACTGAAAGTTACGAAGAATATTACAGAAGATAAATCAAGTAAAAGTGATAGCAAAAAACACGCTATTAAAACCGTAAACTTAGAATTGCAATTCTTGCAAAGTTTGCATCAACTAACGGTGTGATTCAAGTGCAATTGGGGGGGGGGGGGCGATTTTTGCCTCCTAACCGGATATTGGATTGACTGAACTTGAAACAAATCCTGAGATTATTAGGACAGCATAACATTTTGGTTGAGTAGATAGGGTTCTTATAAAATGAGTGTATAAGCCAGCATGTTCTTAAAACATTATACCAGTTGTTTCTCTATCTAAAGAGTGTTTATATTTGTATTCTATGACGCGCCCCCACCCCCACCCCACCCCCTTTAGAAATTGCAATTCCCTTTCGGGGAGTGGGATGTGTTTAGTTAAAAAAACAAAAGGTCAATTTGATTCGCTGTTATAACAGTATCCATGTTAATGTTGCTTTAAAATTAAAAGAAATATAAAACAATTGTCATAAAAGCATCAAGCAAATGCAGAGAAAAAGAGTTATCAAAGCAGGAAGAAAGTAAGAAGAAAGAAAGAGAATATTGTCTGGGACTTACAATATCATCTATTTTAATCGTTTTTTAAAGATATTATTTCTTTAGAAAATTTATTTTTAAAAATATTCCCCGTACATAGGTATCTATGGTTCGAGGTATTATGCCGCGACTACCTTACAATAGTATATATATATATATATATATATATATATATATATATATATATATATATATATATATATATATATATATATATATATGGGGGGTGATAATCAACACAAAACATTGAAACATTGATAAGATGAACCACAGATCAGGGTATATTGATTTGAGAATAAAAAAGGGAAGAAAAAAGAAGTATGTATTTGATATTACACTCTGTCCAACAGTAGTGAGTTATTACCTTTATCAATATTTTTACTTTTAAAAAAAAATCCAGTAATTGCATTTACTTATTTCTTGCAAATACTTTAATAGCACATATGATACCGTGATATTGTAGAAAATTAATTCACCATGGAACGGATTCTTATAAATTCTTCAAAACAGACAATCTGATTATTATATATAAAGTTCCCAACTACACTAATTCCGATATCATACAACTTATTGTAACACGCTGTTACCTTTGACCTTTATATTAACATTGTAAGATAAAAATGTTTGTTATGATTTGGATTTCTTTATTTTTTCAGACGTGATACACCAAGTTTTAATAACATTTATCCAGAAATAGTTCTTTTAATTTCTAATAATGTTTATGGCAAAGTCAATCCAAAGGTTAAATTATTATATATTTTAGGACATTAAAGCTTAGTAATGCTTTACATTTCGTAGTATTAACAGTAAGCCTTCGTATCCAGGTTTCTTTTAAAGCCTAAATAAATGTTTTAGCATGAAGCATTTTTTTAAAACCCTCCTTTTGAGTAATCTTGAATACATACTGTTGTTTTTATTCTATCATTACATTCATTCTGGATAAAAAAAAAAAAAGTTTTTATTGGATTTGGTAAGCATAGAATCAGATAAATTATCTTAGAAAACGCATGACTTTTTACAGCTGTGATTTTCCCAAAAGGTATTAACACTCTTTTGGACCATTGAGTTAGTAGATTATCTATATCATAGCTTTTATCTCTGTAATTAATTTCAGATACTTCCTTAAGATTTGGTGAGAAAAATTATGCCAAATGTGTGAAATTTCCTGTTTCCCAATTTAAAGAATAATCTGCACACAATATATTTTTACTATTTTTCTTTTTGACAAACCATACTGCTTTAGTCTTTCCAGCGTTCGTGCAAAGGCGGGAGATTTTTTGACAAGACATATTATGATTGTTTGTGTTTTTTACCTTAATACCTTTTATATTGCGATCTGATCTTATCACGTGTCCCAGAATCTCAGTACATGTAATAAAAATATATGGAAAACAAGGATGACCTTGTTTACCACCTTGGTCGATAGAGAAACAACAGGACACACGCCTATAAGGAGGAGAATATTAGGAATGTTTCTGTCTTCTGCATAGTGGCTTATATCATAAATAATCCTGATATTTAACTAATATAACTGCCAGACAGTGGCGGTGCGAGGGGGTGGGGTTGTAGATCAATTGCCCCCGGGCGCCAGGTGAAGGGAGGCGCCGTTAGGAGCTTGTTTTTTTTTCCAGCTAAAATGTTCATAGTATTTCACCTCACTTTAGTGTAACGAGGGATTAGATGGAGGGGGGGGGGGATGGTGGTTGGCAACCGACAAAAGAATTGTTCTCTGTGGCAAGGTATAGGCGCCATTAAAGAACAATGCCCCCAGATGCCTCGGTAGGGCGCCACTAAAGAACGGTGGCCCCGTGCGCCTCGAACCCTCGCGCCGCCACTGCTGCCAGCAATGGAACCTCGTTTGATTAGTATTCATTAGTTTGTTTCTTTTGGGTGATTGTGTGTGTGTGTGTGTGTGTGTGTGTGTGTGTGTGTGTGTGTCTGTGTGTGTGTGTCTGTGTGTGTGTGTGTCGGTGTGGGTGTGGTTATTTTCGAAGGAGTTTCTCATTCTGTTAGCAATAGTTGCTGATGCAAGTTTATATGTAGTATTTAAAAGTAATATTGGCCTCAAGTTTTTGAATAGCTGCTTATCATTGTTTCTTTTTGAAAAGCAAGTAATAATTCCTTATTTTTGAGTAGCCGTTAGTTTATTCTTACCAAAGCAAGTAATAATTCCTTATTTTTGAGTAGCCGTTAGTTTATTCTTACCAAAGCAAGTAATAATTCCTTATTTTTGAGTAGCCGTTAGTTTATTCTTACCAAAGCAAGTCATAATTCCTTATTTTTGAGTAGCCGTTAGTTTACTCTTACCAAAGCAAGTCATAATTCCTTCTTTTTGAGTAGCCGTTAGTTTACTCTTACCGAAGCCGCAGTTAATATATCTAACTAGAAAATGGCTGAGGTCTTCCCCCAAAACACTTAAATAACTCCTCAGAATCAGGGCTTTTATTATCTATTAGTTTTTCTGAGGCTCCACAGTAACTCATTACAAGCAATTAATCCCTCAATAAAGTTTTGTTTCTCATTGGTAAATTTAATTATCGTGAACTCATTAAAACAATTATCTAGATAAACATCATTAACGTCTTTAAATTTGTAAAAATTTCCATAAAAAAATTTTGTTTAATTCAAAATATGGTGACAATCTGTTGTCAAACATCCATCACTTTTTATTAACTGTGGCATCAGTTTCGATGCAAAATTTATATTTTCAAGGTCACACTAGTAGTTTGCTACCTTTTCTAATTCTTCAATCCATATAGCTTTTGACTTCATTATTACTTATTCTAATTTTTCCCTCTAATTCCTTGTAGCTCCGCTTTTAATTTTTCAGTATCCTCTACAGAGTACTCCTGTTGTTTGGTTTCTTTTTAAGTTATTTATCTGGTCGATCATATATTTGTGTCTGTAGTTAATATTATTTCTTTTTATATGATGTATATGATATAGTAATCACTCGAATTTGCATTAGCCAAACCTCATCAAATAATTGAGTAATCACTCGAATTTGCATTAGCCAAACCTCATCAAATAATTAAGTAATCACTCGAATTTGCATTAGCCAAACCTCATCAAATAATTAAGTAATCATTCGAATTTGCATTAGCCAAACCTCATCAAATAATTAAGTAATCACTCGAATTTGCATTAGCCAAACCTCATCAAATAATTAAGTAATCACTCGAATTTGCATTAGCCAAACCTCATCAAATAATTAAGTAATCACTCGAATTTGCATTAGCCAAACCTCATCAAATAATTAAGTAATCACTCGAATTTGCATTAGCCAAACCTCATCAAATAATTAAGTAATCACTCGAATTTGCATTAGCCAAACCTCATCAAATAATTGAGCCTCTATTACAAACTTTATTTCAGATCCATGAATGATGCTTCTATTTTTAAATAAATATACAGGTAGAGAATATTGTTTAATAATATTTTCTATCTTATTTTTCATCGACTTTACATTTTTTGGTCCCTTAAAAATAATTGTGTTCAATTTCCAATAAGTTCTATGGCTCATATTACATTGAATTTAAGGATGAAAAATAGTAGAATCATAAAGAGCTCTGATCTGTATCCCATTTCAGTTTCTACCATTTCAACCTCTCAAAAAAGTTTACCTGAAATTAAAAAGAAGTCCAGTCCGGTGTGTGTGTGTGTGTGTGGGGGGGGGGGGGGGGGGGGGGGGGGGGGGGCTGCCTTTGTCTTCAAGTTAATCTTTTCTTTTCCATATCTTACTTTTTTTAAATATCCATGAAACTTAGCTCAAATGTTATATAAATCACTGCATCTCTGATTTTTGGATTATTTATATGCACATAATTTTGTGTATCCCAATCAGGATTCTAAGCAACAAAAAAAAAAAAAAAGCCACCCGCTAAAACTCTAAAATATATCAATCCTGGAAGCAAAGTATGTCCTTTTTTTAAGTAAAAATCTGGTATATCATTTTTTGGTTCATATATATTTATTAACAAATACTGTTTACCTTCTATTGCTAGATTTAAAACTAATTTATTCCCATTCATATCTTTCCTAACATAAGAGAGTGTCTTTCTGTTTTAAAATATTCTAATAAACCCGTGTTTTTTCTTTCTTTCTTTTTCTTTTTTTTAACTCTGTCAATTTAAAGATACGATATAAATACCACTATTGTTTACCTTAACTTTCTTTGATGCTTAAAATATCAAGAAAATCGAAAGAAATACTAAGGTCAGTGACAGCTGTCTAATTAAATTTATATAGACAGTAATTATTTCTGGATAAACCTGTTTGCTTATAGACAATATCTTCTGTAAACAAAAGTTTCTTTCGTTCGAAGAAAAAAGTACAAAATGGTCAAACATATATGACAAGCACACAGAGAAAAAGTAACTGATGTGAAATAAGTAAGATAAGATACGTTTGCAGTCAAGATTTTATGGAGGAGATATGAAAGAGTATAAAGACAAAATCAATCATTCCTAATTTGTTTGCGATGCCCGTCAAAAGACCTCCTTATAATAACAGCAAAAACGTGGAAGCCATCATTTAAAAAATACATTTGCCACGAAAGTCATGCACTGGATATAAATATTTTGTAATAAAGTGATAACCTGTTTACAAACAAGTGTAAAGACCTATATATCTATATATAGCACTACAACAAAGCAGCATAAGATGAGCAATAATATTATTTATATATTAATGCATAAAAACAACATTTAGCAATGTTACCTGTCAAGGTAAAACACACATGTCTTATTGTAGTCAACAAGAAGGCCAAGGCCATACTGTCGAGCCCAGGATCAAGAATTGTTGACAAACATGTGATGTTGAACCCAAGAACAAATATATATATATATATATATATATATATATATATATATATATATATATATATAGATACACCCATATAATAATTTATTACAATATATATGCAACAAAAGCTACACTCCAATTGTATTGATATATGTACTTTCATTCAGCTGTATCCATCCAGTATATAATACTAGGATATCAACATTTTTCACATCTTCAATTTACATTATAAAAAGCATGCCAAGCATTAAACAGGATGAAAAATATTTTTTAAAAAATTAAAAGATAATGGCTAAATTCAAAACAAATTACAATATTCAAAAATTAAAGAACAAACTTGAGAGCTCATATGATATATGAAATTAAGTAATTCCTACTAAAACAAGATGGATAAGCAAATGTTGCACTTTCTGTACCTTTTAAACGCAGAAAATATGGGACATGGATTCACCTGAAAATAAGAACCATTTTTTTTTTTAAGATACAAATTTAATGCTAAGTTGAATTATTCACACAAGACGCAGATATACTGACAATATAATGTTGGCCAATAAAAGTAATCTTCAGTTGTAGAACTTCATACAGGTATTGAAGTGAATCATGTAACAAAATGATGCATAAACATGCTCTTTTATTCAAGTTTCATCAATGTAAAGAAATGAATAAACCTGTGAACTATGATAAAATCTCATTAGTATTCTGTACATGTGAAACAAGTAGGTATGAGCAGTTTTCCCCCAATTAACCCATAGGTCCCACCCTTTCTTAGTTTTCAATAAACAGAGGGTCAGCTTTAAAATGAGGAAAAGGAAAAAGAAAGACAACCCGTTGTAAATATAAGGAAGGCTGCTACTCCATCCTGTGAAGAGCTATAACATTGGTTATTTAAAAACAGACAAAAAAGCAGTTATTGTGTTGCTTGTTTTTTGTTTGTTTTTTCTTGATATTGGTGCATAGTTGATTTATTATGTATATGCAATACTCGTATTAGGTTTTAAAGGCGTTGTAACTCACCCACACTTTGTATTTTATCTGAATTTCTTCATCAATTTCTGTATTGAGATTTTTATGTTTCATATTAGTTTCATCAAAAGACAGTTGCAATTAAACCCCTTGGAATTGTATCATATCAAGCAAGATAGTGTGAAGTTTATAAAAATAACATTAGTGAAGGGGGGGGGGGGCGGGGTGTTTAGCAAAAAGATATGGTTATTTTGTTTCGGTGTTAAAGCATCTTCCTTTTTAATATTTGAGAAAAAATTGTCATATAAATGAAATCAAATGCAGAGAAAAAAAATTCAAAGCAGAAAGAAAAAAAGAGAATCTTGTCTGGGCATTATAATAGCATTTATTTTAATGTTGCTTTTTCTTTGATACTAAACACTGGGCAAGAATGCAAGAGTAAATCTGGCTGAAACGGAACATAATATTTAATTATTAAAGTGTTCAAAACATAATATGTAATTAATTAAGTGTTCAAAACATAGTATTTAATTATTAAAGTGTTTAAAACATAATATGTAATTAATAAAGTGTTCAAAACATAATATGTAATTAATAAAGTGTTCAAAACATAATATGTAATAAATAAAGTGTTCAAAACATAATATGTAATTAATAAAGTGTTCAAAACTCAAGCTGTTAACTACTCTCTGTAATCATGACATTTTCCGTGCATCATATAGGAGACATTGGAATTACATTATCCAATACACAGAGAGCTGGGCTCTAGCTATTCAATACCCCAGCCATTGTATCCAATGATACGGTGTGCTATTATTACCACAGAAGCATAGAATCATACATGTATACAGATGGAAACAGTTATTAATAGGTGTTCGTTTCCAATATAGTTTGTTTTTCATTCAATGTTTGAATTCAAAAGGCACATGTACAATCAGATGCTGCACTCGGGAAATAAGATTCACTACCATTTGATTTTCCTCCCATTCAACCCCCCCCCCCCCAATATTATCGTCCAATCAAATAAATTCTTTCTCGTTAGTTCCAAGTTGTTAACATGGTAAAGCATCTCCTTAACTAGGTCAAAAAGATAATGATACGAAATCAGTAATCCAAGATCCGTTAAATTAGCTCATCTCATACAATGACATGTATGTAATCAGGAGCAGGGCCGTTGCAAGTTTGCGCTGGAAGAAACGGCGCCCCAGACGAGCGTCGCCTTCGGCGCCCCCAACTCTGGAAAAAAATACCGCCAACTCCGCGAAATGGCGCACCCCAGGCTTGGCGCCCCGGGCGATCGCTCGTTTCGCATGCCCCTTACGACGGCTCTGATCTGGAGGGCATCTAGTTGACATTATTGTATAAAACTTTTCTCTGAAATTAATAAATCAAGTTTAAAGGAAGTATTAGGCCTAAAAAGTATTTGCTTTTTAGGGAAATTAACTTGATGCCAATTTCATAAAGGAGGAAAGAAACAAAAAGAAAGAAGAAAGATAGAAGCAAAAGACGGACGACGGAAAGAAATTGTTTATGACGTGACAACTATATTTCGACTAAAGCCCGATTATATCGACTTATTTTTGAAAATCTCTGCATGTGTTACGTGGCTCGTTAAAAACGGAATAGAAAAGAATGTCAATACACTGTTAAAGCATATTAGGACACGCTGGTATACTCTATCAATGCATTCAGTGTGAAGTGAGTATAACTGATCCCCAGTTTCTATTTTATAACAATGATAAAAAAGCATAGCTCATAATGTATGCATTCAATGTGATGTAAGTGTATTTTGCTTGCACGAATTGCATTACATATGCAGGCAAAACTTACATAAATTCACATGTGTTCAAAGTGTTTTTTTTTTTTTGTTTTGTTTTTTAGAACGAGAGTTAAATTGTCTACTTAAATGATATGTTTCACGTGCATGTTTTTCCTCGAAGACTGCCACAGTTTATGATATTAATTTTAGGAATGGATTTGTACAAAATATTTAAAGGTTTTGCATTTTGCGAGCTTTATAAGCCTAAGTTGCACGACGGACAGGGCGAGACTTTGATTTTATCAGATTGTTATTACGTTTACATAAATCATTTGAAATTATATTCAATTCTGTAAAATTGTATCACAATATTGTACAAGTGACGCGTGTTAAAGTTTTAAAATAACTTAGGAATCTGCATGTATATATTCTGGTGTTTGCTGCCGAACTTCATCTAAACGAAACCTTACACAAAATATACTTCTTGTGAGCTACGTTTAAACTAAAAGGTCACTTTATATTTATTATTTTTCTGTTAATTATTTTCAGAAAAGTAGCTTCGATCAAATGTACGCACACTTACTTTCTCTGAAAATGTTATCACTGTTATTGTTGCAATGATGATGACGTCGAAAATGCTGCTGTTGCTGATCATCATCATTATTGTCATTGTAGCAGCTGCAGATTTAGTTATTATTATTATTATTATTATTATTATTATTAGGGGTGGGGTGCATTAAACTGCATTGCATGGGTTTCAAATCAGGTAAATATCTGGACAAAGGAATCGCGATGTCGAACTATCGACGATGCTCTAGTAATCTTTGCTATGAAATATTTAAAACGGTTGGAGAGAGAGAGATAGAGAGAGAGAGGATCTTCGTGATGAGAAATTATTGTCCTTACTTTTAATGTATAGATACATACAGCAATTTCTTTTTGAAAATAACATTTGTAACATTTCATACTTAATTTACAAGATACAAGTTGAAGATTTTTTATTTTATTTTCAGCTTTGTGGGCGTATATCAAGGAATGCTGAAACACGATTGCTATTAATATCTCCGAGATGAATATTTCCATCATGATCACTAAAACTGCAATAAAAAAATTTAATAAAGGGCAGACTCTACTAAACTTAAAACAAAAATGCACAGTTTAGTTTGTAGAAAGAAGCATGTTATCTTTTCTCAGCCTGGTTGAAGCCTACTGTAATGGGTTGGGTTGCAAGAGATAGTGACAACTCCACATCTGTAACAACTCCACATCTGAAATATGTATGTTCACATACTGAGGTTTTCTTTGTTTCAACTTTTATCATATAAAATAGATATGAATCCGACAGGAATAAGTAAGAATAGAGGTGAAACTTACAAACATTTAGACTTAACTGTGTTACCTATAAAAATCCTTCCCATTATTTCTGTCCTCTCTTTGCATTAAGACTCTCTCTCTCTCTCTCTCTCTCTCTCTCTCTCTCTCTCTCTCTCTCTCTCTCTCTCTCTCTCTCTCTCTCTCTCGTGTATCAAGAGTGCCTATGGACCAAGCCCCAACTATTTTCGGGTGAAAATAGTATAGGTTTTAGTGAAATGATTACAGATAAATCCGGCCTACAGATGCAGAATGAATTCTCTCATTCTCAAATAATCTCTTTTAGGAAACAATACTCTCTCTCTCTCTCTCTCTCGTCACTTAGCAAAAAAGTTCATAGTCATTCGGGTGATCAGTGTTTCACGTATGGTGTTCTTTCTTCGTTTTCCAATACGTCTCATATTATTATTGCCACAAAGGATCATTGAATACTCCCATTGAATACTCCCATTCATCAAGTTACCTTCAAAGGTAAACAGGGGTTTTTGCACCATTTGCTTAGATATAATTGCTTATTATTGTATATTGTCCTCATGACCATAATTGGCTATTATAAGCGCCATCTAGTGGTAAATCAGTACTTCAAATGAAAGACAAGTGCAAAGTATAACCGTTAATACTTGTCCAAATTTGAAAGGTCAATCTCAATATTTTATTTGAAAGGTCAATCTCAACATTTTATTTGAAAGGTCAATCTCAAAATATTTTATTTGATATATCTTTGATCTCCACTGTGCAAGACTGAGCGAAGAGATTACAATTAGCATAGAAAAGGTATGCCAATAAGAAGAGCGAAATGTATAACATTGTTTTGAAAATAATATTGAAAGTTACTCAAATATTTATTGATTTCATATAACTTTTTAAAACTTCAGTTCCACCTAATTTGTTGGTCTTTTATTAAGTCTCATCGTTGGGGCTAGATGTATTTTTACAGAACCAAATTGTCGAATTTTTAAATGAAGATCTTCAAAATGGTTCAGTGTCATTGAAAAATTCACACCAATTTTGATCGCTGCCAGTAGTATATAAAACAGGGATACAGATTCACCAATCCTCCTGCCCTCTAATTCAAATAAGTTAGTTACAACGGCTCTTGTGCTATGGCATGGGAAGCGTGATAAAGTAAAATTATTATGGCCATATACACTAACATACTGACGGCAAAGTCACGCGAGCAAAACGAAACTACCACAGCAAAGACAGAATGGAATGAGGAAGAACAGTATTTAAAATATTATAAAGGCATAAAAGTTAGAATTTCCGTCTTCAAGTAATTTGAATAACCTTTGTTTGGAAACTTTAACGTTCAGAAAATTGCACCACGTTTTCAAACCACGAAAACTTGAAAAGCAGAAATGTTTAGAATATATCTAGTAATTAGGGTTGAATTAGCTGCCATTTCTATAATTGAACGCGCATGTTCATCAGATTTTAATTTAAACATGTCTGTAGACAATTCGATGCTTTGTTGAGATATTTAGAAAATGCAATTATGTCTTCCAGACTCATAACGAATGAAGCTGATCAGATTTTGACAAAAGCGCTTTATAAAAGTGACTTTTGAATTCGATGTCATCCCCACCAAATACAACCACCAACGTTTTTTGAGAAAACTATATTATGAGAGTGATGTGGCCTTTACGAACGTTATGTGGAAGAAAATCAAGCAAGATAGTGTGAAAATCAAACTTACTGAGTTAAATAGATGCTTAACTCAACAATCAACTTACACACCTCACCAGTAAGCATGAAACCGATTCAAATTTAGGAGGGTTTATGTTATTCATACTGATGATCAATTGCAAGCAGACCTAGTTGCCATGCATGCCTTCGATTGATACAATAGTGGAAACAGATATATTTTGACTGCCATAGATGTTTTCTCACAATATATATGGGATCAAAAAGTAAAGGTTAAACGTGGAGAAGACATATACAAGGTATGTACATCTATCTTTAGTGAACTTAAATCTTTAAAGACAGTTTAGTGTGGGTAAAGAATTGTACAATAGTAAGGTAAAGAAATTATTGGACAAGGAAGGTATAGAATATATCTCCTCTCACTCATCTTAAAAAGCATGTGGGATGTATAAATTTAACCTAACTAGAATGACTAGAATGTGGAAATATTTCACTGAGAATGAAACTAAAAAATGGGTTGATATATTGCCTAAATTATTGGAGAACTACAATAACTCTTATCATACTTCTATTACATGACTCCCATAGAAGAATCGAATGACGAAAATAGGAGTAAGTAATAAATCTATTTATTATATATTTCATAATGAGATATTGAAATATATCAGTGGAATACAAATTATATCGTCATTGTGGTGATACACCTTTATCGCCACAGTGGCGATATTACTTTTGGAAGAACTTTCTTTTCCCATTTAGGAAATATAGCTGTCCTTATGTATGTTATTAAAATATGTATTTCCATCTTTAGGCTTATTTCATTTTTTTCTGTCTTCTTCTGTTCATTCTCATTCTCTCTCTCTCTCTCTCTCTCTCTCTCTTCATTAGGATGAACAGATCTTAAAATGTGTCAAGACTGTAGACCCTCTAGAATACATGTATTTAATCAATAAGGAGGCACCATAAAAAATGCATAAAAACGAACTCCAAAAAAACAAAAAACAAAACAAAGTTAGGCTTCAAATATTAACATTTTTAAATTAGTTTTCCAAATGAATCCTGCAAATTGTTAATGACTGAACTTAAATGAATTGTTTATATTATATATTCTGTCACCCATACAGTGTGCCTTTTACACTCTACGACAAACGGACACACTTTTAGGAAAAGCTCTTTGTTAAATATAGTAATAATTTTCTTTTAGTAGAGATTCTAACTCTTAACACAATCATAATCATGTTTGGAAACGATGGGGAAATCGGGCATTGATGAGTGTTGATTGCAAACCGAAATTATGTGAGAATCAAAAATTTGGGTGCAGAGTCTATTATCAAACTAGACTGCAAGGTTGCCAAGGACAAAATTCACGTTTGAATGCAGAAATGCACAAAATAAAGACCCAAATTCCATACAAGTAAACTCACACTCATTAAAATCTTTTGTTTAAAGATGTTACGCTCTGAAATCTGTCGGAAGTGACGGCTCCGTGATATATCAATATTTCTATTTTCACCCCTACCCAAACAATGTTTACTGTATAAATCCGCGCAAGAAATGTGTTAAGAAAAATAAAAAATCTCTTCATTTTCATTAATTTGACAAAATATACAATATGAAGCATTATTTGTACAAGTCTTATTTGTAAAAGATCGCTGTCCTAAAATTATTGTAAATTTCAGAACTTTTTTTATCGATGTAGTAATGCATCCGTTAATCGCATTGTCACAGAATGGAGAAACAAATCCATGCAAATCGACGGTTTTTGCCCTAAAAATATGTAATAAAAAGAAAATCTACATTTTGTGAGTAGAGATAAGGAAATATTTCACTCGTGAAGTGGAAACATTTTGTATTGTCACTCGTGGCTTTGCCACTCGTAACAATACAATGTTTCCACCTTCACTCGTGAAATATTTCCTTATATATACTCACAAAATGTAGATATAATCTATATCTCTATCTAGCAACCGAACATTTTTGGCAACCTAAATTAAAACTAGGTCAAGATGTAATAATTGCAAAACACAAGTCAGTCTTTGCCAAAGGATATTTGCCTAATTTCACAGAATAAATTTTCAAAGTAAGGCAAGTCAATTTAGTTGATCCTGTAGTGTACAAATTAGACCAAGAGGAATTATCTCTATATGACAGGTAAGATGACCTTTACAAGATTGGAAAGATTTTAAAAACCAAATGAATACACGACAAGAAGTACGTGCTCGTAAAATGGAAAGGTTATCACAGTTTGCTTAACAGTTGGGAACAAGATGACAATGTAGTCGTATAATTATACAGGCACCTGTTTAAATATAGTTTCGTAAAATAAATGGCAATAGTTGATTCGCCAATACCAAAGAGTGAAGAAGACGTCTGCATAGATCGCTAATACTTCTTCCGACTAAGAAGAAAATTAAGAGAATGAATAGAGAAAATGTTTACAAAGTTATAACCTGTAGAATGCAGGATGCATTTGATTGAGCTGTCAATGAGTACAGATTATATGGTGGAAATTTTTCAGGATATATACGACTTTTTTGCTCAAGTTGAAACCTACTTAAAGAAGATCATTTCAAGAAAGATGAGAAATTTTTGATCTGTGAAAGTACAACTTTATTTGGCTATTAGGATGGCTAAAAGAGATGGAATTATTCACATGGTATGATATGATTAATGTTCATAACATCATTAACAGGAGAGCAGAGCCTGAGGTTGTAGAGAGAATGTTTAAAATACAAAATTTTTACAAGAAGTAAGTGAAGATACAAAGTGGTGATTCATAAGCATAGACTTTCTCACTGATAGATATAGACCTAGAGATAAATCGTAAATTGATGTACCTGAATGGTGGAAGAAGAAGAATGGGTTCATTAATATCCGTAATATGGATGACAGATAATTCTTCTATACCATCGAAAGCATTCTTACTCCTACTACAAATGCACATGGAACTTCTAGGTGTTGCCTCGATCCAGGAAAGAATGCAGAAATTAGGTGGATAGACTATAAACTATAGTTGGATAGAATGCAGAAATTATAGGGATATATTCCATAGTTATAATACACTCACAGTTCTATAAGACTTGGCTACTTACACCCCACACTTTCCTATTTCCCAAAGTATACTTCCCAAAGTCAGACGTATGAAGAAGTTTCCAGAAATAAGCTTCGAAAATGTGAAAATTTAAATTTTGAAATCTTGCATCTAATACCCTGGATACTGACAGTCTAGATAAATATTTGGATAATGTTTTGGAATTCAATCTGAGAATGAGGTAAGTAGTATAGAGGGTATAGAGTTATGAATTTATGAATGAGGTAAGTAGTATAGAGGGTATAGAGTTATGAATTTATGAATGAGGTAAGTAGTATAGAGGGTATAGAGTTATGAATTTATGAATGAAGTAAGTAGTATAGAGGGTATAGAGTTATGAATTTATGAATGAGGTAAGCAGTATAGAGGGTATAGAGTTATGAATTTATGAATGAGGTAAGTTGTATAGAGGGTGTAGAGTTATGAATTTATGAATGAGGTAAGTAGTATAGAAGGTATTGAGTTATGAATTTATGAATGAGGTAAGTTGTATAGAGGGTATAAAGTTATGAATTTATGAATGAGGTAAGTAGTATAGACGGTATATAGTTATGAATTTATGAATGAGGTAAGTTGTATAGAGGGTAAAGAGTTATGAATTTATGAATGAGGTAAGTTGTATAGAGGGTATAGAGTTATGAATTTATGAATGAGGTAAGTTGTATAGAGGGTATAGAGTTATGAATTTATGAATGAGGTAAGTTGTATAGAGGGTATAGAGTTATGAATTTATGAATGAGGTAAGTTGTATAGAGGGTATAGATCTATGAATTATTGAAATTTAATACACTGTATTTTCACAATATCCTTTACTTACAAAATTTAGATTCACCCACAGAGACTTTGGTTACTTTCCTCCATACTTTCCTAAGTCTCGAGGTAAAGACGTACCCAAATAAGTCTCCTTAAAGTATTTTAGAATTTGCAGAATCTAGTATTTTAGGTACTCCCCAGTTTAGATAAGATATTTGTGTAAAGTATTTGAAAATTCACATGAATATAATGAGCTGATATGCGTATAGATGGTATAGTGGGTATGGATGCATGAATGTACTACATTTTATACTCACCAGTACTCAGTACTCATACCTAGAATATTCATGTCAAGTTTTGAAAATCTGTAAGAATATGATTAGCTAAAAGGCATAGAGGGTATAGATCTATGAATTGTACTAATGTATGAATTGTACTAATGTATGAAAGTAGAGAAGTATACTTCTCTAAGTACTGATGTATACTTCCATAGTCCTGACATAGAGAAAGATGCCAAGGAAGTCTCCAGAGAGTATTTTAGAATTTTCAGAATCTGATAATTTAGTTACTCACCAGTATAGATGAGATATTTATGTAATGTTAATCTATATAAATATAATGAGCTAATAGGCACATAGAGGGTGTAGAGGATATGTGTGGATGAATGAATGATAATTTGAATATTCACCAGTACATATGAGATACTGATACACAATTTTGAAAATCTATACGAATATGATGAGCTATTAAGGGTATTGAAGGTATATTTGAACGAACCAGTATCTAATCTATGAGTAACGAGTACTGATGAGTGTTCAAGGAATCATACATTCATGCATTCACACATACCATCTATGCCCTCTATATACCTATTAGCTCATTATATTCATATAGATTTTCAAAAGTTTACATGAAAAATCTCATCTATGAGCACTGAGTACTGGTGAGTATGCAAACTATCATACATTCATACTCTATCCCCGATTTGCATATTAGCTCATTATATTCATATAGTAGTTCAAAACTTCAGTATTCAAAACATCATCCATTCGTGCATCATTGCTCTCTAAACCCTCTATACGCCTATTAGCTCATTATATTCATATAGAGTTAAAACAGCTTTATATATATATATATATGACACTAAACTTTATAAGGGCGCAAATAAAAAACAGTTTCCCAACGTTTCGAGATAAACAAGCTCTTCGTCAGGGGAAGAAACAATTTCCATCCACAAAACAAACACTAAACACAAAAGTTAGGAGAATTTCTTGACTCCTACATTTTTCAATGACAGGGGAAATAAACAAACAAAGGAAAAACAATAGAAGAAAGAAGGAAGGCAAAATTAAAAAAACGGCCTAAAATGGGTAAACTACATATCTATGTTATGCAGCCATCAGCCACACAAAGTTGTGTAACAAAATTAAAAGCAGCATGTATCGTGCCTATCACGCAGAGGACCAACGTGTTTTGACCTAATTCAAGGCTATGAACAAAGGACTGAAACCATGCGCGGGGAAAAATCAACGCCATCATCAAAATGTGCAAAAGAAATTAAATCCCTGTAAAGTTATGCATGGAGGTACTAATGAAGTATGTCAAGAGCATGGAATAGCGGGATAATGGACAGGAGTTGAAATAATAATAATAATAATAATAATAATAATAATAATAACAACAACAACAACAACAATGATACATGTAAAGAGTTACGGAATATTTACTTGGGTAAAAAAAAATGCTTACATCTGATAAACTGATGCCTGGCTATAGTGTTGATAAGATTGCATTAGGAACGTTAGATTTTTTTTCATTTAAGTTGAACTCCCCATGAGTTTTCAATTGGAGTATCCAGTATCGTTCCTTACGTTTGCGTTCTATATCGGTCCACCCCAGGTTGGAATCAATCGGTAGCATCTCGAGTGAATCGACTGAATGCCCATTCGAGTTGTAGTGGTTGGCGTTGATTTTGTTGCGAATATGGCTCATGTGGTTGCTCATTCGTTTTCTGAAATCAACGGTTTCGCCAACATATTGAGTACCACAGATCTTGCATGTTAGAAGATACATTACATTTTTAGTTCAACATCATAACTTCTGGTTGATAGTGCAGCTAACTCCTGTCGTCGAACTTCTGAATGATTTGGTATCGGTCATATGTTTGCAAATTATAATACTCACCAGTATAGAATATATATATATATATATATATATATATATATATATATATATATATATATATATATATATATATATATATATATATATATATATATATATTCTATACTGGTGAGTATCTAGAGTATCAGATTCTGACACATCTAAAATAAATACTTTCAGGAGACCTCCTTGGCTACGATCTTAAGTATGGACGAAGGGAACTAATCCAAAATCTCTCATCTTTATAGATATTCCTTAGCAAGGGTTCTACACCAGCAAAGAATTTATATGAATCCAAATCATTTCCAACTATGGAATCTGTACTCATTGACAGTTCGATTAAACGCATTCTACAGGCTATGACTTTGTTAAAATGTTCTCTATTCATTCTCTTAATTTCCTTCTTAGTCAGTATATTTAACAGGTGCTTGTGTAATTATACTACTACATTTTAGCTGGTTCCCAACTGTTAAACAAACTGTCATAACCTTTCCATTTTACGAGCACATACTTCGTGCCATTCGTTCGTTTTCTTTTTTGTTTTTTTTTATAAATCTTTCCAATCTTGTAAAGGTCATCTTGATTCTCATCTTGAAATTCTTACACAATTAAAATTTTGGTGTCACGAAAATGTTCAGTTGCTAGAGAGAGATAGAGATTTATTCAAATCTTAGTTCTGTTTTCGTCTTTCGATGCTTTAACGGGAGTCATGTCAATAGAAGTATGATAAGAGTTATTGTAGTTCTCCAATAATGTAGGCAATATATCAACCCAGTGAAATATCTCCACATTCTAGTCATTAGAGTTCGATTAAATCTTTCCACCACATATTTTTTTATCTGAGTGTGATAGGAGAAATATTCTATACCTACCTTATCCACAAATTCCTGTACCTTAACAATACCATACCCTCATCAAACTGCGTCTTTAAAGATTCACGTGCACTAAAGATGGATTTAAATACCTCATATATATCATCTCCATGTTTAGATTTTACTATTTGAACCCTTGCATATTTTGAGAAAAGATCTATGGCAGTCGATATATATATATATATATATATATATATATATATATATATATATATGTGTGTGTGTGTGTGTGTGTGTGTGTGTGTGTGTCCACTAGTATATCCCTCTTAGGCTAGCATAGTTACTAGATCTGCTTGCAATTGATCATCGGCGTGACTAACTTAAACCCTCCCAAATGGGAATCGTTTTCGTGATTGCTTGTGAAGTGTGTAAGTTGATTGTTGGGTTAAGCATTCCTTTAAATAAGCACATTTCATTTTCAGCCTATCTTGCTTGATTTTCTTCCACAGAAAGTTTATGTTCGTAAAGGCCACATCACTCCCAAAATATAAGTTTCTCAAACAAGTTTCCTTGTATGTCGTTGTAAATAACTGCAACTATTGAAATGATTTATATTGTGGTGAAACCAAAGATCTTTAAAGAAATAATCTCAGCTATTGATGACTTTCGTCCTAAAGTGTCTGTGTGTGTAGACTCTGATGGTGCAAGGTTAAATGCTTGGAAAATAAAGTGCAAGAAAACATGGATGTATGTCTGTCTGTCTTTAAAGGATCTAAATACTATTTTGCCGTGGTTTAGAAAGGCAGAAACGTTTTATGGTTGTATTTGGTGAAGACAACGTTGAATTTAAAAGTCATTTCATCAGGAAAGCGCTTCTATCAAAATCCCTTATATACGAAACTGGAAACTTTATATTCGACAAATGAATATGTGCAAACTAATCAGCTTCAGTCGTTATGAGTCAGGAAAACATACTAGCATTTTCTAAAAATCTCAAAAAAGCATATATTGAATTTTGGACAGATGTAGTTCAATTTAAATCTGATAAACCTGCGCATTCAGTTTTAGAAATGCCAGCTAATTCAATATTAAATACTAGATAGATTCTGAGCATTTCTGTTTTTAGAGTTTACGAGGTTTAAAAAAGTGGTGTAATTTTCTGAACGTTAAAGTTTCCACACAAAGGTTGTTCATTTCACTTGAAGACGGAAATTCTAACTTTTGTACCTTTATAGCATTTTAAATACTGTTATTCTTCATTCGCTTCTGTATACGCTGTGCTACCTTCTCTTTGCTCGCGTAACTTCGCCGTCATATCCTTGTTGCCGTCATAGAGCGTGATTGATTGATGAATTTTATATAAGTTGATTATTTTAGTTACATATCTAACTAGAATAAGATACATGTCGGTGTTTTAACTAGAATAAGATACATGTCGGTGTTAGCCTTTCAGTAAGTATAGATACCAGCCAAATCATTAACCTGCTAAATATGCACTCAGTCACCAGTGTCAACGGCTTCAGAGGCCAACCCGCCAGGCCACTTGACACGCGATTTATATATAAACCAGTACATGTGCCTCAGATTATGTTGATCGTGCAGGTAATTTTGCATATATTGTACTGATACTAAAAATAGTTGTACTGATATCGTTACGCCTAGACCCAGCGGACTCAGTTACAAACACTGTAAAACTACTAGCAGACGATATTTGGAGTTCTCAGCGCTCCGCTCAAGGCAAAGCGACTGCACCGTCGGTGCCAGCTGCCCACAGCAAACAAGATAATGGTTTTTCAGTTCCACATTTACTTGCTAAAACTCTCAACATGCAGAATACTAAAATAGTACAAACAAATCTTTTTTTTTTCCAAAGCTAATTTATTTTTTTATAATTATTCGAGAACAACTTAAACGCACCAACACAGTGGTGGAAAATCTGACAATAAACTAAAAAAAACAAATATGTCATATCAGAAACAAATATTTGCCGTAATCACTCGAGTTATTTTGTATATTGCATTTTTGTGTGGTTTAAATTAGAATTATTTACAAAATACATATGCATTCTAGAGATTACAAAAACACATTTCCCAGTAATAAAATACAATATTTCCAGATGTAACGTCATATCCAGTTATTGATATTGAAAACTGTGTGACTATGCGATATTATATTAAGAAATTTGATCTAATATATACTTTAGAACTTGATAAAAATGAATAAAAATGAATGGACTATTCTTTTATAATCGTCGGCTGATAGCAATTAGAAACAACAATTTGCTAGAAATACTGTTTACGATACAAAAGACAGAGTAAAAGAATCACATAGTTTCATTAGAAATCTGCCGTTTTGAAAAATCAATTGCGAATTCTATGTTTTTGATTATTGATGAACAAATATGAGATTTAAAAAATATAGTCAGTTCAAAGGAAAATCGAATGACACCGCCACAGATCCTCTTTTCTTTGCAGATTCACAGTGAAAGTAACGTCCAGTGGTTTAACGAGTGTTATCATTCCTTGGACGGAGTTCAGACGATCTTGACTAGTTTTCATAGAAACACAATCGTATAGCAATCCCCAAAATGGATCGCTAAAACCCGTAGTTGATATGATTGTCCGTTTAGAACATGCCGCCCAGACCGCCATTGAAGAGCATCATCATGCACATCGGGTCCATGCTAGCTGACGTCAGACACCTCAAAGTCATCATGTCGGTCATGGCGTCGCTGCCTGAAGTAATAATAATAATAATAATAATAATAATAATAATAATAATAAATAATAATAATATGGAGAAGAAGAAGAAAAGGCAGAATAAATAAATCTCATGATGAAGACGACGAAAACAATGGCAAGTACGAAGATGAAGGTGATGGTAACAGTGATGATAGAATGCCATGCTTGGCACAAAGAAGCTACTTATTTCTCCAACCATCACCCCCACCACTACTAATATTAATACTACAACTGATACTAGTACTACTACAACTGATACTAGTACTACTACTACTAATACTAATACTACTACTACAACTGATACTAGTACTACTACTACTACTACTAATACTAATACTACAACTGATACTAGTACTACTACTACTAATACTACTACTACAACTGATACTAGTACTACTACTACTAATACTAATACTACAACTGATACTAGTACTACTACTACTAATACTAATACTACTACTACAACTGATACTAGTACTACTATTACTAATACTAATACTACTACTACAACTGATACTAGTACTACTACTACTAATACTAATACTACTACTACTAATACTAGTACTACTACTACTAATACTAGTACTACTAATACTAATACTACTACTACAACTGATACTAGTACTACTACTACTAATACTAATACTACTACTACAACTGATACTAGTACTACTATTACTAATACTAATACTAGTACTACAACTGATACTAGTACTACTATTACTAATACTAATACTACTACTACAACTGATACTAGTACTACTACTACTAATACTAATACTACTACTACAACTGATACTAGTACTACTACTACTAATACTACTACTACTACTACAACTGATACTAGTACTACTACTACTAATACTAATACTACTACTACAACTGATACTAGTACTACTACTACTAATACTAATACTACTACTACAACTGATACTAGTACTACTACTACTAATACTAATACTACTACTACAACTGATACTAGTACTACTATTACTAATACTAATACTACTACTACAACTGATACTAGTACTACTACTACTAATACTAATACTACTACTACAACTGATACTAGTACTACTATTACTAATACTAATACTACTACTACAACTGATACTAGTACTACTACTACTAATACTACTACTACAACTGATACTAGTACTACTACTACTAATACTAATACTACTACTACAACTGATACTAGTACTACTACTACTAATACTAATACTACTACTACAACTGATACTAGTACTACTACTACTAATACTAATACTACTACTACAACTGATACTAGTACTACTATTACTAATACTAATACTACTACTACAACTGATACTAGTACTACTACTACTAATACTAATACTACTACTACTAATACTAGTACTACTACTACTAATACTAGTACTACTAATACTAATACTACAACTGATACTAGTACTACTACTACTAATACTAATACTACTACTACAACTGATACTAGTACTACTATTACTAATACTAATACTAGTACTACAACTGATACTAGTACTACTATTACTAATACTAATACTACTACTACAACTGATACTAGTACTACTATTACTAATACTAATACTAGTACTACAACTGATACTAGTACTACTACTACTAATACTAATACTACTACTACAACTGATACTAGTACTACTACTACTAATACTAATACTACTACTACAACTGATACTAGTACTACTACTACTAATACTAATACTACTACTACAACTGATACTAGTACTACTATTACTAATACTAATACTACTACTACAACTGATACTAGTACTACTACTACTAATACTAATACTACAACTGATACTAGTACTACTACTACTAATACTAATACTAATACTACAACTGATACTAGTACTACTACTACTAATACTAATACTACAACTGATACTAGTACTACTAATACTAATACTACTACTACAACTGATACTAGTACTACTATTACTAATACTAATACTACAACTGATACTAGTACTACTAATACTAATACTAATACTACTACTACAACTGATACTAGTACTACTAATACTAATACTACTACTACAACTGATACTAGTACTACTATTACTAATACTAATACTACTACTACAACTGATACTAATACTACTACTACTAATACTAATACTACTACTACTAATACTAGTACTACTACTACTAATACTATTACTACTAATACTAGTACTACTACTACTAATACTAATACTACTACTACTACTAATACTACTACAAATATACATAATTAGAGAGGTTCAGAATGACAGTTTTTCTGAGATCATTAATTTTAAGAGAGAGAGAGATTGATATCTTTATTTCCTCCGTGGTACGAAGAGTACAATCAGTCATACAAATACATAGAGAATGAACAAGTGCAAACTTATCAGTAATTTGAGAAAGGAAAATAACAAATGTTAAAGCACAAAATACGATTGATAACAATCTTGAGTGAACGCTGCCCATCCAGCATAGATAACATGTATACGGTTGGGTGAATATGTGCAGTCGCTTCTTTAGTCTACACCTTGAGGATGTAAAATAAACTAGAGGAAAAAAAATGTACACAATCTGACATCAGTGCGCTCCGATCATAAATTTTAAATAAATAACAGGAGTATCAAAACACTTTGGATATCAGCATGGTGCGCTGTTAAACGTATCTTATATATCTTGATGCACAAAAGATGGAAATACATAATTTAATCATTACTAATAAGAACTAGTAACTCTCTGGACATCATTTCCAAAAGAGTATTAACAAAATCAAAATCGGTCAGTAAATCTAAATACATGTCAACATGCACACCGAATTTATCAATAATATGGCACCAAAACGTATCACGGTCTGGTGTAAGAAAACAACATGCACCTATAAAATGATCAACTTCCTGATGAAGAGAGAGAGAGAGAGAGAGAGAGAGAGAGAGAGAGAGAGAGAGAGAGAGAGAGAGAGAGAGAGAGAGAGAGCATTCTGATTTACAGCGAACAATATGAGAAGTCCTGGAGAGAATGTTCCGGAATTACAACAATCTCAGTTTTTATATTAAATCGTTTTTAAGAATACTCTCATTTAAC
Organism: Margaritifera margaritifera; assembly: GCA_029931535.1. NCBI lineage: Eukaryota > Metazoa > Mollusca > Bivalvia > Unionida > Margaritiferidae > Margaritifera > Margaritifera margaritifera. The sequence goes on from JAQPZY010001351.1 coordinate 421,420, forward strand.
AAATAGGTAAAAACATTCAATTGAGATACGCTTTTTGGGATTAAATATTTTGTATTGGTTAATGTTGCATATCAACGTCTTCTTTTCATATTTCAAATCATGACACCTCCCCCTCTCCCACCCCCACTCCTCACATACCGTGTCTGACCTTGCCGTACCTTAAGGAGTTTCTTTGTGATATCAAGTTGTATCAACGCTAGTAAGACATGAAATCAACAGCCCCTGAAAGGGACATCAAATAAACGTAGTAGAGGCATTTACAAACAAATACATTTTACACTGTAAGCATCATTAATTAAAACTAGCACGCGAATAAGTGATGTTCTTGAATGTTATATGGTATTTAATATGAATTTGATAACAGTCTGAGACATCTTTCTTTTCAATTCGAATAGCAATATTTATAGCACACCATGTCAAGAAACAAGAGATGAAAAGAAAACTTTCACGAAAGTAATTAGAGTGGGATTTACAAAGACGAAAGTGCAGACAGATGCTATCTACGGACACGAGAATGGAAATAAAAACTGGATTGTGATGGTTTCAAATACTTGGTTTCATGTTTTAAAACTCGCCCTGTGGGTATGGAAATGTAGAATTAGCCCGATGCCGCGGTGGCTCAGTGGTTAGGGTGCTACACTCATGACCGAAATAGTGTGAATTCAAATCATATTATTAGATGAGCACGGGTCGGATACCGTGGTATATCCTTCTATAATACATTTTACTCCAATTGCCCCGGTATTAAATAGTCTACTTGTCTTGCTGTGCTGTAAAACACCAAACCAATCTAAAAACTCTAGAACCTACGATGTCGAGTTCTTTTAAGGAGGCATTGCTGTTAGGTACCAGGTGAATGTATGTATGTATGTATGTATGTATGTATGTATGTATGTATGTATGTATGCATGCATGTATGTATGTATGTATGTATGTATGTACGTACGTACGTACGTACGTACGTACGTATGTATGTATGTATGTATGTATGTATGTATGTATGTATGTATGTATGTATGTATGTATGTACGTAAGTATGAGTGTGTCTTTGTGATAACAAAGCCGATACCAACAAAAAAATGACTTTAAAATCCAAATTGAAAGTAGGTACCAAAGATCTGCAATATTTAAATGGTTGGACATGAGGTAGGAGAAATACTATAAAACTTATAAAAACTGAAACCTATTAGAGAAGGGCAACCTGCTGTCAGTTGTTTACATAGTCCTCTAAAGGAGATATCCAAAAACAAACAAGAATTAGGACCCATTTCTAATCCATTGAAAGGTGTCAATCCGATTTCGGTGTTATATGATCAGGTAACTTGTACGGTGGCTAGGTAGTTAGTAATCTACTTGCATAGGAGACAGTTTTACGTGTCGTTATTAAATACTTACGTAAAGCTACGAAAAGTACATAATGTCTAATGCAAAATATTTACCGTTAATCTGACGTAAACAAAATTGTACATAACAAACTAAGAAAAGCAACAATGCTGTAAGTACTGTATATTTTAACATGGATGAGAGTACATGATATCTATTGAACAATTTGTATCGTTGTACAGCATATCACTCTAAGTTATCAGCTTACAGATGAACCAATCATTTTAAATACCAAAGAAAATACAATCATTTCATCTTATAGAATATACAGACAAATAAGCAGGACATATGCCAATAATGATAGGAATAGGAAGCAAAATGTGTCAAGTTATATATATATATATATATATATATATATATATATATATATATATATTGATTTGCATAGTATTAGAATTTTATGACATTTTTTGATAAATTTATCAGCCGATTTTCCTACGGTTTTGTTTCTTTGTTCGAATAATTAATTGCAGATCATGAATTTGATACACCTCAAAATATAAGGAATTTATCATAGCAACCTATACACTAATTACATGGAGGCAATGACTGATAAAAGCTTCGAGAATAACACTAAGACGACGTAAATAAAAATAAAACAGATGAAAACAAAACAAAAAAGTGATTACCTCCACCACTTAAAAGAGCCATCCTCATCATGGGATTGCTGAATAAACCTCCCATTCCACCTCCTCGGTTGCTCCCTCCTCTGTTACCCCCAGAGAGTGCCATTAAGGTAGCCAGTTGACTCATTTGACCAGTTGACCCTGTGCTCCCAGAACCAGCGGATGCTGCAGTATCTACCCCTGTAGTTCCTTGACCCAGCGCTAGGGCGACGCAGTAGACGACAACAAAGCAAGACAACACCAAGGCATTCATTTCAAGTTCTTTAACTCCGTGTACCGCTGTAAGCTAGGTTTCCTCGACGATCTTGATGCAATATCGGTTGCTTATGATTCTGTTAAAGCGCAAATTTATCTGGCACTAAGCTTTGACCACGGTCTATAAATCCTTGCCCATGTCACATGATCTTACCCATATTAGCATATTGGAGAACAAATCATTCTTTGTGTGTCCTTTACATCCGCGTGAGAAGCCAGTCACGCGTCAGTAGGTTACATTGTAAATGTGTCATTTGTTTGAGTACGAGGTACTGGACCGTCAGTATACTTGGCATCCTGACAAATGATTCGAATAAGAAAAATTCTTCTAAGGAAGGGCAAACGCATTCTTCTCTTGAAAAAAGTTATGAAAAAATCATCCATTAGAATGACGACGACAAAAACAACATCAACATTAGAAACGGCAGCAGCAATCAAATTCCTTTCAAAAGCAATAGATTAACATTCAAATTAGCTCTGATTGTATTCGTATATGTATCATACATATACATATCATATTTATAACACCAACCTTAGTGTTTCCTTGTAACGCGGAAAACCCCAATTCTTTCTTAAAGTCAATGAAATTTTTCATTGTTGACTTTTAAGGTACATCAAATATATAATGTGATGAAAAAAGTTTACTTTTCCCTTAGTTTAAACCATATTTATTTAAAATATTTCAAGGTAGACAAAGTGCATATTATGAGCGCTGGATTTGGAAACAAGTGCTTTTCGCACTAACCCATCTCCAAACAAAAGCTCTTACATTCAAAAATTGGCACATTAGTGATACAATATGGAAGTCACGTTGATTTGGAGAAGGCGGAACTAGGTAAATCCCATGTATATGCAAGATTGACATAGCGTATGATAACAAACAGCATTAATAGAAGTACGCTATCCATTCAAGAATGGTAGGTACAGAAAAATTATTTGTAAACAATTATAAGGTATCAAAAAAAGAGTTATCACCGTCTTGTAAATGAGACTATTTCATATATTATGTATATGCTATATATATATATATATATATATATATATATATATATATATATATATATATATATATGTGTGTGTGTGTGTGTGAGTGTGTGTGTGTTTAAGATATGTGTGTGTGTGTTTAAGATAGTACATGACAGATAAACAGGATTTTAGTATATCCACTTAAGTACTTTATGAATACAGATCAAAATATTTTAGTAGGTGTACTGCTAAAGAATAAATATTGACAGTACTGCTTGTAGTCATGGTGACTGATACTATTGAATAATAAATCTTTTACACTAATCACGAAACTCTTATGATTCTGTCCTTCTATGTTTTATGTGTTTGCTGGATGAGGATTACCATATAAGAAAGTATGAAGGTCTGAGTAAGAATACCATGTAAGGAGTTTTGTCTAGTTACAACATAATTTTGACAATGTAGTAAGGAGTTTTGCCTAGTTACAACATAATTTTGACAATGTAGTAAGGAGTGTTGTCTAGTTACAACATAATTTTGACAATGTAGTAAGGAATTTTGCCTAGTTACAACATAATTTGGACAATGTAGTAAGGAGTTTTGCCTAGTTACAACATAATTTTGACAATGTAGTAAGGAGTTTTGTCTAAATATAACATAATTTTGACAATGTAATAAGGAATTTTGCGTAGTTACAACATAATTTTGACAATGTATTAAGGAGTTTTGTTTAGTTACAACATAATTTTGACAAAGCAGTAAGGAGTTTTGTTTAGTTACAACATAATTTTGACAATGTAGTTAAAATGCTATGTGCTTTCTATTTCTTCGTAAGAACATTGAGGAGAATTAACACTATTTATATTAGATAGATGTTTTCTCAATTAACTGCACTGTAGCCTTAAGCGTGAATGTATACTTTGTCCATTTAATTTCCCTATGTGGAACTATTTTGAAATTATACTTATATCCATATTTAAAAATTACCTAAAGTTCGTAATAGAGGAATTATTTTATATTTCAATTGTTATCGAATTCCAGTCCCTAATTGTCGCTGGAAGGAGGATGGTTTATATCACTGTTTTAAAGGCTCAAGAATTGAAAACATTAAAGCAGTTAAAATTGTCACTAATTTAATGACTCAAATCAATCAAAATCAAAAGTTTACAAGTGAAGACAAAATTAAACGTTAAACTAAAGATTTTGAGAATAATGGTATAACATCGACGATACAATATTTTTCAAATATTTTCCATAGAGACAGGGAATGCTGTAAAAGCTATTCAAGTTTGTCGTGCTTGACAGTCCAGAATATTGTGTTCTTTACCTATTATCACGATCTAATACCTTTGAGCAGGGTTGCGGTGAAGATGGTGAATAATTTTTCATGTTATTAGTTTACCTACTATTAACAGCTGTATGGTGTATATAACAAAGAATGCAACGTCATTTGTAGGTAAAATATCTACTGCCGTGTTAGAATCTGACAACTTTGTTAACCGAAGTTATATCATTGAACATCTTCTGTCATACAGTTTAGTTATGAATGTTTCCACTTTCCCTGCACGATGAAAAAAGTCACTCTGACACATGGTATTGTCACGTCATTTGTCCAACGGACATAGTTAACAAAACAAAACTTAGTACTCCATTCTACGACAACATGTCACTGAGTGTCTCAGTATCTATCATTTTGTAATGCTGTTGTTATATGAGAAACGTTCCATGAAATAGAGATGATTAATCAAGTGGAATTTATCCGTGCCAAATTAGTTATGTGATAAGGATCTTCAACCTAACTATGCCTTGAAGAAGAACGGAGAAAATCCCTAAAATGCAAAATATGCGCTTTTTATATGTATTTCTTATTAATTATTGTATGCAGGTATGTAAACAAAATAATTATACACCTTATCTGTCCACACTTGAAGAGTACATTATGCTTAAAAATACAATTTGTCTTCAGTTTTGATTTTCAGCAAAAAATTAAAACCAGGTGTTTTATCGAGACGTTAACTACCTTCACAGCATCATCTTTAATTCTTTTAGAACTTCGTATGGATGAACGTAAAAATTTATAATCAAGTATTTTCTTCATCATTTAGATACCGTTACCGCGTGAATAAGGCACGTGAAATGGCGGAATGATGTGGTTTCTTCTATTTTTACTGGTATTGAATATTTTTAAAGCATCTAAGTCTAGTAAACAGACTGGAATTGAGTATGCTTGGAAAACAACCTTACCAACATAGATATTTTTGTCAATGTAAATTCGCAAACATTTAGTATACAGTTTTTGTACATTGTCAATAAAAATTAAAATTAGTGTTCGATAACTTTGACTAAAAACCTTATATATATATATATATATATATATATATATATATATATATATATATATATATATATATATATATGCACATTTTGGTTCTCTGTGCGAGATTGACACTATAATCCCTTCTTTTGAATTTTGTTATACAGCTATGTTGGTCTGACGGCAGCGCAAAATAGACATGGAGTTTACCCGTTTTAAGACCGTTTTTCAGCTATTTCTTCTTTATTTCTTCCATTTGTTAACACTTGTTTGTACATTCCCACTACCATTCAAACATGCAGGAGTCCTGAATTTCTCTTGGCGTTTGTGTTAAGTGTTTTTTTTGTGGATATAAGTTGTTTCTTCCCCTGACGAAGAACTTGTTTAGCTCGAAGCATTGGGAAACTGTTTTGCATTTGCGTCGTTATTAATGTGTGTGTGTGTGTGTGTATACATGTAAAAATAATATTATCATATAGGTTAGAAAACTTTTTAACTCGTTCATTACTGAGAATCGAACCCTGGTCTCCCGCTGGTTACGGCACAATTTGCCTTGCCTGCACGCATCAGTCCCCTTACTGTCTCGACTAAACGCACATCTCCACAGCAGCATGGAACCTAGTCGTAGGTATAAGCATCATTCGTGCGTGGCAAATACAATTGTATGTCGACCCACTAATTAAACTCTCATCTTTTTATACAGTCACTCCGGATTCCTCTGGCAGAAATCAAGGCATATAGAAGTTAATGATGTTATCCCAGACAGAGCGGAACGTGCTATCCCTGGATTATACAGGAGAATGCGTGATAATATGAAATGAAATTATATATGGAGATACCCACACCCACCCACCCATATATATATATACATACATACATACATACATACATACATACATACATACATACATACATACATACATACATACATACATACATACATACATACATACATACATACATACATACATACATACATATATACATACATACATACATACATACATACATATATACATATACACCGTCAATATCATACTCTTTTCTAATTTCTTCAATAGCGATTTATTGTTTTAAACCAAATAAGACTTCATATTGACGCATCATTTCAGAAACAAAAAAGTTGTATCATGTTTGTTTTAACAAGATACTTTTTAAGTAAAAGTTATTCAATTATATCGCAACTATGAAAAATGTACTGACTGAGTTCAATAATGGAGACACAGTATAATGTACAGAGGTTTGGTAACATGCGAACCTGAACATACATTTATTTGAGAACATCGGAACAAAGTTGATTATTTTCAAGAAGCATTGGAACAAGGTATATTATTCTAAGGGACGTTTTAGGAACATCCGATTTTACTTTAAGGAAAAAAAGGAACAAAAACAAATATTACCAGGTAACAAGGAAACACGGAATCTCTAACCGGGGGTTGGTCTAATTAAAGCAATTTGCCTAAATTTCTCTTTGACTTGTAGATAGAGAGTAAAATATCTCAAATTGATTATCTGCTTTCCTGACCACATTACTTTGTCCTATATATGCTAAACATTATGTTAATATTTAGTATGATACAAAAACTATTTATCTGTGGCTTGATGGACTAATTTGAATAGACAGACGTGGAAAATATTTTGGACAGGGATGATGGGTGATTGTTATGCATTGTCATCAAGATGCTATTTAGCACCGATACAAGATCTCGATTAACCAATCAGATTACAGCTGTGATATTTCTCAATATGAAAGACTTTATTCAATGCGCATCGATACTGAATATAATACTGTCAATCACAATAAAATGTGATAAATTTAGCGACTAAACTAATTGTCTCTAAAAATTATGCACCTTAAAATTAGGTGAATTAAACGACAATTATCCGGACAGATGGACGGTTTTTGAACAGGTTTAGATTAAGAGAATCCTTGATATGCATCGGTATAGGGTAGGGAAATTCTTATCCCGAGGGTGACATTTTCTCATGAAGCACTAATACATAACGAAGGATTGTTTTTTCTTCTCTCACTTCCTATCGCAAAATGAGATTGAAGCCAAAATGGCGTATGGTGAATACTGAGGTAACTTTAAAACAGAAAAAAACACCCATTGACAATTTTCTCACCTTAAGAAAGAGCATAAACAGTTATGTATGCACTGAACATTTCAGTGTAAACTTTAAATTATGTTTAAATACATATCAGCATTTAAAGAACAGTGGTCGAGACCGAAGGTAATGGCATTACACAGCGACCGAATTGTGCACAAAATGATACAAATGCGAACAGATAAAGCAATATAGTCCACTGTTATCTCTAAAATTAAACGAGACAGACGAAATATAGTCCTCGATTCAAGTTTGATCTCGAATCGATTTTCCTTTCGATAAGGGTAATGAGAAGATGAAATAAAAAAAGTAAAACAACAATTACAACAACAGTTTTTTTTCGACTCGAAACCGGTCAACAGAATCTGTGAATTTAGCTAAGTCCATCAGCGCAAAACGTTTTGTTTGCGCGACACTAACTTTAAACCGCTGCACGTTTTAGGATATAAATGTGTGCTGCAATTACTAATTATCTTGGTTATTATGAAATAACGCTTCAGTGATAATGAAAATCAGGGATGTTTTGCAAGTCTGTGTGCACTATGGACAATACAGAAGGTCATGTGATGAATCACAACAGTCACGTGATTAAAGATAGAGATACACAAGCCGGAATGTGAGAAACACGATCATAAATTTCGTCTGAAATGACACTCATATATGATCCAATATTTGTAACCAATGTATGTGAGAAATTAGTTGCCGCCATCTTTATAAGCGTCATGTCATGGTACAGGAACAAGTAAGTTGATAGAATTGTTGATGTCGTTACGAGATATTCCGATTGCTATTTTGTCTTTTATTGACTCTCCCTAAAGATGACATGAAAAGCTTAATCATATTGACTTGCAATAAATAAGAAGAATGGAGTTTTCAAAGTCTCCATAAAGAAGAATGGAGTTTTCAAGTCTCCATAAAGAAGAATGGAGTTTTCAAAGTCTCCATAAAGAAGAATGGAGTTTTCAAAGTCTCCATAAAGAAGAATGGAGTTTTCAAAGTCTCCAGAACATAATCTGATATTGATGCGTGTCAGATCTCTGCAATGTGCGAGACTGATATTAAAACGGGTTGGTTAAAAATATAATATCTTATATGAGTCATAATTTCAGATGAAATGTTTGAAGCAAATCGAATAATTTCTGTCTTTTGAAAGCCTTGGCGAGTACAATATTAAAATTTTTGACGAGTTTAATAAACATCATTTGGAATAGGCACAAATGCAAAAATTGTGTTCGTTTCATGACGATAAATACATAGTTCATGACGAAACGGCAAAATAGTGTAGTGAAATGACCTTGGCATGCATTCTTATGCCTTGGTCAGTTACATCATTTGTTATGTGATAAGGTGTCAATGTTACGTAGAAAACAGCTATGGATGTATTAGTCTAAATGATACAGTAGTCATATGATACGATAAAGTAAGCTACATGGTGTATGACAAATCCACAAATCAGTATAATAATTTTCATATATACTTATATTTTTAAACTGCCATAGTTTTCTTTATTTTAAAAACCGTGTTCTCTTAGGTTTGGCAGAAATACCTTTCCTGGTAATACTATTCATAGAAAGTGCCTTATTTCATTAACGATTTAGTAATTTTACAATGTGATTTGTGATTATTTCATTTATTTACAGCACTTAAAGGATATCGTCCTTCTCAAATTCTAAGTCATATTCATATCGTTCACAAAAAAAAAAGAAATCACAAACCAGACAGCATCCGGGTAGTATATGCGACGGTTCTATCCATTCAGTCAGAAAATCATCACATATTCCTCTACATTTATTACCTGGAGAAACTACGCATCTAGGTTTAAATTGTAGTTTGCGATGTAAATAACATACATACACGGACTCAGACCAGTTTTTCAAAAGGCCTACTTTACTGATGACTATATTGTGTTCTTTATGCACTTTAAAATATCTAAATGGATAAAGGAAAGAAACTAATCTGTACATTTGTTGATTGTTGCCGGGCACTTTCATACCGTTTCAAGATCTGTTTGATGGCCAAAACGTCTACAAGCTGGTATTCGAGACACAGTTTTCAATATAGAAATGATACTAGCTGGTGGTATTCGAGGAACAGTTTTCAATATAGAATTAACTGCTCATTGCTTGTTTGTTTGCTTTGATTTTTGTTATTGATGTAGATCTCTGATCAATTCAGTCACAAATTAAATATTGTATGCGTGATCAGGTCAGATTTACACTTTGATAAAAAGTCAGTCATTTTATTTTTGTCATCTGGTATGCATATTACTCAAAGTCATAGAGAGAGAAAAGATTAAAGGAACATAATAAACTGTCTAAACAGCAAAGTGTAGGTGTGCACGAATCGGGTCAATCCGTACATGAATACAACCGTCACTTGCTATTTTATGAATAAGAATGAGTAAAACGAATTATACGTTGCCATTATTGACATTAAGTGTCATCGCATCGCAATGTTGATCAATAAGTCCGTTCTCTTACAAGTCGACCATGGCAAGTAATCGTTTATTACAATTTTGCAAATCAGCATACTAGCAGTATTGTGGTATATTAAGCCATTGGAAGAACTGTATTTGAATCGTCGTATACGAATGATTGTTTGAAATATATTAATGTTTGTTACAGTTTGAATTTTAAGATGCCACGACAACATGATACTGCTGATAAGTGATTGGCCAATCCCTTCAAATCTGAAATATTTGACGGGTCCCCAGGTGGCCGATTGGTCTAAGGCGCTTGCCTTTACAGATCACTCACACATCTCACCTCTATTGGCGTGAGTTCGAGTCTCGGTTTGACCAACTGGAGTATGTGAGAAAGCTTGCCAGTAGCTGCGCGTGGTTCCATGGATCTTCCCGGGTTCTTCCTCCACCGAAATGTACTGGCCGCCATGTATAGCCTATCATGTGCTGAACAATGGCGTCAGATTCTACAAAACCAAACCAAGTTGAAATATTTGCCAGCCAGTACAATTTTGTTTGTCTACTTACATAAGGAAAAAGTGTAAAAGGTATGTCAACTGCCATGACAACACTTTACCAACTGAAACTGTTATTTAAGATTTCAGATAAAGTCAATGTGTGGGAACATAATTCAATAATTGAAAGATATGTCTGATACAGTAATGTTTATTGTGAACGTGTCAATGTTTCTTTTCCATTTGAAAAGACAGTATCTTTGTGACACATCCTTTAAATCAAGCAAAACAGCTGACTAGTTTTGCTAGAAAGAATAATACGAGTTCTGACGGCCAGACGGACAAGATAATATAAAAAAATGCATGTAGATCAAGTGTAAAATCTGTGGTAGAGTGTTATAATCTTCTTACTGGATAAATTCTGTTGCATTCAAATTGTTACATTTACCCATATTTATTATCTAAAGACCTTGTACTCTATATGCACGTGCAAGTCCCAGACCTTGCACTGTATACATATACGTGTACTTGCCAGTGCATGGGGGGGGGGGGGGGGAGCACGAAAGAGAATGAAATATAGACAAAAATGGTAAATTATCGTCATATCAACAGCTAATAAAATTAATATAAAAACACAATGAAACTTGCTATGTGATTTGCAATAATTCGTGTAGACCACATTACAAATTTACAAAAACCACAGAATTGCATAATGTAATATAAATAGTGGCAAACTAGCTGATAATTGCCAACCATCGACTTTCACTTAATAAAGATTTACACCTACCACCTTTCAGCTACTGGGAACTACTTTATAACGAAGGCTATACGGTCGAAAATATGAAAGTATGTCAGTAGAAAGTTGTTGGTACTCATCTACCATCTTACTACTACCTATTGCTACTACTGCTGCTACTTCGGCTATTGTAAAACTTAGTCCATCAAAAAGAATGGAAACTGTAAAAAGCCAAAGACAGAAGAAAATAGAAGAGATGGAATGAGGTGAAAAAAAGTACAAATGATGTCAGCAGTGTGCAAATAAATACAAGTGTGATCGTGGAAATTCGATAATTTATTATTTCATATCGGAAATTATTGATGACGAAACGTTTAAATGCAAGTGTGCTAGGACGATGCAATATATCTCTTTTGACAAACGTTATAAAGCAAAACTACATAAAATGATATGGGACCGAAAATTCAAAAGATATTGAAGAAGAAATTGAGAATCACAAAAATGAATATATGCAACATAAGAATAAAGAAGCTTAAGAGGAATTACATAAACGACTGGAAGAGGAAAATAAATAAGCAAACAAAAAACAAGAGAATACGTTTGTAATAGTTTTTGATTTAGTTGAGGTATGAACATGTGTGACAATTAAAAAATGAACCTCAGATTTAAAAACTTAATAAGCGGTGCGCATTATCCTTGTCCTGCAATTCAATTTAATGATACAGTTAACCGATATATTGAAAAAATATTTAAAGACATGAAAATTTACTACAGAGAAACAAATTATTTCACATACGAGTACAACCGCTAAACATGTTTAATAAATACACTTTAAGATTTGACAGTGATGTCTCTATTAAGAGGTATTGAGAACAGTATGATATGAAATTTTGGCAGAATGAAAGTGTACCAGAGTCAGTAAAATCGGTACACAGGTTTCATGTTTATTTTTGCATATGAAAAATGTTTTCTTAATGTGCAGTGACATTACCTGATGAAGAATCTTTTAACGCAACCAACAATAACACAGATCTGAAACAGTTCAAACATAATTTGTAATAACTTTAACATTTCGCCTAGTCATTCCTGGAGATACATAAATGAAATAATTATATACTTGATAGAAAATGGACCTGAGGAACATACACCTACACCTGCTGATGTGCTAACATACACCTAAACCTGCTGATGTGCTAACATACACCTAAACCTGCTGATGTGCTAACATACACCTAAACCTGCTGATGTGCTAACATACACCTAAACCTGCTGATGTGCTAACATACACCTACACCTGCTGATGTGCTAACATACACCTACACCTGCTGATGTGCTAACATACACCTAAACCTGCTGATGTGCTAACATACACCTAAACCTGCTGATGTGCTAACATACACCTAAACCTGCTGATGTGCTAACATACACCTACACCTGCTGATGTGCTAACATACACCTACACCTGCTGATGTGCTAACATACACCTAAACCTGCTGATGTGCTAACATACACCTAAACCTGCTGATGTGCTAACATACACCTAAACCTGCTGATGTGCTAACATACACCTACACCTGCTGATGTGCTAACATACACCTAAACCTGCTGATGTACTAACATACACCTACACCTGCTGATGTGCTAACATACACCTACACCTGCTGATGTACTAACATACAACTAAACCTGTTGATGTGCTAACATACACCTAAACCTGCTGATGTGCTAACATACACCTAAACCTGCTGATGTGCTAACATACACCTAAACCTGCTGATGTGCTAACATACACCTAAACCTACTGATGTGCTAACATACACCTACACCTGCTGATGTGCTAACATACACCTAAACCTGCTGATGTGCTAACATACACCTACACCTGCTGATGTGCTAACATACACCTAAACCTGCTGATGTGCTAACATACACCTACACCTGCTGATGTGCTAACATCCACCTACACCTGCTGATGTGCTAACATACACCTAAACCTGCTGATGTGCTAACATACACCTAAACCTGCTGATGTGCTAACATACACCTAAACCTGCTGATGTGCTAACATACACCTAAACCTGCTGATGTGCTAACATACACCTAAACCTGCTGATGTGCTAACATATACCTACACCTGCTGATGTGCTAACATACACCTAAACCTGCTGATGTGCTAACATATACCTATACCTGCTGATGTGCTAACATACACCTACACCTGCTGATGTGCTAACATATACCTAAACCTGCTGATGTGCTAACATACACCTAAACCTGCTGATGTGCTAACATACACCTAAACCTGCTGATGTGCTAACATACACCTAAACCTGCTGATGTGCTAACATATACCTAAACCTGCTGATGTGCTAACATACACCTAAACCTGCTGATGTGCTAACATACACCTAAACCTGCTGATGTGCTAACATACACCTAAACCTGCTGATGTGCTAACATACACCTAAACCTACTGATGTGCTAACATACAACTACACCTGCTGATGTGCTAACATACACCTAAACCTGCTGATGTGCTAACATACACCTACACCTGCTGATGTGCTAACATACACCTAAACCTGCTGATGTGCTAACATCCACCTACACCTGCTGATTTGCTAACATACACCTAAACCTGCTGATGTGCTAACATACACCTAAACCTGCTGATGTGCTAACATACACCTAAACCTGCTGATGTGCTAACATACACCTAAACCTGCTGATGTGCTAACATATACCTACACCTGCTGATGTGCTAACATACACCTAAACCTGCTGATGTGCTAACATATACCTACACCTGCTGATGTGCTAACATACACCTACACCTGCTGATGTGCTAACATATACCTAAACCTGCTGATGTGCTAACATACACCTAAACCTGCTGATGTGCTAACATATACCTACACCTGCTGATGTGCTAACATACACCTAAACCTGCTGATGTGCTAACATATACCTAAACCTGCTGATGTGCTAACATACACCTAAACCTGCTGATGTGCTAACATACACCTAAACCTGCTGATGTGCTAAGTCTTACAGCGTCATTACATCCATGGAGTAGATACTGTTGAATAATGGACACAATTGTAGCTAATGAAATTAACTCACTAGTAACAAGTGATGAAAAAATAGGATGAACTTTTTTTTTTGCAAGATAACACTGATATGACAGAAAAGGAATATCGAGATTGAATCAAAGTATTAGGTCTTATGTGATATGTACTTTAGGTGCTCAAGTTCAAAATAGAACATATATTAAACAGTCTGTTGCCACTGTTGACGACACTGTTAGAAAGTTGTTTGAAAGCTCATTTTAGGTGAACGAGGCTTTGACTTAGATGAAAACATCACGATAGGATTGCAGTAATATATTTCAGGTTCAAAAATTAGACTAGAATATGTTATTGTTGGTATATTTCATTACCAAACGATGTGGTGATGAGAAGGGGTGGCAATTTTGGTTACAGCAAAAACTTGCAAAAGTCAACTGATAGATTTAAACTAGGACTGTAAACTGCTATAAATACCAAAGTGGTAAAAAAGGTATGATTCCGGAATCTGATATGCAGCGCTATTTGTCAAAAAGATAGACACTGGAATATAAGAAGAGAACGTGGATATGGTTTATTTAGACAATGAAAACAAATATAGTGACAGTTTGTAATCGCAACTGCATCATGAAGCAAACAAATGATCATTTATAATCAGGATGATGGTTGCAGGAGCTGATTTAATTGACTTTTGAAATAGGTTATTATTAATTGTTTTATCCTTTTTGATGCCACGTCTACTCCTCTAATCAAAACTGCAAGCAACAAGCTAACTGATGCTAGAATAAATAAAGTAATATGATTAGACAAGAAAGAACAAAACCTGTCCAGCTGTTTTAACAAACACCATCTTTTTACACTGCCAGTGATAACAGGTAATGCTGATACAGCCAACGAATAGCTGGAATTATTTTTTATGCCTAGTGTAACATTGTCCAGAAATGATTCTGTACTACCTTTTTCACCTATAATAACCCATTCCGTCAGAATTTGTTCCTCCGCCACCTCCTGTCAAACCATTTATCAAATTTGCAATAGATAGAGAAAGAGTTGCTACAATCATATAGTTATAATAACCATGACAATTGTCACATCTTTCTCTTTAAATAGTTGTTTGTTTCAGACTTTCACGGTATAGTAACATTTCATTCATTTTTTAATAGATTTTTTCACAGTCGTCGTTAAAGTTACGCTTGAGATCTATTCAATGTTTAACTACCCGAGGTTTACTTTCAAGGTAATGTTTGTTTAGGTACTGGTGCAAAGCAGTACTCAGTACTAAACTTGTTTAAACCAGACCGTGTTTTCAAAAACATTTGTCTTTGTTTACTTAAATTTTGATTCCATTTCACTTAAAGAAATGTTTTCCTTCTAGTCCTGATGTCAACCAGTGTCTAATTGCTCTGTCAATGTCATCCCCACTGACTATATCAGCAGAGTTGATGTTCACAAGCATTTGAGGTCTGTTCTGCTTTAAACAGTTTTCTGGATTTTATAATTTTTGTATTGGTCATGAAACTGAACCCTCGTTCACATCCCACTGTAGAGGGGGCTCACAACTAACATGATTTACAACAATTTTACAATTTATGCATATTCACGTGTGGAATTCTTAATAATTGTTGTATACACCTCTGCTCTTGGATCTTTAACTGTTTCTACATATATGTCTTCAGGTCTTGCCTTCAGGTCGATGAACGTTCTGTGTATTTCATCATAATCCGTAGCTTCAAGTTTCGTATTTCGTTCAATTCATTTAGTACAGTGAGTCAGTGGATATGTTACAATTACAAAAAACACCCACTCTATATATCAATAGAAGCAGCGGCTACCAGCTCTGTGGCCTAATGGATTAAAATACAATGTAAGTATTTCTGTTTCTTGAAGGTGAAAAACATTATCTTCGACGCTTTTATAAGTCGGTAATCCCGTATCTTAGATTAATTGTGAAATAATCGCTTAGATACCGCTTCATATATTTAAGCTGCGATACATACCCTGCAATCTAGTTAAATATATCAATCAGTACCTAAGCGAGTGTTTGACAATTATTCTAAGCTAGGGAATTAGCCACTCAACCAGCTATACACTACCCTGTAAACGGGGACCGGAGGAGGGGGGACCAAGTGGTCTAAGGCAATTGCCTTTGCAGGTCACTCACATCTCACCTCTGTCCGCGTTGGTCCGAGTCTTGGCTCGACCAACGTGGGTATGTGAGAAAGCTTGCCAGTAGCTTCCAGTGGGTCGGTGGTTCTTTCCGGGTTCTTACTCTACCAAATATACTGACCGCAATGTATGACCTATCGTGTGCTGAAAATGGCGTTAAACCCCAAAACCAACAACAACAACCCTGTAAGCGTGAGCAAGGGACAGCTCATTGCTCATGAATGACAAGTGGTTGCTAAATATAGGTAACCAATTATGCGGAAAACAGAACTAGTATTGTTCCCCATTTATAGGTCACGTTTTATACACAAAATTTATAGCTTTATCAGACGATCTTCATAAGAGGGACGAAACATCAAATTAAGCCCCAGCAAGGACTAAATATTATTACATTTCCATTGTATTTCAAGATCTTGAAACTGAAAATCTCTCATTTCGTCGCCACGCTCAAGGTATTGTTTGTCAAATTAGAACACATTTTTGACAAGCCCGTTGGGTAATTCACTTACAATACGAGAAGGGCCCAATCGAAATTTAGAAGGGTATCTGGCGTTTGGTTATCAGATTTTTAAAGCACTGACTCTTATTTCAGCTGTCACTAAATTTATTACTTTTTTAGTGGACCTCAAGATAGTTGCATTTCAATATTGAAAAGCAAAGTTAAGATGACTGTGAAATCCGCGAAGCCAAACCTTAAATACATCGATGAAAGCCTGATACAAATCCAAAATCTAAATTTTCTGTTTTATACATATGAATACGACAGAAAATACCGACTGCACCACATTTGTATCTTACACTGTCGACAGATAATGATATTTTTCAGGTTGCAAAAGATAAACAAAATTAATAATGATTTGGTTAAGGAGATTGAGCATTACAGAAGTGTGAAAAGGAAATACAAAACAGCATATAAGTTTTGAAACTGGGTAGAGATTAGTATGGCTGTTGTTGCTACTGGGATGAGTGTGTGCAGCTGCTGGTTTAGGAGTCGCAGGAATAGCTACAGGATTTATCAGCCGTCTGGCGTTTAGCAGGTTTGGGGCAAATGTAATGGGAAATCTTGGAAAAGATTTTAAGGAAAAGTTTATATACAGCAAAGTATTAAAACACGACAAATTAGGGATCTCTGTCATTTGTAAGCTGTAGAGTAGTGATGATGTGCTGAGTAGGGGAATCATGAAATAAGTCACGATGACTTTAATTTGATAGTTACAGGGTACAACAGATACAAGGAGATAAAAAAAACGCGGACAAGAATAAAATAAGCACTACAAACAAGCAAGATATTGAGGAGCTAAAATACTTTTTTTCTTTGGAAGAGGGAAAGAAATGAAAGGAGAAATAAACAATTACAGTAAACGGGAAATATATCATTGTCACAATAAAAAATACAAATTGAAGCGAAAGTTCTAACTCTTGGTTGTATAAATGTACCCTGTACACTGGAAATCTATAATACGATAGAATGATCACATGAGCGAGAAATCTGTTTTTACCAACCCAGTTGAGACCGGAGACGGTGATCGATCCATTTCGTTACAGATAATACGTTGTCTAGGTTGGTTATTAAAATGTTTCAAATAACTGAAAAACAGCATATTATATTACATTATCAACAAGAATGAAACAATGGCTGTTTTAATTCCCGATAGTTTCTATAACCTTGAAATGTGTATAAACAAAGTCAAAGAAGGTGTGAAAACAAATAATGATAATGATGAAACTATTGATATCGACTGCTTGAAACATAACTCAAACATTATAATAATTACACAGTGTGAATAACAAACGACACTTCTAAATTGATAGGATTCAATAGCCAGAGATCCATAGACACATCTACTGAATCTGATTCAGTTTGTGAATATTTTTAAGTCTAAAAATGTATATATTTTCTTTGATCATATTCGTGTTTGCTAGAGTTTCTACCTGTGAAAATGATTTTCATGGTTACATTGTTTCCTATAATGTTAATGGTCATTACAAGCAATTACAGAGGGAGACAAAAACAGAGTAAATAAGAATACGGAAAAGCAATAGATCTTCGGGGTTTGCTCGTAACATTTGGTCTTCACTTGAAGTAAATGAGATATACATCTTTAATAAGTCATAGTGATCTTACTATTAAATGTACTAAAATCAACTTATGAAGCTATTTGACACTTTGTATAAAGACTTGTTGATGCTCAGATACCTACAACATTGTGAATAATAAGACATATAAACATGGCGGGAACATGTTGACAACAAAATATATTCTTCTGGGCAGAGTGAGAGTTACAGAGCTAATACGAGCTGCAAAACAGATTCATGATAACAGGAAACAGGTTTTAGATCCGCATGACTTGCTTAAACAGAGACTTATTACTTTTTATAATGCTATATAAGCCTAGCAAACCGTAAGAATAAGAGCAAATGAAATACGAAATATTCAACAGCACTTGCAAACCAATGAACGGAGATTGATGCATTAGAGAGTGAAATGGAAAGAAAGGAAATATTTGGAAGACTATAACCCATTCAAAAAATCCCAACTGGAACAGTTATACAAGAATCTGAATGATGACATTCTCCCACCCACCCCGCTTGCATTAAGTGGAAGAACTAATGCAGTCCAACACGAAATAAAAGAAAACATAGATATATTAAAAACTGAATTCTACACAGAAATGGGTATAAAGAGTCTTACGAAATGGATAAATTAAAACAGGAAGTCGGTAATTGCAAGAAAGGGGATTGCGGATAAAATCAAACTGATGCTCGGATGTATAGTACTTTATGAATTTAATGTACCAAATAAGTAGAATACTAATGGTACTCTAGTTCTGTGTCACACATACACTGGCGAAGTTACATCTTTCTACTATGACAGCAGTAATAAACCAACAACAGGGGTGTTTTTTTACATGCTTCAGTATGAAAGTACACTTCAAACATTAGCTACTAGTTACGGATCTAACTATGATCATTCAACCTTTCCAGAATATAAGTTACAACACATATATTATTTACAGTAGAGTGGCATTGGAATAAAGCAATCAGGTTCATATACAATATTTTACAATATGTAGATACTTCACACAGACTTAAAGAATGAAATATACATGGGAGTACAGGCAAACAAAAAAGTGTTGCTTATACATTTGGGTTTAGGCAGGGACAAAATTCGTCTTCATCGATTAAAAGAAACACGGAGATACTCTCTAAAAGATAATGATATTTTATACTTTATGACCTACCTACCTTCCTAACTACATACATACATACATACATACATACATACATACATACATACATACATACATACATACATACATACATACATACATGCATGCATGCATGCATGCATGCATGCATACATACATACATACATACATACATACATACATAGATAGATACATACATACATACATACATACATACATACATACATACATACATACATACATACATACATACATACATACATACATTCCTAACTACATACATACATACATACATACATACATACATACATACATACATACATACATACATACATACATACATACGTACGTAAATACATACACGGATACACAATCATAAATACAAAATACACAGACTTATATTTATAGGCGTATAAACGTATTAATTATTACAGTGTAACATCCCTGGACTGGGCATTGATGGGACAATGTGAGTGGCTACGATCTTTGCATTGTATCTATGTATGAACAGTCTAACAGGTCGGCTGTCCCAGAGAAGCATCACTGTATATAAACATGTGTACTTAACCTAATAGTACATACAATCGTATCAACGCATATCTTACTACGGATGGAATGATAAATAGAGATAAATTAAATATTCAGTTTTAAAACAGTATTTTGTAAGGTTGTCATTTTGTATCAACATTTTCCCATGTGCAGTTTGTGTATGCAGAATACTTTTCTGACAGAAAGCGTAATTTCAGTTCTTGCTTAAAATAAGACATATTTGGTGACTCATTATTAAATCTACAGTTATAAATATATAATTTCAACTGCAATATAAATACATTAATTATATTTTGGCTTAAGAGTAATCATTCTTCTGGTCCAAGCTATCTTAATAGAATACACAAACATAGTGATATCAACCATTTTAAGGCCACCCTCAAGATACTCTTCAATAATTACTGTTCATTTAATTTTGTCTCTTGTCCCACTCTAAACAAACTTGTGAAAAAGATAATCTACTTCTTGGAGTACATTTTGAGGGGGAGTTTGTAAAATCATTAGCAGATGAGTAAGTTTTGATAATGCCAAACTTTTAATAACTGTAATTTTACCAAACGAGCTTAGTGATTGCTTTTACCACTGCAGATGTACATTTTTTATTTCCCTGATATTGTTATCATAGCTTAATTTAATCATATTGTTTAGTTCTGTGGAACATTGTATGCCTAGGTAAATACATTCAGACAAATCCCAATCTAAATCGTATTCTGAGCAGTATTTATTATTACTACCTGTTCTATTTCCAATCCAGACTGCTTTTGTATTTTCAATATTTATACTAAGGCTTGAAATTTTTGAATATTGATAAATGATATCCAATGCTGATTTTAGGGACTTTCCAGAGCCATCAAGAGTGTGTGCAGCGTCATCTGTATACTGTGAAGGAAAATATATGGGATGAGAGGATCACTTCGTCTGCAGCCCCTCCTAATATCAAACCACGATGAAAATTGTCCATTTACAATAATGCAAGGTTTAATATTTTTGTAAGACAGTTTTATCCAACTCATGAAGTATCCTCCAAAGTTTAAAAAGTTGTACCATTAGATAGCATAAGCATAAAAAGCAACAGCAGCTGTTATTATTGGTGATGGAATAGCTAATGAACTAGCATTCACATAACGTAATTATCTCTTTCAATTATTTGAATCAAACAGTGCAAATTATGGGAGAATCAAAAACCAATAAAGTATCAAAGAATTCCAGACGTAAACTACGAAGTTCAACGAAAAAAGAAAAACGAGAACAGACACTCGACTACCTGAATGAAACATTGAGGGAAAAATGCTTAGTTACTGCGTCTTTGAATAATTTGGATTATGCTTTGCTCTCTATGCATCTACTCCTCCTGATGCTACTTCAGAGAAACCTAGACAACCTAAGCTTGGTGATGCTTACCAGCCTTCACATGAGCAGTTAAATTATGAGTATGCATTTGTGGCCCTTGTAATGGGTGTTAGTGTTTATGTTGCTTACAAACTTCTTGAAGCTTTGCTAGTTTTGACGGTTACTGAATACCAAGTACGTCAACATATGGCAAATATATAACACCAAACGATGAAGAGAAAACATCACAGTGTATTAAACATCTTAATCGAAAACATCGTTGTATTACTTACATTCCAAGTAGCATTAAATTAACTGCCCAATGTCATGAATGTACAGGAATTATTTTTTATTTCATCTGACGCAAACGTGAATGGAGATGCTAACACCTCATTGATAAGCCATTTGGGTAGAATGCTTGTGAAAACGTAATCAGTTCTTACGGAAGCTATGATCCTTTTAAGTTGAATGACTACAACGTCTTTATAGCGTTTCAAGATGTGTAACTACCAGCTTATGTGCGAAGAAACAGAATCGATGATGAGTTGGAGAACATTTGTCTCCAGTACGATACTATTACTTCAGATTCAATGGCACAATTCGGTCGCGACAAGGACATGGACGGAATTTCCGTTCTTCTACCACTACATCACACAAGAGATATAATTAATGATGTGGCAGCTGATACTACGTTAGCAAATGCCATACCTGATTCACACCGAATAAGTGAACGGAGTCTTGATACTGTGCAAGAAAGACATGGAAACTGATCAAGAAAGGTTGTGCAATCCAGTGATTGAAAAGATCATAATTACTGTGTAAGGATCACCAAACAAATTTTATTCTCAGGGGTATTGGATTGCGCAACAGTTTTTATTATAAAAACAATTAAAATCAGACACAGTGATGAAAGCATAAATTATCCCTTAGGTTTTGGAGAAAATATTTTTCATTTGTGCTTTAGCAAATCTTTAAAACCCTCCAACACAAAGAACCATCATCAATTTAACCACAACCATTTAATAACATCTAAATTACATCGAGGCTAAGAACAGGATACATTCTGCTATAATGTTTCATGGAGTCAGTGAATTTGCTATTATTGAGATTCTTTGCAAGTTGTTCTAACGATTGTACCATGAACGGAAAACTATCTAGTAATCTGATAGAACTCTTTATAACAGCTTCATTGTCATCCTTTTCAAATATATCGATTGTGAAATACTTACTAAATATAATCTTTTTTCATCATTCTTGGGTCGTATCATCACTTCTTGATCCAGATCATTTATCACCAACGTGCTGATAGACAGAGGAGAATCATCGATTGACACATTACAACGTGCTGATAGACAGAGGAGAATCATCGACTGACACATTACAACGTGCTGATAGACAGAGGAGAATCATCGACTGACACATTATGGATAAAGAATGGAATACACTTTGGATTTCATTACTTCAAATTATGCCCATTACATGCAGAAGCTCTGTACTAACCACTTAAATGACAGCGATCTCTAACTTTATTCGTTTTAATATCCCTTTTACAAATATGACATATATTGTGTGTGTCTGTGTGTCGGGCGGGGGGGGGGGGGGAGGAGCTAAGTTCTTCGTAAACTAACTCTAATATATTGTGCAAATACTCCTAGAATTTGTTAGTGCAGTCTGTTCCTCTATATGTTATAGGATCACAGTGTTTGTATATTCATTTCTTTTGAACACAAAATCCTGATGGAATTTGTTCGGCTTTTTCCATGATTTACTAGAGTCTAGCTTGCAAGTGTTTGTTGTTTTCATGATACTTTCAAAATTACGATATAGAACATACAGAATGTTTAGCTGATGATGGTAGTTATTTAATTTCACAGCAGAACCCATTTTAGGCATTATGTCTATTGTGTTATCTACTTGATTACATAATCTTTTCTGTTTTTGTGCAGTTTTAATTCGGCGTGTAAAAGATATAGCACGTCATACAAAGTTACTTTGTATTGGCATGTTTGTTTATTTTAAACTTGAAATTATACCAATCTTGACAAACCCCTCCACAATAATAACATTTGTCTCCATTAAACACAATTAATGTGTCCACATGACGGCCTCTTACTCTGTCTGTCACTTCAACTGGTTTTATTAGCATGTATACAATTTCACAGATACATTTAATTTATTTTTGAATTCATCAACGTCGACTAGTTTAACCGCTATCTATCAAACCAATGTTTATACCTGTCATGCTTATATTTTAATCATAGGTAAGGTTGGTTGCTTTATGAATTTAGCATACTAGTAGATTATATAGCATATATAAACAAATATAATCCTTATTTTGAGCGTTAATACAGACGTTAATGTCTTCTACTCATTTTAATAATTCTTTGCATGATCATCCTCTCATTGGTATATATTACATGTAATGTTAAATATTCTATCCTATCAAAAGTCCCGTTTGTATTTCGACCTATTTCGTGACCAAATGTTGTGTGTAGTATTCAAATAGTCTTTCCAATATCCTTTGCATTTTATTTCTGTTAATTATATTTAAAGCCTTTGTTCTAAACATGTCCTCAGTAGGAGTGTAATCGCTAAACGTAATAGGACATTTACAGAACAAAATCTCTAACTTTCTTCTTTATTATCTTCTTCAAGGATTGTTCACCACCTTGGATAAATAAATGCAAATTCTGATTATTGCCCCATCAGATCTCTATTCGCTCAAAGCTCTATTCAAGAAGTCCTGGATCCTTCATGTGATATTTCTATTTCAATTTTGTCTGTTCATTCTTTTAATTTCCCTTCTATTTCTGAAACGGTTTAAAGGAAGTTTTCATTTTCTTCTTTCATTTTTGGTAGCTTAAAATCAAGTATTGAATCCATTTATGATAGCTCTACTTATTCAATAAAACATTAGTATGAATTTTACTTTTCTTGTGATTGTACATCGATGCTCGTATTACTGTTTAGTTTTCCACACTCAAAACTAATATTTTCTGATTATTTTCTCTGATATTAACATTTACTCAATTAATATACCAGTTTGAATTCATCATATTAACGCACTCTTGACATCTTTGGTATCTTGTGTTGCGTCGTGTCATCTGGTTGACAGAATTTTCTTCACCTCCTTTGGAACACTACTCTCGTTCAGTGTGAAATATTTCCACATTTTAGCTTTTTAAGTTCGATTAAACGTTTCTATTACAAGTATTGTTTTTGTCAGAATACATAGAAGCTTATTCTATGTTCTCTTGATCAACTCCTTAACCTTCGCGCTTGTTAAAGTATTTCCCTAAATCAAGCCGTGTCTTTTTTCTGGTTTTCCCTCTTTAAAGATTTCTATAAATGCGTCATATATACCATCCCCTCCTTTCGCCTTAATTTTCTCAGATCATGCAGATTAGTAGAATGTTTCTATCGCCTTGAAAATACATTTATATATTTTACTATCCCTCTTGTATGATTTCATGTTAGCAACGTTTCCTTGCTATTTAGAATCAACTTTATTTACTTCGAGGGAAACACACAGATATAAAAACCCTTTAATAATCTTTAGAACCATGGGGCTTTTATAGCTAGAGGTCTGAGAGGTGTCCACAAATAATACAACTTCATTTACATAACCCTTGTATATGGAAATGTGTTTGCCACTTGCTTCTGCAACGTATTGATAGATTGCTGATCTTCTTATCTTGTTTGATTTTGTTACCTTGACTTTCGGGGTCTTAGTAAAAAATATTTAAAGTAATTTGCTTTATCAGTCATTTATTTTAATATTATTGTCGCATTTTGAATTCAAATTTTCTAATGAATTTATGGAAGTATTTTCTTTCTTTAATAGTAAGGCAGCGATGTTGATATCTTAAAGTAATGCAGTGAAACCCCGCTATAACGCGATATTTGTGGTCATTAAAATTTGATCGCGGTAAAAGCTGGGTCGCGTTATTGCGGGTTTTACTATATGTTACTTTATTCAGAGAACAACGTATACACATCCAATGTATAGCATGAATAGGGTATCAACACCGTTTACTATCTGATATCGATCAGTCTTTGTTTTCCCACATGACAACCTTTTGATTGAGCCACGAGTTTGATACTTGTTCAGTGCCAAGTAACAGAGAGTGGTTATTTGAACTCCCTGTGATCTTGCCTCCCAAGCTCAGTCTCTACATAAGCACCCACTAATGACAATCTTTGATCAACCACCGCATTGTCTGGTGCTTGGTTGTGTATGCAGTTAAAGAAGAAACATAAGTCGGCTATTGTTTGCGCAATGATTGTATACAGGATGAATTGAAGTCCAGCGCACGTGTTGGCGGCTTACGTTTTTTGATGTTTATTAAATCGTGAGAATCTTTTATCAACCACAACATTGTCTGATGCTCGGTTGTGTATGCAGTTAAAGAAGAAAAACATGTCGGCTATTGTTTGAGCAATGATTGTATACAGAATGAATTGAAGACAAACACAAAGAAAACTTACTGGCTTTACTCATGGATCAGTAATAAGTAACAATTCCGATAATGTTTATTTTGGCATAACACTTCAAGAAATTGGTGAAATTGTTAAATTTCAGAAGCCATGCCACAATCGAATTCATAAGTGATCTCTTCCCCAAAATGATAATAAACTTTTCATACACTATTTCTCGTACTAAAAAAGAAAATTATTTTCTTGTACAAGAAAAATACATGTACATGTATATACAATTTCAGGAACCACGCCGCAAACGTATTATACTCGAATTCATACGCGATCTCTTCCCCAAAATGATAATTTAATATATACATTATACACACTATTTCTAGTACTTTGAAGAAAAAAAATGTTCATGTGCGAATGAATATATGAAATTTTGGGAGCCACGCCACGATCGCGTTATATCCGAATTCGCGTTGTAGGGGGGGGGGGGGTATTTTTTAGTATGGAGTTGATAAACGTATGATTTAACATAGTAGTTTTGAAACACAGCGTAGAAAATAATAAAAACATTAATATCTCTATCTCCAGTATAAAAAAATGAGAATATTATTTCGTATTTAAAGGAAAACCCTGAAGAATTTCAAATAACTTTCAGTGATGATGACCTCCAAATCACAAGCTCTTTTATTCATCCCGGTGGGTCAAGAAAACCCTTAAAAACTTTAAGGAACGAAACATGTATACGTTTTACATTCAACGCAAAATCTTTCACAGTTGTATTTATAGTACGACTTGAAGATATCATAACATTTTCGAATTCTCTATACAACGACTTGACAAAAACAGAATTTAATTTACTTGCCGCACAGGTAGGTATAAAATGGTCTCGGGAAGTCCTGTTTATGAACTGCCTTTAATAAATGCAATTTTATAAACCTTTAGTATATGCATGCAATCAGTTTTTAGCAACCTTAAGTATATGCATGCAATCAGTTTTTTAGCAACCTTAAGTATATGCATGCAATCAATTTTTAACAACCTTAAGTATATGCATGCAATCAATTTTTAGCAGCCTTAAGTATATCCATGCAATCAGTTTTTAGCAACCTTAAGTATATGCATGCAATCAATTTTTAGCAACCTTAAGTATATGCATGCAATCAATTTTTAGCAACCTTAAGTATATGCATGCAATCAGTTTTTAGCAACCTTAAGTATATGCATGCAATCAATTTTTAGCAGCCTTAGGTATATGCATGCAATCAATTTTTAGCAACCTTAAGTATATGCATGCAATCAGTTTTTAGCAACCTTAAGTATATGCATGCAATCAATTTTTAGCAACCTTAAGTATATGCATGCAATCAATTTTTAGCAGCCTTAAGTATATCCATGCAATCAGTTTTTAGCAACCTTAAGTATATGCATGCAATCAGTTTTTAGCAACCTTAAGTATATGCATGCAATCAATTTTTAGCAACCTGAAGTATATGCATGCAATCAATTTTTAGCAACCTTAAGTATATGCATGCAATCAGTTTTTAGCAACCTTAAGTATATGCATGCAATCAATTTTTAGCAGCCTTAGGTATATGCATGCAATCAATTTTTAGCAACCTTAAGTATATGCATGCAATCAGTTTTTAGCAACCTTAAGTATATGCATGCAATCAGTTTTTAGCAACCTTAAGTATATGCATGCAATCAGTTTTTAGCAACCTTAAGTATATGCATGCAATCAGTTTTTAGCAACCTTAAGTATATGCATGCAATCAGTTTTTAGCAACCTTAAGTATATGCATGCAATCAATTTTTAGCAACCTTAAGTATATGCATGCAATCAGTTTTTAGCAACCTTAAGTATATGCATGCAATCAGTTTTTAGCAACCTTAAGTATATGCATGCAATCAATTTTTAGCAACGTTAAGTATATGCATGCAATCAGTTTTTTAGCAATCTTAAGTATATGCATGCAATCAATTTTTAGCAACCTTAAGTATATGCATGCAATCAGTTTTTAGCAACCTTAAGTATATGCATGCAATCAATTTTTAGCAACCTTAAGTATATGCATGCAATCAGTTTTTAGCAAACTTAAGTATATTCATGCAATCAGTATTTTAGCAACGTTAAGTATATGCATGCAATCAATTTTTAGCAACCTTAATTATATGCATGCAATCAATTTTTAGCTACCTTAAGTATATGCATGCAATCAATATTTTTAGCCTAAATGAATTAAAAAGACGACTGAAGCTATTAAATTAAAGATTAACTAGAAAAATTGCACTAACCCACAATTGATGTCGCTGCATTGATTTAATATGTGCATTTGAATAATTTTGTTTGACTAATAAATTAGTATCATGTACACCTTCGCGTTTGCTTTTTGTTTATATTTGTTCTTTAACGAAACATAATATCTGCAAATTTTGACATAGACGCTTTCTATTGCACGTGGGGTTTTTCAAAGGCACTCACCTGTAGAGGTTGAAGTCTTTTTCTGGCTACTGTGCTTAGTATTCAAAAGCTCCACGATGTTACGCTACGTTTGTCCGTTTGTCCATTTACTTCGAGATTTATTCTAGTACGAACTATTTGTGTGGATGAGGAAAAGAGTGCTTTGTAATTAGTGATTCCTGAATAATTAGGAACTTATATAGCCGATTCTTACACGTCAGTCATTTCAAAACATTGTAAGATCAAGCGCTGGTTACGAATCTCTGTGCCGTTAAACAACTTTGACACCTGCCACCTTACGTTGTTAAGACCTCCATGTCACTTGAATTGGTTTTACAATATGTTTTTTGAACAGCCACCATTGTATACATTGCATCCTAATTAACGCAGTATCGGAACCTGTGCGCCTATGTCATTTGTTCCGATAATCTGAGATGCTGAGTTTGTCTTATTTCGGTACACTGAGCACCTGATTTCTCTTATTTTCAATCATTTTGAGCGACTTTTACCCCCTACAGATTTATCATTAAAAGCGGATAAATGTCATTCATATTTACATAACAAAAGAAAATCCAGTTGCACAGTTTCCGATAATGTGATGAAGGCTAGCATAAAATACGATATGTTCGCACGAAACTCTGGCTTACTTTAACCTACTAATAGAAAGGTTCATATAGTTAGATTCGTCATAATCCAGATAGTTATTCACATCATTGCTATACAGTCTGTATGAATGTTCATCCACCCATCAATGCGTCGATTTCTTGAAGAAAAATGACAGTGTAAACCCACGTTTGGTTCCTATTACAATTCGTACCATTCTATATGAATCCTTTGAACATAGTGATGATGAAAATTATCAGATTTTAAAAATATTTCAAACATATATCAAAGATTTTTACAGATTTAGATGAAAACCTTCGAAACAAATATGTAAAAAAGTAGTGTATTAGTACGAATGCATGGTGTAATTTCCTTTTTCCTATATAAAAACATATTGCATGCCTATTACATGTTAGGTTTTTCTTTTTTTAAGTTGTTTATCCGATGTGCTGTTTGTTATATCAACATCTACATAGTTTTATTTCATTCATCAGCATTTTAAGTCGAATACGATTATGTTATTACTTAGTTATCATGCGCCATAAAGCCATGCTCTCTCTCTCTCTCTCTCTCTCTCTCTCTCTCTCTCTCTCTCTCTCTCTCTCTCTCTCTCTCTCTCTCTCTCTCTCTCTCTCTCTCTCTTCGTATTATAGTTCCTTATATTTACTTAATTTCTAAAGTTAAGATATCTTTGTCTATATTATTATTGTTCATTTTTTGGAGGCAATACAATAAGTTAAAAGCAAAAACAATCCACTTTTAGAATTAGTGTACTTTTGTCGCTATGTAACGGGTGTAAATCTGTGAGTATTTTAATGTCAGAAAATGACGTGCTTCTATAATAAAATCCAGTAACCAATCTAGCTTGATTGCTATGGTTTTCTTTTATATGTATTGTTATTCATTTATTTATGTTTGTAAATGTTATTTAGAGATCAGATATAAAATATATGTGTATTTTGCGTACACACGCGGTTATTTTCATCGCTATTTCTCCAACGATATTCAAACTATGCATGTGCATTCTTATGTTTACATTGAAATACTTGTCTATTTTAGAAACTATATTTGATTGTTTTTATCACCTGCTGTAAGTACATAAATACAGTGAACAAATCTATTTCTTGGAATCCACCTCTTTTAAACAGTATGGAAGCGATTTCAGTTTGAGTAAAGAAATTTTCATTTGCTTCAGAATTGATTAAACATTGAAGTGTAGCGGGCATTATTATACTGTAAAAGTTAGTCTTCTGCTTTTCAGATTTACGCAGAGACAGACAGAGACAGAGACAGAGAGACAGACAGAGACAGAGACAGAACGAGACAGATAGATTATCACAGCATTTCTTTGTAGTGTGTTTCCCTCGAGAACAAAATGGAATTTTCATAATAGTGCCATGCCAGACCAGTTTTGCAAATACAAGCTGAAAGAGTCTTTTCTTCAATCCGTCAGTTTACGTCCAAAGTTTCAGATAAAGTCACAAAAAAGACACGCTGATGGAACAACTGTCACAACGATGTGTCATTCTTGGAGTGAAACATGACATTTGTTTCATGTATGACTTCAACTGTAAAACGACTCACTTACCTTCAAGGGTGGTACGAAAGTATGGCTAATATTTTCATGTAATTTTTATCATACTGTCTCTTTTTTCTTTCCTTTTATTTCTCAATGTCAAATTACAATCCTTGAATAATTTTGACATTGACACAGAAGAGTTGCATAAATATAATCCATAGAATTGGTTAATTTTGTCATTTGTAATATCAAAAATGTTTGTTTTTTATTTGGTTTATTTATTTATTACCTATTTTTACCGGGATCGAGCAACAAGCAATGCCAATAAAAAAAAATACCCTTTCCCATGTGCACGAGTTATAATGTTGTTTATGCAATAAGCAGTGGTCACAATAAATAAGAATTAATTAACTTATTGCATAAAATGCACACACACACACACACACACACACACACACACACACACACATATATATATATATATATATATATATATATATATATATATATATATATGTTGTTGTTCGTTCTTCGAGTTCAAAGATGACCATGTGACCATGACATCAGTAACTGGTTTGGTTTCTGTGAGTATATGAGTGGCTGATCAGGCCAATTTTTGCTCTGAACTGTCTGTGGCACACTTGACAGGAGATGCCGCTTGGGTTTGCTTGATCAATAGAGGATGTGCTGCAGTTCTGAGATTTACGCTGCTCACGTTTCTGCATTGCCTCTGCAGTTCTCCTCCGTTCTGTGGTTCTGGTATGGATTAGATTCCACCAGGTAGAGCCATCCTGTGTGAGATCTTCCCTAGACTCAGGGTCAATGTTGAAGTGCTTCAAGGATGACTTGAGGGAATCTTTGAGGTGTTTCTTCTGACCACCCTGAGATCGCTTTCCCTCCTTCAGCTTGCCGTAGAAGATCTTCGTTGGTAGTTTTGTTCTGACATCCTGGTGTATACGGTAATAATTGAAGAGAAAGACAATAAGAAAGACAGAAGATGTAACAAGGTGTAAATCATTAAATGATCAGGCTCTTTCAGTATACTATAGAGTCAGTATAATATCTATATAAACATCGAAAGACTGGAGAAAATCATAAATGCAGTTTTATCCTAAGTGCATGATCAGGCTCAGGTCATCATATGGCGCTTTCTTAAGATCGAAGATGCGGGACACTGTGGCCCCGTTACCCATGCAACCAGTTTGACCTGCACGAGATACATGCGACAACAGAATCGGAGTCAAAGACGGGTTCATTATGACACTGTTAATCTTCAATTCATGTGGATGGTGAATTGATTTTAAGCAATAAGACGCATTGATATTAATTTCATAAACATATGTTGAAACGGTAGCTTTTATAGTAATGAATGGTATTTAAGCTCAAGAGAGGTATTATGCGGAGGTGAGGGTGGGGGTAGGGTGGAGTGAATCATAATTCTACTTGAAGATGTATATGTAAAAAACGTATAACAGTGTAAGTGTATAGATACGAAAGTTAAGAATTGACACCGTAGGTATGAATGCAGTAAACTGAGTAAAGTATTCATTATTATATTACTCTGCTACTATACTGATAAAGACTGTATAGGAATTGTACCATAAATGTGCAGGTAATAAATACTTTCTAGGTTTTCCGAACTAATCCATAGATCATTCTTCCAATCCTACATTCAATATTACATTCCAGTACCTAATGTATATTTCTCAAATTTATGTAAGATTAAATCAAGTGCTTCAGCTCTTCTATTGCGTTAGCACATGGAGAGGCAACATTTCATAACCCTCGTCTTCTCGAAAACTCCAGGATAAATTGGGAAACAATATTTTAGTCGATACGGAACAACTTAATCTTTTTTTTTTTTTTAAATCAAAGATAGTGCTTTTTAACAAAATATTTTTAAAATCTTCGAAGATCTTAGGATGTCATGTGATAAAAATTAGGCAGTGCCATTTTAAATTCAACAGACCTGGTAAAACTATAATTTACATTCCTTTGTTTTGGGGTATATGTAGAAAATTCAGAGCTGTAAGCACTAAGAAACATCTTTTTTAAGTTGAATTATTGAGTGTGTCTTCCTTGACACCAATCAGGTTCGCCAACAGACACTACAGGACAACAAGAAAACAAACGTTGAAATAGTTTGCAATGTTTAAAACTATGTATAAGAGCGAGCTTGCTATTATGTGGGATGGTAGTAGTAGTAATTAATAATAATAATAATAATAATAATAATAATTATTATTATTATTATTATTATTATTATTATTATTATTATTATTATTATTATTATAGTTTAGTGCTCTATAAAATCGGCATGTCCATTTCTTTCTCGATCTCAAAGTTTTCAATACTGTTTTTTTCCGACCTTATCAAAGAGGGAGATATCAGAAATATAAGATTGTCTAAAGGCAGATTAGCTGTCTTGCTTGTATGTGTATCTAATTGGTGCCATCGGTTATGCCAACAATGAAGTGCCCCGTAGTGACAAGCTATAAACTTTAATGACGTCATTCTTACCTGAACTGTCAACGAATGACGCCGATAATGTAGTGCCACGTTGTGACAGCTGTAAGTTTGGATGATGTCATTCTCTTTTGACCCTTTCCAGTTTGGAGAAGATTGTAAAAAGACGTGTCCGCTTGTGTCCAGACCAACCCATCTTTATTCAGTCAGATACACACGAGTGGTATTTGACAAAGGAAGATATAAAAGAGGCCATATTGTGAATATTGGACTGTAAGATTATATTTTTGTATCGTATGAAGGCAAAAAGTGTGAGTAAGTTTGAAGCACATTATTCGAATTACAAAACGTATGAAAACCTACATCATCTAAACAGAATATATTTTAAGAATATCAATGAAACTGCATGGTAATATGGTTGAATATTATTTCATAATCTAGTAACACGACCATGGTATTTTTGACAGTAAAATTAAAAAATATTGGAAATGTAAAACAATAGATTGGCCTTTTTTTTTTTAAATTTCTCTGAAGAAGTTTTCTCATTAGGCAATCAAGATCCTGTAAGATTTCAACACAAGTAGAAAGGAAATATCTAAATTTAAGATTTAATTACTTCCAATTTATGACTGAAGAGTACACGACGGCGGGATTTCATAGAAGTTGTTTTTTTGCAGACTTATCGCCAGGAAACTTTGTAAAAATGATAGAAATACACATCCTCCAGCCTCATAATAATACCGAGGTTTTGCCACGAAATAAAACAAGCCGCACAATGGGGGGATATTTCCCGTGAAATTCTCTCCCTTCACAGAAATCACCGTCCGCCATTTCTAAGAGTCACTTTAGAGGGGATGTATATTTCCTGGGAAATTCTCACCCCAAATTATGGTGTCAATTTTCCGGCGGAGGGGGAATGGTACATGTACTAAGAATGTTCCCTCCAGGATATGGGGTGGGGTGGGTACAGGGAGACGAAAATACTAAGTTTGTAGAAAAATCACACCCTCTCCCAAATTCATGCAGCACATTTTTGATTTAATTTGTGCATTTTATTCGTTTTGTTTGATCAGAATTAGTATACGTACAGCATAGCGTTTGTTTTACGTGTATTTGTGTTTGTTTTTACGAAATATAATACTTCCAAATTTTGACAAAAACAACTTTCTATTGCACTTGACTTTCTTGAGGGTCGCCTTAAGGTTGATGCCTTCCTCGGGCAACTCTGCTGAGTCTTTAAAAATTTCGCCATTATTATACTACGATTGTCCATTTATTTCTACTTTTAATCTAGTGCGAACTAACTTTGTTAGATCAAGCTGGTTACGAGCCTAATACCGTTACACAGCTTTGATCTATGCAACCAAATGCCTGTTGGCTTTAAGCACTCCATGTCTCCCGAATTATTTCTTTAATATGTTTTTGAACGCCGAATATTTTATACGCTGCATCTTAATGAACACTACCAGAACCTATGCGCCTGTGTCAATTTTCCGGTAATCTGTGCGGCTGAATTTGTGTTATCTCTGTACACTCTGCACGTGACTTCTATTAAATATTAATTTTCCCACCTTCAGATTTTGCATTAATGCCAAAAGAAAGTCGTACATATCTACCGAACAAAAGAAAATCCAAGCGCATAAGGTTCCAATAATGTGATGATAACTAGCATAAAACACGACATATGATATAAAAATAGAACAATATGTTTTATTTCACGAAACTCTTGCTTATTTTAGTCTATTGATAGGTATCTATTTATCTGTCTATCTATCTAGCTAGATAAGTAGCAATCCGTACAGGTATTTAAATCCTCAGAATTTAGTAATGACACAAATTATCAGATTTTCAAAATATTACAAATATACATCAAAGATTTTTACAGATTTAGATGAAAACCTTCGAAACAAATATGTAAAAAAAGTAGTGTATTAGTACGAATGCATGGTGTAATTTCCTTTTTTCTATAGAAAAACATATTGCATGCCTATTACATGTTAGGTTTTTCTTTTTTAAGTTGGTTATTCGATATGCTGTTTTTTGGACTTTTT
Source organism: Margaritifera margaritifera (assembly GCA_029931535.1). NCBI lineage: Eukaryota > Metazoa > Mollusca > Bivalvia > Unionida > Margaritiferidae > Margaritifera > Margaritifera margaritifera. The sequence continues at coordinate 456,571 of JAQPZY010001351.1, forward strand.
TGTTTCATTATTTTTGAATCTATTATAATAAAATGTGTATCCATTCACCAGTGTCTATTTTTAAATTTCTCTCCCCCTCTGTCTCTCTGTCTCTCTCTCTCTCTCAGTCTATTGATTCATGTATTTATATGGTAAATAACAAGCAAGCAGTAATGTAAGTGCACAAACTGCATATAGAATGAACGGGAAAAATAATTTCATTTTTAAATTTTATTTTTTTTTATTTTAAAAACACGGTGACGCTATAAACTGACAATATCCATACCTTGGACTAACTGGCACATTCCGGTCATATGCCACGTGACTTTTTAGTCTGTGTCACGAACCATGGATGCACTTCCGGAAATAAGTAAACTTACATACACTAGGAAAAACGGTAATTCTGAACTAATGTACATGAATGCCAAAACTTTTAACGATGATCAAATGAAGTAGATATAGCTGAACACTTTCTATGGTTATTTGAATAGATTATCATAATATTATAACGAACGCGTTAAAATTCACGTTTAGGTCACGAAATATGACTGTTTGTGGATATAGTTTCTTATAGTTCTCTTAATGTGCGATGTTAATATATCGTTATTTGTCTTTTTGTATGGGGAAGAGTTATTATTAAATTGTAAGAAACCATTGTGCAGACATTGTTAAGTCAATCAAAAATGTTTTTAAAATTTAACCAATCCATTTTAGAATGAGTGTACGTTTGTCGCCATAGAGCACGTATATATCTCTGAGTGTTTCAATGTCAGAAAACAATATACAAATGTTATATCTACAATGAAAATTAGGAAGCAATCTAGCTTGATTCCTATGTTTTCTTTGATGTATTTATATATTTTGTAAATATTATTTAGAGTTCAGATGGCAAAGACCTCTGTAATACAGCATGCATGCACAGTTGTCGTCATTACTATTTCTCAAACAATATTTAATCCATACATGTATATTTTTATGTTTACATTGAAGGACTTTAGAAAACAAGTCAGATTTTTTTCTAACCTGTTGTAACTTTCTGGATACAGTTACAAAAATCATTTTTTAAAAATTGATCTCCGTCAAACATTATGGAAACAATTCCAATTTGAGGTTCACGAAATGTGCGTAACTGTGTCGCTATTGTCTTTTTGAAGATCAGTTTGAGGCATCAACTCCTAAAATGATAACTAAAGCATCTTAACATAATTAATAACATTGTTATTATTGGTATTGTTATTTTCTTCTTCTTCTTTTTCCTCTTCTTCTTCTTATTCTTCTTATTATTATTATTATTATTATTATTATTATTATTATTATTATTATTATTATTTCTGGGAAAAGGATGTGATAAAGAAAGAAAGAATTGATTCTATCTGAAAAATGAATCAATACCTGTGTTTTCTGCAATGAAAAGAAAATGTTTTTTGTATGAAATTTTAAACAATCATATTAGTGCATACACAGCGTAAGAAATATTATACATCTGTGAGAAGTATACGATTGTCAATAGGTAGTTTAACTGTCTTGTTTGTATTATATGTATATAGTTTGTGCCATCAATTAGGACAATAGTGAAGTGCCATGTTGTGACAAGCTATAAACTTGGATGACGTATTTCTCAACCGACCTTTCAAGCATGACAGCTGTTAGCCTAGATGACGCCATTCTCTTCTGACCCTTTCCAGTTTGTGAAAGATTAAAAAACAGTATGTGTCGGTCTTTATATATATATATATATATATATATGTGTGTGTGTGTGTGTGTGTGTGTGTGTGTGTGTGTGTGTGTGTTGCATCCATACCGAACCATCTTTTTTTCCAATCAATTAGTGATATTTGGCATAAGAAGATACAAAAAGATGGCAAACAGTGAATAATACTAAATTTAATTTTGGACTGTAAGATTATATTTTTGTATCGTATAAAGGCAAAAAGCGTACGTTAAGTTTGAAATACATTATATAGCTACAGAAAAACAGAACGTTTGAAACTCATCTCATGTAAACAGACTGTGCTTTATGAATATTAATGAAACCTTAAGGTAGTGTAGTTAAATATAAAGTTATAATCTTGTACAATCACAGTAAGATTATACAAATATTGGAAATGTAAAACATTAACTTGGAAATTATTTTGGAACTTTTTAAAGTTTTCTCATGAGACAATCAAGAACCTATCAGAAATCATCACAAGCACAAAGCAAATATGCAAATTCCAGATATAATTCTTTCCATTTTATGACTGAAGTGTACAGGCCGGCGTGGGTCATAAAGTTTTTTTTTTCACAGACTTATAGCTATGAAACTTTGAACAAATTATAGAAATAAACGTCCTCCAGCCTTACATTAATACCGAGGTTTTGCCATAATATTAAACATCCCTCACAATGCTCACGTATTGAACTCCTAGGGTCGCTGGTTAACTTTGGTAACTTATCCTTCTGGTGATAGGTTGTATTTTACTGTTGATACATATTTGTAAGCTATTTGAATCAGTAAGCCTTTTAACCATAAGAATTACAATGCATTGTGCTGAAGTCTATTTACAAATATTACTAATTGTTGGTAGAGTCATGACACTAGCTAAGATTGTTTTACATTGTTGGTAGAGTCATGACACTAGCTAAGATTGTTTTACATTGTTGGTAGAGTCATGACACTAGCTAAGATTGTTTTACATTGTTGGTAGAGTCATGACACTAGCTAAGATTGTTTTACATTGTTGGTAGAGTCATGACACTAGCTAAGATTGTTTTACATTGTTGGTAGAGTCATGACACTAGCTAAGATTGTTTTACATTGTTGGTAGAGTCATGACACTAGCTAAGATTGTTTTACATTGACAAATTCTGCATTTGAAAGTTATTACGCATAATCTGCCACGAGGTTCAAGATTTTATCTACCCGCTAATCTTGTAATTTTTACAAGCAAGAATTATCACACACTTAGCCTATACACGTTCTTATTTATTGGCTAAATATAGAAGTTCATTCACCTGTAATATATGACAATAACACATACATTTCATTTCGTGCATGAGTTGTGATATTGCATTGTACTTTTCAGAATTATTAAAGTGTATTCTATTGCAAAGTCAAAGCATTGATATAAATGATATATAGTTATTACACTAAATCAAACAAAGAAAATCCTCATTTCTCCCCCGTTTTTAGAAGACTTTTCAACTAATTGAATAACCAAAACACGAAAGCTTGTGCGATTCTTGTTCTCTGTACATTTAAAAATAATATTATTCATTTACAATCTGTCAACGTTAATCGAGTAAATACGATTTGTCAAAAAAATATTCTGTTGGGTTTTAGTAAAAGAAAACAATCACAACATAAATTGTAGGAAAATCTATGAGACATATCACATGGAAGCTGCTAGAATAAAAAAGCAGGAGAAACCGGAAGTGGAGCACCAGAACCAAAAGCAGGTCGTCTACCGGTTCAGAAGAATCAAGCACATGGGATCGGTCAGTGTCCCTCGCCTGATACAGTTGAGTCTTGCAATTTCTTTGAAGACATCGTCTGAAAAGACAGAATAAACGCATAAAGTCAGTGAATGATATCAATATGCAATCAGCTGAAGTATGTGACAAATCTTTTCATCTTGGCTCACTTTAAGGTTAGTTACAACATAAACAACAAATTTATTTTAGAAACGTTTCTTCGCATGTCCCTTACTTTGTTTTAATCTTTTTGCCAATTATTTTGTATTCGGGTCTACTACAGATATTCATAATAAATGTCTAAATGTGCTCATTTCAGTTTGATGACGATGAATAATGACATCATTAATATTTTCTTAAGTTGATAGGTTGCCTTGCATTGATTAAAACTTTAGAATGTTTTCAAGGTTCTATTGTCTTAACGGTACATGTTTAATCGTTGTTTGCCTTAATGATATCATCATAATCTGGTGAGACGTATACTTTATCTGACTTTTACTTAAGGTTCAGCAATCAAGATTTATTACAATAATTAAGATTGTTGACATTTAACATCAACGCAAAGCTGTTCCGCAGATGTTTTTGAAAACTTGATTGTGTATCTGCCTAAGATATTTCTTTGCCATGCAAAATTTTCTAATTTATTTAGATGTGTAACAATTTGCGGTATCATAGACCCATGCTAGGTTACTTATGCGTCGCTATATTAGGAAACAAATAACGGACATAGAGAATTCGTAATTAATTTTTCTTAAAGCGCAGATATTCATCTAGCTTCTTCAAGCAAAAGGTTTCCTTCTCTTTCTTCATCATGACTGAGTAGTGTTGTCCTAATTTATATTGGATCTAATGCTATGAAAAATGGGTAATTTAATATAAATCAATCTCAAAACCTTAAAACAACACGCTTATTGCACGATGTACTAAACGAATTGATGGGAACCATTTCATAAAAACCTGTAGGTCCAATCTCTGAACGAACAGCAGTATTTACAACCTGGCTTAGACACAGCCGTATGTTTCTGTTTATATCAGTGTTTCTGACTCGTTAGGAGAGTACGAGCGTTTAAATGAGTATATTATGGGAGTATTATTTCAACACTGGTCAGATAAAGTCTGTATGCTTACTGGTCAGATAGAGTCTGCATGCTTGCTGGTCAGATAAAGTCTGCATGCTTACTGGTCAGATAAAGTCTGTATGCTTACTGGTCAGATAAAGTCCGTATGCTTATATCTTGACAGACAAAATAATCTTAAGCCGGGTAAAAACGAAATGCCAAGGCAAATTAATTATTGATGGTTAACACGATGAAACATACAAATTAATATAATATTTTTACTAATTTTAATTTTGTATTGATTGTTTTTCAAAGTACCAAAATAATCCATCACACGCCATCAATTTAATATGATTTAGTGATTTGTATTAATAAGAATTTGATCAAGGAGGTAATGTAACGTTCCCATGAAAATATTTTGTCTATTTCCCAGTTTTTATTAACTCGGCATTTCAATTCAATTCTACATCAAATGATCAAATGGGCGGTACTAATCTGGAAATTTGGTCTGCACTCTTTATGCAGATGTCAATTTACATAGAATGTTTTTTTGAAAATTGTATTTCTATGGTTTCTTTAAAAATAAATAAACACAAATGCAAATAAAATGTTAGAATTCATCTATCATGCCAACATATAAATAAAAACGCAAACAAAGAGTGCGATCACAGGCAAACTCGTTTAGAAAAGCGTTTAAATAAAATGTTATTAAGTAAGCATGGACATAAACGTTGTCCATTGGAAAATACAATATACTGAGATACATTCAATATCACTTTTTGAAGAGTATGATAAGTAACATCTATTTTATTTTTTATTTTATATCTATTTCTGTTGATTTCATACCCATACCATTCTAAAATTCTGTTTTGGTTCTTGAAAAAATCACTTTCTCTTGGAATGTAAGGAAATCATCAACTCACATCAAAAGTTTGCTTGGACTGTATGTGTTTGATTTACTTTCGTAATCTTTTTTTGGGAAAGATTCAGTTTTAAATGCAAATGTCTTAGTCACAATGTAAATCTGTCTGAAAGTCATTTCATATGCTATTATTAGATGAAAATATAAGTGTCACAAATAGTACTATATTAGTAAGATGCTGGGAACTTTCAGTTTAATTACAAAGACAGTATTCGGTAATCATCTACACAAATTAAAACTTCATATGTTCAAACTCCTTTAAGAAATTTAATTAAAGATTATTTCGACCTCTGTGGATATAAATCTTGTCAAATTTTATGGTGTGCGATGTAGTAACCATATAAATTAGGAGTATATTTTAGAGGTGGACATGAAATGTGAGAACCTGTCATACATCTAGCATAATAGACGCGAAGCCTCGCTGGAACGGGACAGAACCGGAATATTCTGGTTCAAAGTGGCCATCATTTGCATATTTGTCTATTCATAATTAGACTTCTGTGCAGACGAAAATACATCCCCACTACCAAAGAGAGGGGGGGGGGGGGGTGATTACGATTCTCGTGCAAAATATTGAGCGAAGAATGTTGTAGATGTAGAGCAGCGGAAACAATAATATATTTCACCAAGCCTTTAGAAAAATCCACAGTGATAACTAATTTTATCGCAGCAATTTTGATCGAAAATCATATAATTTTCATTCTATTTTTGGAAGTAAATTGTATATTTTATTGGAGTTGTATGATCTGATGTGTACAGATTCAGACTTTATTTTTAAGACTTTCATTTGAACCCTTGTTTTTAAAATATGAATGATATCTTGCCTGTGTTTGAATCCAACAGACGGTGAACACAGCAGTTGAAGAAACGAAAACATCAAGAAGAAATGTTAACTCCTCAGAAATGACATTGTCTTATGCCTTCAGGCTAACGTTTGTCAAATATTGGACGATGCCTGTATTTTATTTCATTGTGAAGCTGGTTATAAATCTGCGTCTTAAATTTTCCAAAGGAAATTAATTTATCCAAAATCTCAGTTTCTGTCGGTCACCTTCAGAAGTAAGGACTTTCTTTAGTGAAAGTACACTATTCTCCTTAAATATTGTACCACACAAGTCCGACTTTCAAGTGGGATGAGGTTTGTTACTTAATTATTTAACATATACAGTTGTGGCTTTATGGAGTTAACTCCTAATTCTCCTGATTCTTGCGCAAATAAATGTCCATTGAGGGGCTCGGAGTCACGTCTTGCTGGTCATTAGTTTCAAACAATGATCCCTATTACATGTTGCCACTCTGTAACTGTTGTGTAGTTAGTTGCTGTGGTATATAATCAAATTAGATTGATACGAAGGAAAAAAGTAGTCTGACTGTCAGACAGACAGACAGGCAGACCGATAGATGGATACAAAGATAGCTGAAAGATATAGTGGATTACGATATACAGATATGTTGATTCAGAAACAAATAAATAAATGTTTTCATACTGGCCGTCTTGTATTCCAATGCTGCCTTAGTCCCCTGCATGTGAACAACGCTGTTAAGACCTCGGTCAGGCATATTTAGATCTACAGCCAGCAGTTGCCTGCGGCCAAATGATCTTACGGGACCTTGTGGAGTCTGTGCGGTGGTATCATAACCAGGCCCGCCAAAATAATTCGTGGCAGTCGTAGGATAATCCGGGTACATGTTGAAGTTCGAATTTGCGGTGGTCGGCGCTACATTGGCATTAGCACTTGTCAAGTCCGTTGGATAAACCAGGGTGGTGGTGGTGGTGGTTACAGCGGAACTCAGATTACAGATAACAGCCAAAGATATGATCAAAACTAGAAACCGTTCCATTTCGATAATGTTGTCTCTAGCTCAAATCCCAGAAGTCAACAAGTTTTTTTTTTTTCCAGAAGAGGAAGTGTCAAGTTCTTATAGGACAGTTATATATAAATACACCAAAATTAATGCCTGCAATGGTTGATGACACACGACAGTACAATCACCTCCACTGCTTGCCCCACATAAAGTGCATGAATATACAAGTATCTCTGCGACTGCAATAATAATTATATAACCATGTCTTGTCTTGTCGTGTCGTGTCATGTCCTGTCGTGCAATGTCGTCATGTGACATCAGACAATTATGGTCAACATTACATCTATGCTCCTCACAGCTCATACTCTTTCACAATATATCTCTGCCATAAGACTGTTTTGACCCATGGGTCATAGAAACCTTAGTTCACCGTCTCCGCGCATTATTCTCTAATCACAGACTGATATCTACTCAAAAACGAAGTTAAAGACCAGACTATATAAGGCGTCTCAGATGCGTTTCATAGTGAAATCAACAGTATAGTGTGATGTCTGCCGCGTGCTATCTAGTAACGTCTTCAACCCTGTACTCCATCTATGCAGATAAAGAATTCCTGACTTTTTTTTAGTCAAAACCTTCACACTGTCCATTGTAGAGAAAATCTCGCAGAAAATGCAATATAAATTGAGTGTGATGCAGTTAACAAAGTATAAGGTTTTCTACAGGAGCCATTTCACCAGATTTACAGCGTTGTGGCAGTGGTATTATCCTTCCAACAGGAGGTAATATACTGTGAGGCGTAATCATCACATCTCAGAAGAAGCATGATGAATATAATACTTTCATAAGAAAACCAACTCATTTAAGGATAAAGGAATTGAAATATTAATTTTGTGCATATATATTGTGGCACGTATCGCGACGTGAAGGCATAACAATTACAAGTTATTTCAAATCTTACTAATTGTGGAACATTTTACTCAAATCAGATAGATTTAAAATTAAAGGAACCGATTACTCGAGTCTTCCAGAATCGGTATATTAGTTACATCTTGGGGTATTTTAGTTGTTAATATTTGAAGTTGTTTTTGTTTTTTAGTCAACGTTGAACTTGTTCTTTTCTTTGCAACCGTTGTGTTTTATATATCAAGATTATGGAAGCAACCTGGTCATATCTTGAATTATGTCACAATCGAAAAGTTCTTGAATTACGTAAAACTTCGATTATTATTTGAATTATGTCAAGATCGGTAATTTCACACCATCTGCTAGGTTTGGTCGCCACTCGGGTTTTTGATCATGGCTTCCTACAGGAGACTATTGTTGGTATCAGTGGTACCTGGTGATGCATATAGAAGCGTATTAATGCAAATAGCTTTACTAATGGACAAAGAAAATTCCTTTTACGTTAGCTTTAACAATATCCCCCTTAACGCGGATTGTATTTATCCAACTCTCTCAGAAAGGATAAGGCTCTCGTAATGTTAAAACTGCTACCATACTGCCAAATGGTTTTTCCTTGCAGGAGTGCGTAGGCCACAGTCTCTCAGCTTTAACTATTTCAGTAATTTGTCTTTTGAACAGTTTCTTTAAAAACAACTTGTATTTCCTCTAGAAGGATCTTTCATTTATTATTACAGGAAAAAATATGATTGCAAATTACGACAAATACGAAAGTAACACGTGATTCTTCAAGGTAGGTCACCTATGCATGGTTATACCAAAATCCGTCCACTCTTCTCGGATGTCGAAATTTAACATTACGAAAGCCTTTAACTTTCGAGGGTGCATGGAATACATAGTGTCCGAGTTAACAAGGAAAAAAACGGTGCCAAATTATTGAATCCCGTTTAAAAATGACCTCTCTTTATCTATCTATTTTTATGCTGACAGAAATATATTTTAGATGCAGCACCAATTATTATTCGCAATGCCATTGAAACGCCTCTGAATCATGAACCACCAGTTTCATATATTTCCCATTACTATACAAAGTTCTCCAATTTATTTTTTGTGTGTATAAATTGCATTATTTGCTACACAATGCCACTATATTTTGTATCTGATGTTTCAGGAGGCATACAGTCTCTTCAAATCAGATATACAATTCTGTGAGTTTTTAATTTTTAAATCATTTTGCAATTGGTTTGAAGGACATCTAGTTGCTTTTACACCCAGCTCTCACGAGTAGTTTTGATAGCAACAGCCTATAGTAAGGTATTACATTTATTTTAACCCACGTGTCGTGTTTATTTACATTGACAAACATTATATTTTAGAAATCCTAGGTATAATTTTATCAATATTTTAGACATCCTAGGTATCATTTTATCAATATTTTAGAAATCCTAGGTATCATTTTATCAATTAACAATGTTAAAAATCGATGCTTTGGGGCGGCATTGGCAAAACGGATGTTTTTGTGTTATTCCTTGGGACAGATGGTAAACATATGTAAATATCGGAACATACATACATACATACATACATACATACATACATACATACATACATACATACATACATACATACATACATACATACATACATACATATATGCAAACAGAGAAGCGCCTGGATAATGAAAAAATCAGTTAAAAACGTGCCGTCCAACAACATGTTTTATGCCGCTCACTTTGAAGAGTTTCTAGACCAGATAAAGGCTGCTCTGGTTCAGTTTCAACCGACTTGCATGCACCAGTAATAACTTTTCTGTACAATATAACCTTTACTGTGCAGAGTCTTTATTGTCGCACGCTCAATTATGCAGGCGCAAAAAGTTTATACTAATATTCAGCATTAAGTTGCCAAAAATAAAATATAGTTTACCTGTTACATAGGTACTGTTTTTAAGCTAAGTAAACTCGACAGCTTATATAGCTGTACCATATCATTTTTTCCTGAACACTTGTCTTTACGTAACCTTAGAAAAGTTTCATCCAGAAACAATGTTTTACTTTCTCTAAGGATCGTATTCATTTGTATGCAGTGTGCATGTTGTGACACCCCATTTAAAAACAGTTTCCGTATTCGAATCAGTATAAATTAGCAAACTCGTTTTCTGTACTTCAACCTGCATATTCAGGAAATAGTTAATTCTTTAAAACTGACTTGGAGCTTGATGCGTAGAAAGCTTTTAGAATATGGCTAGATTTTCACTGCTGCCTAGGTTACTCAAAGCCACGAACTGGGGGGGGGGGGGGGGGGGCTGTAACTATATCAGCGGTTGTACTGATGTTCCGACAGTCGGGGCTAGGGATTCGAAGGCTGTCTGATACGGTGTTGTATTTATCATGTGGTACAAAAGACAATGACCGACACGGGAATGTCCTTTAACCAGGTCAACTGAAACCAGACAACCAGCAAATGTAATAAAATGAGATAGGAGACTTATTGTAGCAATCCCAATTAGCCCTGATTAACATTTCCAGGTGTTCTGGTCAGTCAACTCACATCTAACAAAGGGTCTGTCTATAACGAGGTGTCAAGACCCGTTTCAAACGGGTTCCGGTTCTGGACTCAGGAATGTAGTCTCAATCTATTTTTAGAATATTTTTCCTTCCGTTTTCTTTGGTGGTGATCCTTGGCTTAGATTAAGGCATTCTTGGCATTGATTTGAAGGGATTGTTTATCCTTTAGAATATGAGCATTATGGTCTGATTGTCTGTGTGTATTTTGGAGACATTGCACAGTGTGAAATCAAGCATTGAAACGTGCCCAGAAATGAAATCTGTGACCCATTGCACTTTTTTAATTTACAGTACAGCCTCTCTCTCAAAAACAAAACAAAAAACGGCTAACTTATGACAAGAACTTCTCTCTGAGTTCATCTTTGAAGATACTTAAGATTATCATATGATTTAGTAGGATTTAGACACACTGGGAAGTTTAGTACTGACAAACAAATGTAGAAACAATATATGAAAAACAGTGTGACACAATATGACTGGTCACAAGGTTAACCAACTTAATTAACCCTCACCCTACATGATACAAGTATTTCAACATATTTCAACATGCCAGCAGTGTAGCAAAAACTAATACTTGAAAAATGATTAGAGAGAGAGAGAGGGGGGGGGGAGGGGAGCCACAATGACAGCATTCGTGATTTAAATAAGTTAATGAAGTCGTTCGGTCTCTGTTATATATTTACATACAAGTCGTAGAATTCTATATTTTTATTATTATTTGCATCACCCTGTCCACAAAGCAATATATCCAAGCTAACACTGGGAGTAATTTTCGCAATTTGTCAGTGTGTTAATCATAACACTTTAAATTTGAACTGCATGTTTATTATTAGACCAAGCGACATGAAATTTTGACATTTTATGTATATTGACCTTAAACATAGAACTATGACCTTCAAAATTTGAAAATGTAAATGTTTCCTTAAAATTTAAATTAACTAGTTTAAATCTTGAAATTTTACAAAACAAAAGTGCACATTTATAGTGTATGTGGGGTTGATGATCATTATTATCATCATGTATGTATTACTACACCACATAAAAGTTCAAATGGTGGATATTGTTGGAGAAAATATATCTTTTAAAGTTCGAATGTGGCCTTTATTCAAAACTAAGGTATGACAGAAAGTCACAGGACATAAAGTCACAGCCAAAAAGTCACAATTTGTATTTTCACTTTTATGAGAAACATGTAGGACAAAAAGTCACAGGACATCAAGTCACACTGAATTTTGTAATGTTGCAGGGTTTTTATATGATACAACGTAATTGTCTGCAACTTATTCATTGAGATATTAACATAATAAACAAAGTATCAGCCGAATCTTTCTAACAAAATTATATTTTCAAGATATTTTGAAACAGTTTGCAACAAAAACAAAATTGTTGCTTTGATGATTTCCATTTTGAAATGATTTCTTTGACAAAAACCTTGGATTTTTATATTTGTTTGTAATCAAGCATATGGAGTTATTTGCTCATATGTCCATATTTGAAGCCATGGAAAATAAAGCCATTTAGTACCAAAAAAAGGGGTTTCATTTTATTTACATACTAGTTTAAAGTATAATTAGAGATTGAAACCAAAATTGTACTTATGTATTCTTATGAAAGCTACCTTTTCCTGTCAAAGAGAAGCCTTAAATAAACCCCAGTGATCTCAGTGTTATATGTTTGAGAGAAGCCTTAAATAAACCCCACTGATCTCATTGTTATATGTTTGAGAGAAGCCTTAAATAAACCCCACTGATCTCAGTGCTATATGTTTGAGAGAAGCCTTAAATAAACCCCAGTGATCTCAGTGTTATATGTTTGTTTTACAATTTGCCCTTAAGACTTCAGTTGCTAAACAATTAGCCTTTTCCTGTGAAGCAATCAATTTATTGTAATCATTAATAGTAATAATTAGGAATAATAGAATATATTGATTTTAATACATTTTTTGACACGACTTACGATATATTTGTGTGACAGGACAAAAAGTCATAGACAAAAGGAAGGTAGATGAACCGATCCCTTTTGGAAAGCAACAGTGCTATTTTTATCCTAAGCATATTACACCAATAATAAATTATTTTAAGAAAATCTGTAACGACTTGTCATCTTGTGACTTTATGTCCTACGTGTAGACATAGTTGTGACGATGTCCTAAGTGCAGTTGTGACTTTTGTAATATGCACCTTGCAACATTACAAAATTCAAAGCGTGATTTTATGTCCTGTGACCTTTTGTCCTACATGTCGACCATTACTATGATAATTCAAATTGTCACTTTCTGTCCTATGTGTATTTTGTACTTTTTGCCCTTTGATTTTCTGTCCATTTACCATTTAAAACACATGAACACGTTTTTCCCGTTGATATCTTGCCTGCCGGTCATTTACACTATTTTTATTATGGATCCAAGCAGTTAATTTATGTGTTTATGATGGTGTGATATATGATTAACACATAGCTCCCTATATGACTTATAATAATTGTTTATTAACATTGTTACAAGTATTTATTGAGTGGCTGGAGATGAAAACTATATTTGGCTTGTATGCACTTTAAACATAAAAAAATGTTATTTCCGTAATGAATTAGCTTAGTTATGATATATTTTGATTTAGTACCTTGACACTCAACTTCACTGTATGCTGCTATATACTAATTGTTGCGCAAATGTTCAAACCTCCCCCTCTCCACATTGTCTTAAACTTTATGATATTTAGTGTACCATGTTAGTTATTTAGCCTCCAAATGACCCAACATACTATGATAAATATACTTCTGGAAACCTTGTGTATTTTGGGGATGAATAGTCACTTTAATGCATGTCCGTTGCTTCACATTCATGAGTGTCAATATGTAAAGTTTAATGTTTTCTCTGTGCTTGCACATTTAATGTCATTTTGAAATCTCCATAACTAGCACATTTTCACTTCATTTACCTACATAATTCTTATCTGTAGAATTAAAGAAACATATGTAACTTCTTTTCAAAATCTGGCCTGGTAGTTGGAACAGAGCGGAAGAGTTGGATTATCTTTGATACTCCCTGGCAGTCAGTTGGTGATACCAAGGCCTCATTAGGATATGTCCAATGTACCCGGCAAAAGTCACCAGGATTAGTTCATACTACCACACTGGTATTTAGTACCACGAAGACATGGCTTAAGTCTTCGTGGGAGAGATCAACACCACTGTTCAGTAAGGCAGAGCCTTCCTAGAGCTATATTTTCCTGTTAGAGGGTCACCTTTTAGGTTTATTGACATTGTAACACATTGCATTTTTACTATAAGACATGGTACTCTTCCCATCATTGTGGGAAATTGCGTGTACTAATATGTATACTAACAACTGGCCGTGTACCTGAAACAATAAATCTGGAGAAAAAAAACCACTTGGCATTGCTTCTTTAATGTCTACACTTATACTCATTTGAACAGGAATGTTGCAATTTGCCTCAAAACTCACTGTGAGCTATCATGCTTTACTATCCCTGGACCCAAGCTACCATTTGTCTTAAATATCATTTATTGGTCAACTTTGCTGTCTAAAATTTAGAAGTTTTATATTTTAAATTTGCATGAAAATTTAATATATATGTTTAAAAACTTTTTAAAACTTTCATTCTTATTTAAAATTCTAATTAAATTAAAGTTATCAATGTTTTCTTTTTCAGACATGTTTTTAGACAGAAACTACCATGTACGAGAAATTCCTATAATTAAGAAAGATATGGCAAATTTAGTTTTGGGGTCTCGAAAGCACTTGGTCCAGAAATTGCACCTTGATGAACACCAACAATACACACTTGCTGACAGGTGTCACACACCTTGTTTGCCATGGAAATCAATATGATTTCGTGAGTAAAACTGAAATATGTATGGTATACAAATAAAAGAGTTTCACTAAAATTGTCCATAAATAAGTTGTCCTTGTTTGATTCGGTACAATGGACGATTTATTACTCTTGTATGGTGGAGATATGCAGATTTGATCACCCGCGATAAGTTATGTTTCACTCAGAAGTAGCCATTGTTGAATATGACTTGCCTTGACTAGACGATGTTTTACACACCATAGCCACTTCATTTTGCCTCAAGTTAGGGTCACAGCAAGGGAAAAAGGTCACCTCCATCCATGTACGGGTATAACTTTTGAACTAATGAAGATATTTAAATCAAACTTTAGACTTGTATATATTATGACTTGACAGTGACTCACATATATTTGTATGTCTGTCCGTCAGTCTATATGATTTAGACAAACAAAGGATTGGATCAATACCATGTAATTTGAAGAGAGATAATGCAAAAACTTGCAAGTCTTTATAAACATTTTTCCCTCCAAAGTTTGAAAGTCCGTGGGAAAAGTGCTCAAGTTTATTTTTGGCACTGGATTATTTTGAAATCATTTTCTCCGAAAGATTAAAAAAAAGATCAACCAAGGGATCAAAGACAACTATTTAGAATTCAACGACAGAAATGAAATGAATGTCTGGATTTTTTAAAAATATTTCGGCTATTCCTTCTGCGTTTTTTTTAAATGCAAGCAAAATCAAAAGGATCGGTTACGTAGCTTTACAAGCTTTGTATAATACCTTAGGTTCCTTCTTTATCCCTTGTAAACAGAACCGTCCATAAAATATTATATGGACCGCCCAGTTCGTTTCTGTATACAACTCACACGTTGCCTGTGGGAAATGAAATGCTGTTAAATTGCATCCCCTCAAGAACGGATTTATGTTCATGTTCGTTTAAAAAAATAAATATTGCGTGGTGCTCAAGGGCCTCGTGGCATTTTGTAAGGTCCTCGGCACCATGCAATATTTGTGCTATAATGCCCTCAGCACCATCCACTATTTGTGCCATAATGCCCTAAGCACCATGCAATATTTGTAGCATAAGGTCCTCAGCACCATGCAATATTTGTGTCATAATGCCCTAAGCACCATGCAATATTTGTGCCATAATGCCCTAAGCACCATGCAATATTTGTGCCATAATTCCCTAAGCGCCATGCAATATTTGTAGCATAAGGTCCTTAGCACCATGCAATATTTGTAGCATAATAGCATAAGGTCCTCAGCACCATGCAATATTTTGTACCACAAGGCTATCAGCGCCATATAATATTTATTAAATAGTATTTTGCTTTAGTCATGGTACCATTTTTTTTTTTTTTTTTTTTACAGTGGCGGTACATCCATTGCACCTCATTATAAGAATAACATGGTCCATGTTTATGTGCCAAATATGTAAATAAAGTCAATACATTTCAGAAGCAAGCTTGTACATCCACTTTCAGAATGTTAGTGTTGCATTGTAAGCTGTTTGTTGTGTACCCTATCGCATACGTTACAGTGCCTGCTCAAATATCCTTGTTAATTTATATCTCCATTATTTCGACATCAACGAATCTATAGGTATCACACCACAATCACTGAGTTTTACTCTATATTATCATACAATCTAAAAATTTACCACAGCTTTAGGAATAAGAATTCAACCAGTCTGATTGATAGATTTGAAAATATTAGCTATAATCTAAATGTACATGAGAAATTAATGTCGTCCAGTAATTTTCCACTTTTTGACTCATACAATTACCTAGCCCACAGGTTATGCTGGTTGAGAATAGACAATAATATCTCGGTCTCTCAGACTGGACGAGACAACTACTGCTGTTCCACCATATTAGTTTTTATAAGGAATTCCTTATAAATTTTCAGCAAGATTTATTCCACCATAGAACTCTTCCTCTAAAACTCTTTATATAAAAGAGGAATAATTTCATTTCTTAAAGACAGATTGCTGTGAAATTTGTTTGTTGTTGGGTTTTTTTGGGGTTGTGTGTGTGTTTTATTTTTTTATTATTTTTTTTTAGGCGGGTTTTAAGAAGGTTTTTAAATTATTGAATTTTAAATATAGCGATTTGATTTACTTACTTTTAAATTAATTTAACGTACACCATTGTTGCTACGATGTTGTATGCTGCTAGGTTTTTCCCAATCTAGTTAAGTTCGGTGTATCACTTATGGGTAAACATTATGACGTCACAATTGAAAACGTTTTGTATGTACCCATTCAGAGCAATGGTTAAAAATAAAAATAACAGACGTATTTGGTCTACCCAGTTGTCCGTATACAAACTAGTTTCAGAAAGGAACCTCAGCACACCTTTAAAAAAATATCTCTCTGTCAGTTGCCAAGCTATAAAATAAAGATGAACCATTTTGGGAGGTTTAATAGTGACGTTTTCCAAATAGACGGTCACTGATAATCATTTGCAGCTATATTTAAAGGTCCTATCTAAAAGAATTGGCTTGAGAAGATCTATTTTCTACGCGTCATTATTTTGACGTAAACCCGGAAACCGCATTTCTAATAGTGGAATGATACCTTAAGAGACACTGAGTTCCGTCATCGCTCAATATACGAGTCAAACAAAAAGTTGACTCTTTAATTTGTTGTCCCTCATTATGTTATACTACTTTAATGCAAAAAGGCTGCTTTATAAAGATATTTTTCAGTGTAAAGTTATTACTGCACAATTAATAAATGTTGGAGAGTAGGCTCAAATTGTCGGTTTTCTCTTCAATACTGGACGTAAAGAAAGTTGCTTTCAATAAAGCATGTATAGTTTCAAATCATATCTTTGTCTTTACTTCACAATAAAATAATGTCAACGGCTTACAACTCGGCCCATTTTTCTGCGTTTAGATGGCATACAATCAAACTTTAGTGCAGCATATTTTATCGGTGTGAATCACGATTTGATCAAGGTAGGTGTGACTAAGGCAGATGATATATTCAAATCTTAAGTTGCTTCTCTTTTAAATCTTACATTGGATTGTAATGTTAAAAAATTGGCCCTCCAGTGCTTTATGTACCTTTTGCTGTATTATGTTCCTTTCTTCTTTAAAATTTGTTCTTGTTCTCATTTTACCTTACTCTTCTTTTAGGATATACAACTACTGGTTCTTTCATTGTCCATGCAGTACAAAGCCCCCTCTTCTTCGCCTATGGGTCAAATCAGTTGTACACATTTTATTCATTGTTAATTAGTTCTTTAGTGGTCAGTCGCACAGGACTGATATTAGTAATTCATATTTTTTCGTAATATTTTGGACAGGTGCTGACTAAAGACATATATGCATTATGACTACGGAACCCATAAGTTTGAATTTATTTTTCGAAGTAGAGCTAGGTACTGACTTAGAAGATTGTTATCCATTTTTCCTTTGACAATTTATAGAACATACGGTTCAAGATGTAGAACACGTTCAAAACTCAGCTAATGTCTCAATAACTTTTATTTTATCTCTTTAAGAAAGAATTGAGATGACGATACTCTTTGGATGTAATGTTATCTTTATTTTCTCCTCCTGATATTTCAAACAATTGGCACATAGTTTCAAGTTTTTCATTGGTTCTTTCATGTCAAGCTAAGTGTCTCGGGGTGTTGTCCTTTCAATATTCCCTGTCCTTCTATATATCCAATGCTTTTCTTGCCTTTGTTCCAATATATCCAGTCTATTTACAGCTTTTAATTCTAGCCATAATAACATTACTTTGCTGTTAAATGGACTTTTTCCCGTGCACACTTCATCCTAGTCAGAGGAAGAGCTTTGAATCAGTTCTTAATAATTAGTTAGATGCTACTTTGATTTTTTTTTAAATAATAAAAAATTATATCCCCTCAAATATTGATGGGAATCTCATCAAGGGGAGTGTTTATAATTAAGGTATATCGGATAGGAGATGTAGATGCCAAATATAAAAAAGAATATTGCTCTTTCGTATGCATTTGGGAAGCAAATTAATAAATTGAAGGAGCATATAAAAAATTATCTACCAGAAAAAAGACAAAATAATTTTTTAAATGCATGCATTTCAATAAATATTTTAGAATATCACATCTTTAAATATATAAAACGGACGGGTAATTTGAGTGCCGCAGCAAGGACAACACGTTTATAAAGACAAGTACTACATTTAACTCACTAAAATTTGGTGGGTGTTAGTCAGATATGCATATATTGTTGAAATGTGACTTACTTCCATTTAACATCAATGCTGTCTGTAGGAAATTGTTGCCACCAGCACCAGCACTGGCACCTGCGCTTGCGCCAATACCGCCGCCGCCGCCGACGCCGGTGCCAAGAAAAGCATCGAGAAGACCCTGTCCTTGCGTATGCTCAGACCAGATGGCGATAATTAGGCACATGATCAATACGTAGACCTTCATGCTGAAGTTGATGTGTTTATTTGTAAGGCTGCAGAAAATCTAAATACAAATTTCCTCCGACTGAAACCAAGGAACCTGGAGCTTCGAAGGTAAATGTCCTTGGTATGCAAGAGTTCCACTTTAGGTTTTCTCAACAGCAAAACCTGCACCGGAAGGCCTGCGGTTTGTTAATTTCATGTATTATTTATCTATATATATCTAGCTAATTAATATTGTCACGTGACAGTTTCTTAATTTTTGTTCTACACTGCAGTTGCTTTCATTTTAAAATTTATTTGATTCCGTTTTGACAACTCATCCACAGCGAACATGGGCACGACATTATGTTTTAAAATATAATTAGAATATTCATGACTCTCGCATTTGCATTAAAGTGCAAGACTGTGCCCCGTCTGTCACTCATGTCACTTCTCTTTAGAAGGAACTTGCTAGAGTATACTGCACATGACAATATTTCTGAACAGAAAGGAAGCAAACTGAAATATAAACGGTCAGAACAGATTTACCAAAGATATGTAATTTTTGCCCAATAATTTTATAATTTTAAAAATCAATAAAAGGTAAATTGAACATTACTTTAATTGCGATTCTTCATTCTGACGAAAATTGTTTGAATCCAACAATTATAAAATAATATGTAAGATTATAGACTAAGGAAACATTAGGCAATTAATAACTGTCCATTGTACTTCTTAATGGCTAAAATTGTCACTTGGCCTTAATAGAAATGAACTCATTTTCTCTATTCATAAGGCATGATTGGTTACTTTTTGACAATACTTGGCTGTAACGAAGTTAGCACGTTGCTTGAACCGTCCTGCAGTGAAATAACTATGTACCAGTCCTTGCCTACGTAATACAATTACATGAATGTTCATTGTGCTATAATTGCATATTGTATGCTATTTTTAACAGATTGCTGTATTTTCAAATACGATAAGAGTGGACCATAAACTAGAGAAGTCTTCGCGTCTAGATAAATAGTTATAAAATAAGTTACTCAGTCAGTAAGTTATTTCGTCAAGTAGGAAGAAAGAAGGACCGATATATTAATAAAGATAGATAAATAGGCAAAATTATGACATAATAAGCATTTTATACACGACTTGATGCATAAATACTTCCTTCGTATATGAGGTTTAATAACGCTCAGAAAATAAAAATACTAACTATGACAATAAAATTCCGAATTTGGCCCTGCACAATTCCTGTCCTCTGCCTCAAAACCAGAATGCATATGCACTGGGCATCACAATTTGTTAAAAAAATATGCCGATATGTTGTGGTTTTAGTGTGTGAGTGTGTGTGTCTTTTACTGAAAGATAGAAATTCCTATCAACAACAATTATGAAAACACCAAATTATTTCTGAAGGAAAGCGGTAGCTTTTCTTTTGCTTACGGACACTTACTGGTTTCTGGAAAGACGATTTATAATTTTTCACCAGCCATTTATTACTCCCCCGATTGATGGCAAGAAGGAAACTGTGATATAATTTTCTTTTATAAAAGTGTCGATCACAAAATGCATTCTAATTTTCACCATTTGTCTAAAATATATGGTGGTTATGAAATACAGAATATATTGCATTTGATTTTTCGCTAACTAAAGGTGGTTTTAATTTTTCTAATATAGGTTTTCAAAAGAAACGTTAAAATTTTCTCCTTATTCCTTACAAATTACATTTGAAATTGAATATGCCATATTTCTGCTGTGTGTTTAGATACAAGGCATTCATTCTTTTCAACCCGAGAATATAATGTCTTCTTTTGTAGTAAACTATGGTGATGTAGTTTTTCGACTTTTTGTTTCAATTGCACAAATGACTATGTGAACTATTCAGCTTGTGTTATACACTGTATTTAACATAATTTGCTTATGTTATTTGCAGTCATCACGTGTTTTTTGATGAACATCATCAGACTATGTTCGTTTCGTTGCATAAACAAAATGACTTGTTTCATCGAAAAAAGACATTTTTTGTCTTAAAAGGTAATTCATTTACGATTGTCTTTGCAATTATTATAAAGATTGTTAATACTGATGTTTTTTTAAAATTATTGTTTCATTGTTTTACTCTAGAATTAACATTGGTGGACATGCCAGAAAGCCATTCAGTGCCCTAAACTATACATTAGAATTACCATTATAAATTAATAATTGTGTTTTAACTGTTTATGTACTCTAACCCGTCTTCCTGGTTCAGAACAGACGAAAACTGTTTTCCACATTTAAAGAATAGCTATTGACAAATATAAACAGTGTGAGTTTCATTTAGCATATTTTGGTTCCAGTATTTACGACTAGAACCCAGATACCTGGGGAATGGGGGTAGGGGTGGGGTGTTTGGCTCATTTTAAGCAATACTCTAACGAAGAATTTTTTTTCTCACTTAAAGGTCCAAATGCTCAATGTTTCCTAATTTAAATATCTACCTCTGGTCTCTGTGAAACGTTTGATTTAATTCGGATACTGAAGAAACACTCTTTCAAGATGGTGTACACATCCGGCACGAGTAACAAGAGCTCTCAAATTTGTTTGAAATCCTTATAGAATACCAATGGTAGGGACACAGTCTTTATAACCCTTATGTCACCAAATGATCCGCATCATGATGGTGAGACTTTGATCTCCCTGTCTGCTTTCTATGATGAGAACCAGCTTGTTTTCACCCCAGTATGTGGATGCTACAACGGTGGTTTATATGACCAATATGGGGCAAA
This sequence comes from Margaritifera margaritifera, assembly GCA_029931535.1. NCBI lineage: Eukaryota > Metazoa > Mollusca > Bivalvia > Unionida > Margaritiferidae > Margaritifera > Margaritifera margaritifera. Next base: position 478,220 of record JAQPZY010001351.1, read on the forward strand.
CAGTGAGTATTCTCAATAAAGTCATACTCATTGTGATAATGGTTATGATGTTCGGTACGAAATAAAAAATCAGGAATTGATACATAAGCCTGGTGTTTTTTTATGACAACCAAAAGATATATACACAGATGATTTATTACAAGAAACAGGTAAAACATGATCTCATCAGTTGATATCGAACAGTGCTCATCAGTAGAGAAAAGTCACTGACTTACAGTCCCAGTGGGGTCTCAATAATAAGAAAAATGATGAAAAGAAAATCTAATAGATACAGTTGTACATAAAAAAAATGTCAAGAATTGTTCGACTCTTCAGATGTTTTTACATTGAAATAATCCTGCAATGTCAAAGAAATTTTTAGTGATAGAAAAACTCGTCAAAGTTCAAAGAAAAACAGCGCACGTGAGTCGTGTTCTGAGATCTTGAATTGAATTGAACTGGCGGACACAAGTTCAGTTTTTCTCTAATTGACAAGCAAGACAACAATATTGAAAGCTGCTCACATCATACCATTCTTGCTCTCTAAAACCCGGCTGTAACGATTGAAACAAAAACCAAAGAGTTGTCAAGCAATGATTATTCTATGCGAGACAACAAAGTAAATTTGATGCTAATCAAGTCTGTGACTTCCAGCCAAGACAGAGCAATCAAAGAGGTCTCCACTCAGGTAAACAGTGCCTTTGCAAGCGACGTCGAAGCCATAAAGAAACAATTTGACTCACTTGCAAAAGAGCAAACAATAATCAGTGCAAAAACATAATCCGCAAGATCACCCCAGAAATCCTACGATATAAGCCAGATGATGAGATCCGAAAATACAAGAACAGTCAAGTACAGTGAGTGACATAGACTGGAGCGTAAGAAACATAAGTCGATCACCGAACCAAACACAAAGTCACCGAACCAAACACAATGTCAATCTCCATGTACTGTTATACATACAAGACAGTCACAAAGAATGGAATGGAACAGAACACAATTTTATTCATGTAATATTTATCAGGTCACTTGCAGGTGGACATATCTTAAAATAGAAATGACATTTAGGGTGGCGTAGCGTATTCATATTAAGGAGGTCAGGATTACTTTGTGTGAAAATCAATCAATCAACGAGACCGAAGAGAGAGACAGAGAGAGAGCGTTGACTTTTTGGTTTGGAGTGTACATAATTCATACAGACAAGAAATAAACAATATATTGGTAAAGACGATACATTCAATACATAGAGAAATAGTTTTAAACTACAGCTACAGAACGTATGTGTTAAACAATCTCAGAATGAAACTTTACCATGTAATCAAAACTCCACTGTTGTTATTATTGAAAGGTTGAGATATAGTACAAGAGGGTTCACATGTGTATGGTAAATATGCATCAATTTCAAATATATAATAACTACCAAACATAGAGAAATGAAAATAACAAACGCTCTTTAGGTTTTCTTACTCATTTTAACTAATTTAGATATTAAAGGAATGTCATTCAAAAGAAATACAATATATAAACAGATACAACTATTAAATATTGTAATAAACAACAAAACAAACCCAAACTATCCTTCAAAAAGTAAATGTTTGGCCTACATTATCTCAGTGGTACAGGTACAGGGGAAAGACAACCACAAAAACGGCAGCGCAATACACAACAATCAGAGACCGCATACTCTGGACTAGAAACTCATGTTAAAAAACCCATGTGCTGCATCCGGTCATGATCAATGGAGTATAAAGCCAGTAAAACTTACACAGCAGTGACAACAAAAATATCAGCGTTACCACAAAGCATAGGATAATGTATTCGCTGTATTGAGCATGAAACATAACCGTCAACTTTTGATTCAAATTACAATGTTGCAGTCTCCCTGAAACACACAACAGTAGCCGAACTCTCAATAGAAAGAAAGTAGTTCTAATAATTATTCTAGTTCAGTTCCCGACAGTAGCGTGCTATTCGTGATTCTGATGATGAGATAATTTTATTGGTGTTTACATGCTGGGAATTGTTAGATACTTTGTGGGTTGAATTCGTGACCGTTCTACACGTGCTTGTATCATTTTCCAAATTGATGGCCGTTCTGCACGTGCTGGTCTCACTTCCCGCTTTGATGACCGTTTCATTTTATGGCCGTATCATTTCCGGAATTGATCACCGTTCTGCGCGTGCAAGTCTCACTTTCCGCTTGGATGACCCTTTCAATTGATGACCGTATCATTTCCCCAATTGATGATCATATCATTTCCCCAATTGATGACACTTTTACTAGTGCTGGTATCATCTCCATTTATTCCTTCAAGATTACGAAGTAAGATAGAAATTTACAGACAGGGTAGGATCTGACATCAAAAGTTGCACAAGAATCTAGACCATGGATTTCAATCCAATTTACATTCGCTTAGAAATACAATGAGGTTGTTTTAGGTGCACTTCTGTGAACAATAATAAATCTGTCTTCATCGCTAACGTTAAAAATAAGAAATATATTGTAAAAAATTGTGAAGGGATTTATGTCAGCAAAGGACCACAGACACTTGAGACTAAGTTGTTGTGTCAATTGTTTTGTTCAGAATTTGTGTAGCTTTTATGAATTGGATTTTATGCAATTGTAGGGGTGCAACTGCACCTGCTACACATCGCCTGATCCTACATGTCTTACTCTTGAAAACTAGAATTGTTAGTGAGCTGGAGCTCACAAGATACCCTCGTGTATGTGGCATGAGTCAGTATCTTTGAGAGAGCTAAAAATAACTTTAGTGTAAATATGCTAGCAATAGGTGACGGTAAATTGGAATTAAAATGAAAAAGAAATAATTGTAACAATGTTTTTCTAAGTACTGTTACGACTCTATGGTCTAAGAAAAATGTAACAGAAAGAAAGTGAAACCAACAAATCAAGTAAAAATCAACAAGCAATTTATTACTAGATAATTAAAATGAAAAATCAAAAAGTCACTTACAGTAATGTGTTTTGAAATCCTAATAATCCAATAAGAATGATTGTTCTAATCACAAGTCCTAAATATAGAATGTTCCGAATTCACGGCTGTGTCCTTGAATGTTATGATGTGCTAATGGTCTCCAAAGTCCTGATGTACTAGAAATCTTGATGTGCTGATGTCAAAATGAAGTATTCCAAAATCTCTGAATAAGTTCACTTAAATTCCAAAATCATCAATTAAAATTCCAAAATCCAAAAGTTTATGAGCACTGTTATAATCCAATGAATATTTAAAATAATTCCTCTCTTAGAATTTGGAATGAATTTTCACAACTGTAATAGCTCTTTACAAGACTGATGGTAATGTCAAAACTGAATAAATGTCCACCAAACATGGCATATATAAAGATTGGTCACATGACAGAATGTTCTAGAACATGAGTCATCTTAATGGAATTTTTACTTGTAAACAAAAATCAACCTTGACCTTCAAATTGAGAAAACATATTGATCAAAACAACCTAATTCAAGGACACTAGTTAAACATGTTTTTCCTGATAACATTAAGATTTAAGCAAATATTAAAGTGAAGAAACATTTATAATTTCCTAAAATATTTATAATATTATATAAACATCATACATAACACCTCCCCTCATAAAGAAAAAGAAAGATTTATGTAATAAAGCTTTCTTTTGAATATATATCTAATCCTATAATAACCAAAATTACATAAGAACATGTTTTATGATACTGGACTTAATTACATCAAGCAATATTACATTTCTAGGCACGTGAGAATGCATCTGCAATCACATTGTCTTTTCCCCTGATGTGTTTGATGTCAATGTTATATTCCTGCAATATCAAACTCCATCTCAACAATCTCCGATTTTTATCTTTCATTTTGTTGATGAAAGTAAGGGGATTGTGATCACTGTACACAATAATTGGAGAAAGAGCTGAGGTAACATACACTTCAAAATGCTGTAAAGCCAATATCAAAGCCAAACATTCCTTCTCAATTGTGGAATAATTTTTCTGGTGCTTGTTTAGTTTTTTAGAAAAATAACACACAGGGTGATCCACACCACTTTTGTCTTCCTGAATCAATACTCCACCAACCCCTACATCACTTGCATCAACAGATAATTTAAATGATTGGCTAAAATTTGGTGCAGAAAGAACTGGTGCATTCTTAAGCATGGCCTTTAACTTGTCAAAAGATTCCTGACACTTGTCAGACCAATGAAATTTGGTTTTCTTACTCAATAAACTTGTCAAAGGTTCAGCAATTTTGGAAAAATTGGAACAAAATTTCCGATAATATCCAGCCATACCTAGAAATCGCATCAGTTGCTTTTTACAAATTGGAACTTGAAATTCAGAGATAGCTTTGACCTTAGCTTCTATAGGTTTAACTTGACCTTGTCCCACAATATGTCCTAAAAATGTGACACAAGCATGGCAAAACTCACTTTTGCTCAAATTAATTGTCAGATTCGCATCACTGAGTCGATCGAAGAATTTTCGAATGGTTTCCAAATGATCTTTCCAGGTGTTGTTGTAGATAATGACGTCATCGATATAAGCGTCACAATTATCAAGACCAAATGTTATCATGTTCATCAGACGTTGAAACGTTGCAGGCGAATTTTTCATTCCAAACGGCATGACTTTATATTGATAAAGTCCATCTGGAGTTACAAATGTTGAAATTTCTTTTGCCCTTTCCGTCAGTGGAATTTGCCAGAATCCTTTTAAAAGGTCAAACTTGGTGACATATTCCGTATTTCCAATTTTATCAATGCAATCGTCCATTCTTGGGATTGGAAATGAATCAGTTTTGGTGACACTGTTGACTTTTCTATAGTCAGTACACATACGGAATGTATTATCTGGCTTGGGAACAAGAATACATGGTGAACTCCAGTTACTTTTACTTGGTTCTATGAAATCATTCTCCAGTAAATACTGAATTTCTTTCTTCAGATAGTTCTGTTTGAGAGGATTCATCCTATAAGGATGCTGTTTCACAGGCGCAGAATCTACAATGTCAACGTCATGATAAATTTTACTTGTTCGTGTTGGAACATCAGGAAACAAGTGCTCATAGTCATGTAATAGCTGTTTTAGTTCATTTCTTTCCTGTTGTTGTAGATGTGAAAGTTTCTGGTCTAAGTTGTTCAATATTTCTGAATTCCGAAGATTGGTTATACCAGAGTCACTATATTCTGATCGTACTCCATCGTTGATATCTTCACTGTGTGGGACAGGTACAACTAAATTAACTGAATAATTAGCTGGGCTATCTCTGTCAAAATATTCCTTTAACATATTTATATGACAAAGTTGTTTCTGTTTCCGTCTCCCACGAGTGTTAATGATATAATTTAAGTCATTTACTTTCTTTTCAACGGTATAAGGACCATAAAATTTAGCCTGAAGAGGATTCTGAGGTATGGGAAAGAGAGCCAGAACTTTGTCACCAGGTTTAAAACTCCTTTCCTGTGAATTTCTGTCATACCTTAATTTCATTTTTGACTGGGTAGTGTGAAGATTAGTTCTTGCTACTTCACAGGCCTTTGACAACTTGTATTTGAAATCAGAAACATAATCAAGAAGATTAATCTTTGAATCTTCATTTGAAAGAAGTTTCTCTTTCAATAATTTCAATGGTCCACGGACAGTATGACCAAAAACTAGTTCAAAGGGACTAAAACCCAACGACTCTTGAACTGATTCCCTAACAGCAAACAACAACAAATGAACACCCTCATCCCAATCCTTTTCTGTATCAAAGCAATATGATCGAATCATATTCTTCAAAGTTTGATGAAATCTTTCCAAAGCACCTTGACTTTCAGGGTGATAGGCAGAAGATTTAAACTGTTGGATGCCTAATTCATGCATAACTTGTTGGAAAATTCCAGACATAAAATTTGACCCTTGATCCGACTGGACAGATTTGGGAAGGCCAACAAGTGTAAAAAACTTCACCAAAGCTTTCACAATAGTTTTAGTTTTTATATTTCTCAGAGGAATTGCCTCTGGAAATCTTGTAGATGTACACATGATGGTCAACAAGTATTGGTTGCCTGACTTGGTTTTAGGTAAAGGACCAACACAGTCTACCATTATTCTACTAAATGGTTCATCAAATGCAGGAATAGGTTGCAGATGAGCCTTAGGTATCTTCTGATTGAGTTTTCCTACCATTTGACAAGTGTGACAAGATCTGCAGTATTTAGAAACATCACTTTTGAGTTTCGGCCAATAAAAATGATTCAAGATCTTGTGATAAGTCTTACGGACTCCTAAATGACCAGCCAAAGGAGTTTCATGGGCTAAATTAAGAATTTCCTGTCGATATGACTTAGGAACAACAATTTGATAGCTCACTGACCACTCGTCACCAGCGGGTACATCAGGTGGTCTCCATTTCCTCATAAGGACCCCATTTTTCACAAAGTAACACACTGGAACTTGTGTGGCTTCAGTTTCACTAATAGCCCTCTGAAACAAACAAGATATCTCGGGATCTTGCTCCTGTTCAACGACAAGGGATTGTCGTTTGTCATCCTGATTAGAACAAAGAGAATGAGTTGCCAAAAGAGGATCACTGTGATCAATACCATTTGATTGATCAATACCTGAGGAAAAAGTGATCTCATCAAAAAACTGACCAATACATGTGTCAGCTAAAGGAATAATATCCTGATCAACATCACTCTCAAGAGCTCTTTTTGCCATAGCTCTAGTAACTGCACAAGCAGGGTACAAATCAGGGATTTCAGTTTCGACAGGATCAACTTTCTGATCCAAACAAGGCTTGTCAGTTACAAGTGGATTAACCACAACCTTATCTCCAGCTAGGTCATTGCCTAGTAATAAATGAACACCCTCTATGGGTAAAGAAGTCACTGCCCCAACAGTCACAGGTCCAGAAACTAAGTCTGATGCCAAATTTACACAATGAAGAGGAACATTTACAAAGCCGCACTCTACTCCCTGAACAAGAACACTTTCACTTGAAGAAGACTCCTCAGACAAAGGCAAAGTACCTGACAATAAAAGACTCTGAGAAGCTCCAGTGTCCCTTAATATTTTAATTGGGATAGGCTTGGCAGAATCACCAATAAGTGATATAGAACCTTCTGACATGAATGGTTCATAAGCCTCCAAAATAGAATCAGACTGGGATTTGTTTGACCCAACAAATGTATTGCTTTCAATACAAGACCGTGACCTTGACCTCTTTGAAATAAGAGCATTTGGAAAAGCTCTGTCTTTTCTCTGTTGCTTATTTTTCAACTTGAAGCAATCAGAAATAACGTGCCCTTTCGTTTTACAATAAGTGCACGTAGGAAGAGATAAGGATTTCTGATCAGTTTTATCAGATGTTTGATTCCTAACAGTTGTGCTGTTTTGAAATTTGGAAGTACTCGAATGAGATTGAAATGGTTTTTTACCAGAAAACTGCTGAAAGTCGACTTATTGCCAAATGAAATTTTGTGAGTCAAGGAATAATCATCAGCCATACGAGCAGCATTTTCCAAAGTTTCCACATTCTGCTCGTCAAGATAGGTTTTAACATCACTATGGATGCACCTCTTGAACTCTTCAATTAATACGAGCTGTCTGAGGTTATCATAACCTTGATCAACTTTCTTGGCTGAGCACCACCTATCAAATAGTTGTTCTTTATCCCTTGCAAATTCGGCATGAGTTTGTCCAGTTTCTTTTCTACAATTCCTAAACCTTTGTCGATATGCCTCTGGTACCAACTCATAAGCTTTCAAGATGTACTCCTTAACCACATCATAATCAGTGCTCTGTTGTACTGACAGTGAAATGTAGACTTCACGAGCTTTGCCAATTAGTACACTTTGTAATAACAAAGTCCGATGCTCTCTGGGCCATTTTAAGTTTTCAGCTATTTTCTCGAAATGAAGAAAGTATTTATCTACTTCTTTTTCCTGAAAAGGGGGTACTAACCTAATATATCTAGTAACATCAAAACCTGGACTTGTGTTTAAAGGAGTGGTGTGTGCTCTGTTTGCCAGTTCTAATTCTCTTAACTTAAATTGCATTTCCCTTTCTTCTCTTTGCATCTGCACCTGCATCTGCCTCTCTTCTTTCTCTCTCTCTCCATCTGTATCTGCCTCTCTTCTTTCTCTCTCTCCATCTTCCTCTCTTCTTTTTCTCTCTCCATCTGCCTCTGCCTCTCTTCTTTCTCTCTCTCCATCTGCCTCTCTTCTTTTTCTCTCTCCATCTGCCTCTCTTCTTTTTCTCTCTCTCTCTGAATCTGAAGCTTTGCCAATTCTAAATCCATCTGGTTCTTTAACTCTAATTCCCTTAATTTCCTGTCAGAACCAGATACAGGCTTTCTCTTCAAACTTAAAGCACTATTTTCAAAAATTCCCTTTCCTACTAAATACTGAATCAAAATAATCTTTATCTCCTGTTTTGTCAATGATACTTTTGCCTCAGATAGACTGTATTTTCTGGCAAGCTCGAGCAACTCGTCCTTTCTCATGCACTCTAACCCCTCCTGGGTAGGTTTTGAAATGAAATTCTGAACATTAGATGCCATTGTAAATGCTTGTTGGTTTCACACACAAAATTCCTCTATTAAAAATCTTTGCCAATGACAAAATAAATTCAGAGACAAAATCAATATGAATTTCAAAGATAAATTTAATATCTCTAATATGCTTTAAAGAAATTCAGATCCCGGAACGACGAGCCCCCAATTTCTGTTACGACTCTATGGTCTAAGAAAAATGTAACAGAAAGAAAGTGAAACCAACAAATCAAGTAAAAATCAACAAGCAATTTATTACTAGATAATTAAAATGAAAAATCAAAAAGTCACTTACAGTAATGTGTTTTGAAATCCTAATAATCCAATAAGAATGATTGTTCTAATCACAAGTCCTAAATATAGAATGTTCCGAATTCACGGCTGTGTCCTTGAATGTTATGATGTGCTAATGGTCTCCAAAGTCCTGATGTACTAGAAATCTTGATGTGCTGATGTCAAAATGAAGTATTCCAAAATCTCTGAATAAGTTCACTTAAATTCCAAAATCATCAATTAAAAATCCAAAATCCAAAAGTTTATGAGCACTGTTATAATCCAATGAATATTTAAAATAATTCCTCTCTTAGAATTTGGAATGAATTTTCACAACTGTAATAGCTCTTTACAAGACTGATGGTAATGTCAAAACTGAATAAATGTCCACCAAACATGGCATATATAAAGATTGGTCACATGACAGAATGTTCTAGAACATGAGTCATCTTAATGGAATTTTTACTTGTAAACAAAAATCAACCTTGACCTTCAAATTGAGAAAACATATTGATCAAAACAACCTAATTCAAGGACACTAGTTAAACATGTTTTTCCTGATAACATTAAGATTTAAGCAAATATTAAAGTGAAGAAACATTTATAATTTCCTAAAATATTTATAATATTATATAAACATCATTCATAACAGTACTAAAAAGTGGGTCACAGTGATCCCGTTTTGATGTGTGACATATTTTTATCCCATGATGCACAAAAGGGGTAAGCTTAATATCAACAAAAGTAGTGGTCTAAAAATGTAGGCAGGGAGGATGGATACAATTTTCGAGCAAATTTGATTAAATCCGGAAAAAATAACTCATATTAGACCAATTTTGGTTTGAAACACAATTATGTAAGTGTTATGTCATTAGGTTGTTAAATATATCAGTTAGAGCAGGACAGGAAGGATAGACACAATTTGTAAGCTTTTTTGAATAAATCCAGGAAAGTAGGTCACAGCAGTCTACTTCTGGCAGCAACACATATCCATACCAAGATGCACCTTTAGTGTAAGTGTGTTGATAATAGATTAAAAGGTAGTGGAATTAGAGCTCAGACATAATTTGTAATCAATATTTTGTAATTTTGAAAAGTAGGTCACATTAAAACAGTTTTGGTGCACCACACATGCGTATCCCACGCTCACCCAAAGTGCAAGTTAGATATTAATAAGTGAAGCAGGAGATATGGTCTGGAAAAGGGGGGCAGACAAGCAAACAAAGTGAATCAAATATACCTCCCACTTATTTATGTGATGTATAGAAATAACAAATTTTGAAGAAGTTGATTGGTTTGTTGGTGTTTAAGGACACCTTTAACACGTTATTGGCAATAGTTTGGCGAGAAAATGAAAGCTAATTGACTTCCCAGGGATACACCAAGGCAACCGACCTGGGTTGACCTTAGTAGGTATGGAAGCTGCGAACCTTGCATTATGAGTCTGATGCACTATTAACAGAGATATCGCGGTTCCCATTTCGGAAAGGACGCAGCCTTTGAATAATGGCCATTGTTCACGAGTTGTGTCCTTTTCAAAATATGAGGTGAATTGTGTAAGGAGTTGTTGAAACTTACATAAAAATGCAAACAAGAAGAAGAGACCCTTAGTGTAGATAATGTCATAATAAATATTTCCCACATAGTTTGATAAAAATTTGATCAGTGGGTTTTTACATGTGAAAAATATATTTTTACCCGGTTGCTATAAATTCTAAATGGTTGCTACGGATGCCACCAAAAACTGAACATATGTGGAACATGCTTTAAAATATTCATAGAAAGTTTGCTCCAATTGGATAGTGTTCATTCTATTTTATTTATTTTTTTTTTTTGGGGGGGGGAGAGGGGTGGTAGGTGCCATGAAAACCACTCAAACTGTTGTACAGGACCTAGGAAGAGAGAATTGTTCAAATACTGTGAGGCTATACATATGTACATGGGTTTTTTTATGTTTTTTTTATATGCAAACGCCTACGCGTACGCTAACGCCAGAGTAGTACACAATATCTCTCCTCTACTTTGTAGTAGCTATCTAAAAAGTAAGTAAATTTCGCCTGTGATATTGACCTTGCTGATAGGACCTTGATAGAGATACCTTTGATCTCTGTAATATTGACCTTGTTCATGCCCTTGATAAAGATACCTTTGATCTCTATGACATTGACCTTGCTGATAGGACCTTGATATAGATACCTTTGATCTCTGTAATATTGACCTTGATGATAGGACCTTGATAGAGATACCTTTGATCTCTGTAATATTGACCTTGCTGATAGGACCTTGATAGAGATACCTTTGATCTCTATGATATTGACCTTGCTGATAGGACCTTGATCCGATCTCTGTAATATTGACCTTGCTGATAGGACCTTGATAGAGATACCTTTGATCTCTGTAATATTGACCTTGCTGATAGGACCTTGATAGAGGTACATTTAATCTCTGTAATATTGACCTTGCTTATAGGACCTTGATCCGATCTCTGTAATATTGACCTTGCTGATAGGACCTTGATAGAGGTACATTTAATCTCTGTAATATTGACCTTGCTGATAGGACATTGATATAGATACCTTTGATCTATGTAATATTGACCTTGCTGATAGGACCTTGATCCGATCTCTGTAATATTGACCTTGCTGATAGGACCTTGATAGAGGTACATTTAATCTCTGTAATATTGACCTTGTTGAAAGGACCTTGATAGAGGTACATTTAATCTCTGTATATTGACCTTGTTGATAGGACCTTAATAGAGATACCTTTGATCTGTGTATATTGACCTTGCTGATAGGACCTTGATAGAGATAACTTTGATCTCTGTAATATTGACCTTGTTTATATGACCTTGACAGATATACCATTGATCTCTGTATATTGACCTTGCTGATAGGACCTTGACAGAGATACATTTAATCTCTGTAATATTGACCTTGTTGATATGACCTTGACAGAGATACCTTTGATCTCTGTAATATTGACCTTGCTGATAGGACCTTGACAGAGATACCTTTGATCTCTGTAATATTGACATTGATGATATGAACCTTGATAGAGATACCTTTGATCTCTGTATATTGACCTTGTTGATAGGACCTTTATAGAGATACACATGATAGGCACATGATACACCATTAAGCCATGATTTTACAGGGTACAAAGTTTTATTGCAATATATATAGCAATTAAACAGGTTCTAGGCGACAGACTGGACAGTACAATGACCTTGACTTAAGACCTGTTACAATTTTCTAAAATGTATATAAAATAAAAGATATAAGTAGCACATGTGAAAGCGTTAAAACATATGATCCAAAGTTATTATATAAACTTGCATTCCCTCACAAAGTCCAAGATTTTCTCTGCTGGTACATCATCATACAATTGCTTCATAGAGTTCGCATCAAAATAATTATGCCTCACTGTGTAGAACTATGTGCTCAACTGTCAGTGGACACTGGCATGGTATGCACTCTGGTCAAGGTTCACCCTTGAGGAGGCATGCATCAGTTAGGTATGTGTGTCTGATACGTGATCGGCACAATACCACATCATCTGTGCGAGGGATGCCACTCTCCAACAGTGGGTTTGATGTTCTGAAGTTTGTTTCTGGAGTTTTCCTTCCGCAGATTTTGACAAGTATGACAAACATGCCGATTTATACAAAATTAAAAGTCAGTGTATGGAATCTTCCATTAGCAATCGGATGACCATGGGGCAGTTTTGGATGCTTTATCTGCCCATTCATTTTACTTTTATACTAATGTGACTAGGCTAGGCAGCCAATAGTACAGAATACTTTTGCCAGATTGTATGAGAACATCATATTTCTGTCATATCTGGAATATTAACTGGTTGCCAGATTTAAAATTTTGCAAGGCTTTCAATGTGGAAAGAAAATCCGAAAAAATGATGAAATTTGTTTTTTGAGGGGTTTCAGTGTAATAGTATGGCTGTAATTTCTGCAGTAAAATTGAGGTAACTCTTTCGATTTGGTATCATGGGGTGTTGCATTAGCAGCTCCAACTTTGTCTCCATCTTTCTAACCGTCTGTATACAGGGATGTATGGATACGATAACAGGCTCTGATTTCATTGAATTTACTCTGGAAAACGAGAGATTTGTTTATTTTTTTGAATTTGCAAAGGTCAAATATTATTTTCGGAGGTTTTGATTAGAACGGTGGCGATTTGGGAATACAGATTTGAAACATTTGTGCTTCTAGGTGAGGACTAAGTCGTATACCAAAGGGTGGAATGAAATTGGGTTTCTGAGTTTATAAAGTTTAATATTTAGGCCTAAAGACGATATCATATGCGGGATTAGATGGATTAAAATATAGTCTGGTAGTATACTGAAGAGCCAGATAAAGTGATGGTTCATTTGTCTCAACACAGTGGCTTTCTGAAGGGGAAGCTCTAAATGCACCCAAAGTCTAAGTCCCTGACTATATATTGGATCAAACATCTGAAGATAAGATTGACAAGGCGATCCGTACACAAATGACCTATAGTCAAGTTTAGATCTTACTAATGACTTGTGTAACCGGAGTTAAACCTTCCAATCTGCTCCCCAGTCTGTGTTTTGCCACGACTCGTATTAAATCCATGGCTTTTGACATTTGTCCATGAGGTGTCTAACATGATAAAGAAAAGTTAGATCACGGCTACAAATAAGCCCTAAAAATTTGGTCTCCAACACAACAGGAATAAGACAACGGTCAAGACAGAGTTTGAGGCCCACACCGAAGCGAAACACCAGCAAATATGTATACAAGTATGTAAGTCATTTTTACAAGACAAATGCCACTAAGTCACATTAGAAAGAATTATTTTAAGTGTCCCCGTCGATTCACACAATCTTTCACACGCTGCACGTCAGTGTAATGCATTTATAAAGCACATGTCTTGACAACAGCTGATTGGTTGAATTTTAATTGAGATCATGAGATAATAACCTTCCCTTTGATAGATACCCTTGAGTAGCTCCTTAGAAATGGAGGTTTTACAAAAATGGATAACGTTATACAAAAATTGGTGGAAATCTATGGAGACGCTTCGAATTCTTCTTTCAAATGTGAGTTATCAACATTTTTAAAGAAATAATTGCAATGAATAATACACAGAAAGACTGTTAATTAATTTTATCTGTCTCAAAGCTAGCTAATGTAACTTGCTACACATCACAAAAACATCGTCAACATATGTTTTGCTTGAATAGGTTAGTTTCTACAAAATATATCGCCAGAATTATTAGAAAGGGGCAAGAAGTAAGATAGAAAGCAAATGGTTAAAATGTTGCTCTGGTTTCAATACAATTCAAACTAACTCCAGCGATATGAGTGTTCAGGCATTGAAAAGTTGAAAAGTATTAAAATAAACTGCACTGTGTCCCGTGTGAAGAGTCAGACACCATCTTTCAATTACGCCCTTGTCAATACACTCGGCTAAGAAGGTACCTACAGATAATTTAAATTGCAGTATTCAATGTTTTTTGTGTTCCTATTTTCTATTTCTAAAAAAGCATTTATCTCACGACTACTTTGTTATTTAAGTTAATACATTCATATCATAATTGTAATATATGTAACACGTATAGTAACACCTCATGACATCATGCGAGGCAAAGGCGTAACGACCGAGGCACCAAATGTGTTTCAAAGTCATTTCATTACTTTGATCTGTGTTTAGTCAAATAGAATCAAATGAAACTCATGAAAACCGTGGAATAATTTCCATCTTTTGCTCGCCGAGGCTAGCAAAAAATATAAATTATTTGACTTGCTTGATAATTCATTGGAAATAAGCATTAATAAAAGAGTGTCTCTATTATAATAAACATTTTCACCAACGGATGAGTCAAATGATAGTTCAAGACGAATATCTATGACTTTCTTTTAGACTAGTATATCTTCGAATTTTCAATTCGTTATTTCCTCTGAGATTTTGCAGTTCTTTATTTCCTATAGGTCAGTATGCTCCGAGATTTTGCAGTTCGTTATTTCCTATAGGTCAGTATGCTCTGAGATTTTCCAGTTCTTAATTTCCTATAGGTCAGTATGATCTGAGATTTTGCAGTTCTTTATTTCCGATAGGTCAGTATGCTCTGAGATTATGCAGTTCTTTATTTCCTATAGGTCAGTATGCTCTGAGATTTTGCAGTTCATTATTTCATATAGGTTAGTATGCTCGGAGATTTTGCTGTTCACTATTTCTCATTGCCGAGTATGTCTTTACATGGTTTATGTTATACTAAAAACATCTGATATCAATTGCATTAAATAGTTTTAGAACGTTTGAAGCATGCATAGTTATATCAAAACCAGGACATTATTTGTCAGGTATTGAGATTTCTATGTGTATAGAAGAGTAGATTGGTTTGTATGTATGTTACTTGTTTACAATATGGGGAATTACCCATGTCAGAGTATATATGCATTCATGCATATTTGTGTATGTGTGTGTGTATGTGTGTGTATATGTGTATGTATGTGTGTGTGTCTGTGTCTGTGTCTGTGTGTGTGTGTGTATGTGTGTGTGTGTGTGTAAAACCCCAGAATTTGCAGTAAGAAAATTGAAGATAACTGAACTAGATACACAGTGTAAAATTTATTTTACAGAAACCATTGATAAGTCAATGCCACTGTATACAGATCAAACAGACTAACAAAGTATATTCCATCTGTCAAAATATATTATAATAATGTCATCCTTCAATATATATTATATTTTTTTATTTTATCGACTTTTAAATTTGCATCAACTATAAGCATATCAAATCTTTCATACAATAAGTTATCATCAAACATTACTGTTTCAGTATAAGATTCTGTGTTGTCATCAAAACTTATTCTTATATAAATGCGACTAAGAGCATTCTTGTAATTTTTGTTTTTACATTATAAATTCAGTTTTTCTCCTCCATTTCAGTGGGGCTAATAAATGACGTCTGCTGTTCTCAATACAGTCTCTTGTAGCTCTGGGAGGACATTTTGTGACCACGTCAATGCATGAAGAGAAGCAGACAGAGATCGTCTGATGCCATCCTTCGCCGCATGATGCAATGATTCACCAACAACAGGTTGAGGGCTGCGTCATCTGAAGTACAGAATTGTACCTTAAATAGAAATCTTCCCCCAAAGCAGCATATCCACCGCTCGTTTTAATCATTCCACACCTTCACCTTCATGTACAAATTCCATCATCCCCATTAATCAAGCCTCACAGCTGGAGGAAGGTGAGAAGAAAATCTAAAAGTAGCTACATCGAATGGAAAGTAACAATAAATGATCGAACTTAAAGTTCTCAGTCTTTTCAGTGCAACTATTATCACGTGACAAAAAATGAATATCAATCACAGACGAGGGAGACGAAAATGATATACATGTGTTTATTGTATTAACCTTGTCAATGAAATAATTAATTACTGTAGTGTTTAATATATTTGTTTTGATGTGATTTTACTATTCACTGGTGGCTTGACTGAAAAACAAGAACGACCTAGTGTGTAGTGCTGATCCTTGGTATCCGTGTTGTTTTGTTTTGTTTCTTCTTGTTTTGTTTGTTTGCTTTTTGTTTGTTTTTTGTTGATGTTTTTGTCTTTCCTTTTATTTCTTTTTCATTCCCTTGGCATTTGATCATAATCCTTTATCATCGCATAGAGATTCTTTGAAGTATCTGAGGCTGACAGTTAATTAGCTACCTGACTGCCATCACGCAAAAAGGGAAGGAGGACAATTTTGACAAACATATGATATTAAAATTGAAGCATTGACAAAATCGACATAACCACGACTCTTCATTAGCATAGAATATTCTCTAACACCGAAGTTTTCCTATTAAAAATTATCATTTTGTTGAGATATATTTTCAGTTGAAAGTGAAAATATCACGTGATTTAGATGCAAAATAACGTAATCATAAAAGATTGAATTTATTCATGTTAATATCCAGGTGTCTAACCATTAGCGCAGCAGACGTCCTCCTTGAAGTTTAGCATAACAGGTTTCATTACGTAACGGATAACACATTGCCCGGGACAACATTGGCTAGTGACCCGATGCAACTTTGAATTAACAATAGCTGACTGACATTTGGTAGTAGATAGGTGGATTTGGGATATTTTAGTTAATTCTCAACCGTGTAAAAACTTCTGATTCCGATTAAACTTATCTGGATGAATACACATTCAAACAATAAAAAATGATAGACTGTATCCCGTTTCGAGAACTGAGAGCATCAATAATGAGAAAGCACCAATATAAACTGTATTGATTTCGATTCCTATTGCTGTTATTAACTTATAATTGCAACAATTTTGCAGATATAATGGCAGAATGTTGCAATGTCTTATCTATTATTAATTACTCTGAAAGGAATCTAGGAAGTCAAAAATCTCAAACATTCATTTTTTTAATGTCTTGAACTTCGGACTTCGGACACTCTGGCTATATTTGACTGGATGTGAATTTTAATCCAAAAAAGAAATATAGCATTGTGAATACTTCTTTAACATAGAAAACTTATAAAACAAATCGTGACTCTTTACGAACGTGATCTCTTTCATAATTTTTGTCTAATAAATACTTATCTTTGTGTTGGTTGGGCAAATCAAATTCAGACTTATTTAATTTGACCTAAATAATAGAAAACATGGTCCAATTTTTAAAAACAAGTTATTCAGGTATGTTCGTACGTAAATAAAAGATTTTGAGTGGATGCCATATTATGCAAAATACTCTTTTATAATGCTTTACGTTGTATAAGCACCTGATATTATGTTATAACGTGCCTATCATCAGTCATCTACACCATTTTTTCCCTTTTTTTCTTCTTTATTTATTGCATAATCTTTGCTAAAGATGTGAACATTGCTATTTTTCCTTATATAAGGAATTGTAACTCCACTTCTTTAAGAAACAATAGACAACATGGATTCCCTTTAGCTAGGTTGTTGCTATTTTATAAAATTTTCTCCCTGGAGACGTATTGTGAGTTTCGTAAAGAGACTCTCACTTTTCCATTGTCGCGATAAATTATTTTGATACTGGACAAGGAATTTATTTTTTCAAAATCTCTTAAAATTATCGTGGAAAAATTGTTTGGTTTTATATTAAGGTTAGCATATAGCATGTTCAAAATTACATTTAGTTTCTATTTCCTCCTTTTCTTCCGCTTTTATACAAAAAAGGTAATTACTTACTCCCTGTCACAGCAGCATTGCCGATCAAATTCAATGAAGTCTCTGGAGAAGTTGATGATCCAAGCAGTGACATCAGACTGTTCGGACTTTCTTGTGCGCCATGCGTGGGACCAGGTGACAGCATGTCCAAAAACGAGGGAAACTGGGCGAAACTTCCGGTACAGCACAGCATCAGCATGCACACGATAATTTTACGCATTATGTGCTGTAAACTTTTTGTATCAATCAGCGATAAAGAGAATAAATGTATTATTGTTTCTAAAGTTGAAGAACCTATTATTTTCACTTCGTGCACGTGTGTCCTGATTTGGCCTATTTAGAACGTGCTCTAAGAAGATTGCCTCTAGCTGAGGACGTAACAGCGATTTTCACTTTTATATACGACAAACTAAGCATAACCTGTCAAATAATGTTTCAACCAATCTAAAACATCTATTACACGATGATATAAATGGACGGGAAGCATCTTTATTTCATCTTGTGATACATGTATTGGGCCACCGCGAACAACGCTGTCACGTGGTAAATAGGACAGTCAATATTACGGTCCAGCGCTAAATGGAAGCCAACCATGCAGATGATTTGAAATACTGCATGTCGCTTATATGGTTTATGTCATACCTTAATGGAACTGTACTTTTCAAGTTAGTAACGGGATTTTATCCAGGAAACAGGTATACTATTGCTTCAAAAATCATTTGCACAAATTACTATTTAGTAAACTGGGTGGAAATTGTCAGAGCCGTTTGTAGTCCCATTTTACCTGCACATGTGAAAAACACGACGAAAGCTATAAAGGACAGGTGCCAAGTCTTTGCAATCCATATTGCAGGATTTGGTTATGGAGTTTGTTTTGCTTTCTGTCTTTACGGTGAATTCAGAATAGATTAACGTTATATTTCGTTTGAAACATATATGAACCAATTTTAATTATCGTTGGATCTAAGATATTTGTTTACTGCATACGAAACGAAGTGCCGTTTCCAAGGGTACATTGAGACAGCCGACCTGGGCTGGCCTGGGCGGGTACCGTACCAGAGACCATTGGATTACTAGTCCGACGCTCTACCAAATGAGGTATTAGACCAGATAACACGTTCCAATACAAGCAAATAGCTACAATATTATTTCTTCTTGAGGCTCTTGAACCAAACATGAAAGTTACAGACTTACGCTGTACGTAAGCACTGAAGTTCCATAGCAAGTATGTACATCCTCACGTACCTGTTATTTCCCACTAAAACTTAAGAACAGTCACTTGGTCGGACTTCCAGAACTATAATTAGCCGCTCAGAGATCCGGGGATTTCAAAAAGATTTCATCGACGGTTAGAAATGTTTTATTTCCGGATCATTCACCTCCTGATTTCAGAAGGTAAATCGGACCTGTTCTTTTAAATGGAACATTAGTAACACACTTGGAAAACAAATAACAAAATTGGGCACACACTCACGTGATCTATTCTTTTCTAGTTTTGCACATACATGTATTTATTTTAAATCATGGATACGTCAAAGTTCAAATCAAAGTAAAATATAATTGATCAATTACAATTCTATTTTCTGAAACTTTTGAATGAAATCAACACTGTATATTCGGCGTTACTCAGTTTGCTGAATGAAGTGGTTTAGAAAAGCATTTAGAATATTTTGATCGTATGTGAATTCCAAGATTTGTCTGGAAATTTTACACTTGAAAATCATTGTAAATTTTACACTTGAAAATCATTGTAATCAGACTATGTGAAGTCATTCGTTTTTAATCGTGATTTCTTGCTTGTTCGAACAGCTCTTATTTATGTTTGTGCTATAAAATATCCAATGTTCATCCATCTGCATTATATTTCTTTCTTAATCTTTGTGATGGATAGATGTACTATTACTATCATGTCTAAAAAATCTAGCTAGGTGTTGTAAATTTAAACCTCCGGTCATCAACCCTTTGCCCGTTTTATCCAAGTGCAGATTGAAAAGGCACTTTCAAGTAGAGGCACATATAATGGGTATCGTATGTATGATTTCACTTTCAATCATAAGCTTATCCTAACTTGTGATGCGCTTGACAGATTTAACTGTTTTATATTGTTTTCATTAATCACTGTCTGACAGTTCTTTTTTCATTGTTTGTTGCACAGTCACTACTATCCGAAAAACAAATACGTGCACTTGCATGATAAAAACATTTTACATCGTTAATTATGAAGGTCGCATACATTTTCATATTTTGTCGAGTGTTCATGGTAAATTACTGTGTCAGATGTCCATCTCTTTTCATACGCCCGCCATAAGGCGGAGCGTATCATCCGATAATGTTGTCCGTCTAGCCAGCCATACTTCCGTCTATCTGTGCCCTATTTCGTTTCCACACCATAACACAGGTTCTCCACCATTTATCATTACCAAACTTTGTGAGTTGCTTGCATCGGGAGCAAGGAAAAAACATGTCAATTTCGGGATCAACAAATTAAAATATCAAGATCAAAATGGATTAAAAGGAGGAAAGCTACTTCCAATAGTAACTTTACTTGTATACATATACCTTGACCAAACCTTGTATATAGCTTGTATTTTGAGATTTAAAAAAAAAAAGATACCTATTGACTTTGGGGTTCAAAGGTCAAAGGTCAAGGTCAGAGAGACTCCAAGAAGGAAAACTGTTTCTGCAAAATAACTCAAGTCATGTGACACACCCCATGACCAAACCTTATGGATGGCTTGCATTTGAGACAAGACACGTACCTATCATATTTGGGGTCAGAGTCATCGAGACTGAATACAGAAAAATGGTTTCAGTAAAACAACTTCAGTTGTGTATGATTTGCCATGAGAATATTATGTGGATGGCTTGCATTTAAGACGAGAAAGACGCATAATGATAACGGACTCAAAAGGTCAAGTATCCAACCAATCAAAGAGGGTTTTACATAACGAAGTATAAGAATACATCGCGGGGATATAATCAGTTCTCTTCTTATGCATATTTTTGCTGCGGGACATTCCTTCTGGTTTACAGACTTTTCAAGTTTCAAATGAAAAAATTAATAAAAGCGTTCATATGTGAAAGATCTACAATTTCTGAAGGATCTCATAATCTAGCGTTTAATCTAACCACTCAGTCAATCATTCACTGAATCAATTAGTCTGTCTATATATCTGTAAGTCAGTCTATCTATCTATATGGTTACGACTAGGCATTTACCTTTATCATCTCTCCCACTCCCTACGACAAAAGATTATTCAAATATATATATATATATATATATATATATATATATATATATATATATATATATATATATATATATATATAGAAATAAACTGAATGGTTGAAGAATTCACATTGTATCAATGGCACCCCGATTCGAACTTATTTGCTACGAAGAGACTTTCCATTCCTGACCAGGAAATGTTGAAATGAAATGTAGGTCAAGGAATACTTATGCTAACATTTACAGAAATATATAGAGGATATCTACGTTTTCTTGAGTAGATATAAGGAAATATTTCACGAGTGAAGTGGGAAACACTGTATTGGCGAGGCCACGAGTGACAATCTAAAATGTTTTCACTTCACGAGTAAAATATTTCCTTCTATTTACTATTAAAAATTTTTTTAAAAATTTGGTTTTCCTTTTATTATATATTCTTAAGGCAAAAACTGTCGATTTGCATGGATTTTGTTTCTCCATTCTGTGACAACGCGCTTAAGTGCTACATTACCAAATCACTAAAAAGAAGTTCCGAAATTTACAATAATTTTAGGACAGTAACCTATTACAAATTTAGCTTGTACATATAATGCTTCAAATTATGTATTTTGTCAAATTAATGACTGTTTTCAAACAAATATATAGAGAGAATTTTATTTTCGTTAACACATTTCTTGCGCGGATTGATACAGTGAACATTGTTGTGATGGGATTATTGCAGAAACATCACAAAACGGTCACATCCGACAGATTTCAGAGCGTAACATCTTTAAACAAAAGATTGTAATGATTGTGAGTTTACTTGCATGGATTGTGATTCTTTATTTTGTTAATTTCTGCATTCAAACGTGAAGTTTTGGCCTTGGCAAGTTTACAGTCTAGTTCGGTAACCGATGCTGCACCCAAATTTCGATTGTCACTTAATTTCGGTTTGCAATCAACACTCATCAATGTGTTCACTTTAAATCTGTAATTGTGTATGCTGTCGGTGTGTGTTCACTTCAAATCTGTAATTGTGTATGCTGTCGGTGTGTGTTCACTTTAAATCTGTAATTGTGTATGCTGTCGGTGTGTGTTCACTTTAAATCTGTAATTGTGTATGCTGTCGGTGTGTGTTCACTTTAAATTTGTAATTGTGTATGCTGTCGGTGTGTTCACTTCACCATTGCATGTAGAGTAAGAACTAAGAATGACAACACCATCAGAGAAAGGGATTGATCGTCGAGCCAGAGTTAAAACCACGGGTTAGAGGCGACTTTATTTTAAAATCAGCGGTAATAATAATAAGATAATGAAGAAGAAGAAGAAGAAGAAGAAGAAGAATTAAATGAGTACATGTTAAACTGGAGATCCTCGTAATTAAAATAAACGGGAGATCCTCGTAATTAAAATATTAAAATAACGACTATGCAACTGTAGGAATATTTATTTGTCTTGAACACCAGTGTGTGATTGAACACCAGTATGTGAAAGTGCATCAAAAATAAACTCTACAATTCCGCGTGTGAACTTCGTTATAAGTGGTTTCGACGCAACGATTCACATTATGTCTGTTTCGCTCTATGCATGAGTTCTTTATTTTGCACCATTTATCTAAAGGCAAGGACATGCACTCTTTGCTAACATACTAACAATTGTTCATAATGTTAAAGGATCATTCCATATGATTGAAATACAAGAAACGACTTGTTGAGATCCCCACAACAGCTTTGAGTTATGGGTCTAAAGATCAAATAATTATATGGCAGTGAATGAAAGATCATAATCTCGATCACACAACTCACAACCCCATGCTCGGGTGCTGCATCAGTAGCATCATACAGAAAGGGTCCACACCACCTGAAGCAGTTCTCGGGTTCATCATGCAATCCATACCAGAAAGAGAAAGTAGTTGGTCACCTGAAAAGTAGTGTTTAAATGGTCAATTGGAACCAGATGTCAAAAATGGAAAGCTTAGGTTTCAATAAAACTGAATACTGATGTGGGAAGCGTTTACAATCTATCCATCTGCACAAATAAATATATAACGCTTTTATTGTGTATTTTTCACCGTCTCCAAACTATTTTATCTGCGACTAGTAACCGCATGCATTACATTGTTGCACTATATACTTGGAAAATTTAGTATTTTCCAATCATGGTAAAATAATGGAACTTTGTTTTAAGGACACATGAGCTAACAAAGATTCTTTATTTTTGTTTTACAAATCGTTTTCCCCAATACATTTTTTTAAAAGTTATTAATAAGTGTGCTTGGTACTATTTTCTTAAACAAAAACAGAAAGGTGTAATAAGATCAAGCCCGTGAGCTGTCCAAAGTGTTTATAACTTAATGTGAAGTCCATTAATTTTTTTCGATTATTTATACTACTCAATCTCCAAAGTCCGTGTTTTTGTAAAGTCCGTGTTTTTGTAAAGTCCGTGTTTTTGTAAAGTCCGTGTTTTTGTGCCGTAACTCCATCTTATATAAAAGGGACACATCAATCGTTTCTGCATTGAACGATTGTCCACGTAATGATAATTAATACACATAATTATCGCACTTGAATTCAAATGTTTCTTTTTAAAATTAAGTGCACAGTTTAGATGTATGTGGGCTGGACATTAAAGGCACTGTTATTTTTAATTTTTGTTTCCATAGCAATCTGAACACAACTATCCTTTCTGCACAGGAATCATGGGTCCCCGCCTACTTTTAAAATAATTGAAGGACTACATAAGTTTGAACAATCCTGTAAATTGCATTGCATGAATGATGCGCTTCGGATATTACAGTTTCTTTTTAAATTTAATAAACTACCTGAGCAATATTGTATTCATCTTCGATAGACATTAGTAAATTCACCGTATCAGAGTTTAGGTAGAAAAATTCAAGCAATGTGCACGTGCTTGATGACAAATTGTGTCGAATTTTGAATTCCATGTTCGATTGAGATAACTACCACATTACTTAGTGGAGTCCATGTTGAATGCATAGGGTTCATCATTTCAGATTATTTCTTTAAGGTAAATAATTTTATGTTTGAAAGTGGCCAACTAGTGTTACCATTAAAAACTGTACTCATGGAGTTCAAAATAAATTTATGATACAGATAGATTCAAAGTGTCAGTTCTCCATTGCATATACACAACGGTCTCTGATTCTGACCCACCCCAACCAGGAAAGAAGGCATATCTAAACAAGGTTGTAGTTGGCGGAGAGAGAGAGAGAGAGAGAGAGAGAGAGAGAGAGAGAGAGAGAGAGAGAGAGAGAGAGAGAGAGAGAGAGAGAGAGAGATTATGGGACTTATTTCAAATCGAAGTTTTGAGTCTGAGTACAAACTCATGTTCAAAAGTTTTGCAACCTCAAGGTAAGATGTAGTCACCTTTGATCTCATAATGGTAAAAGTGCCAGTAAAAGTGTACACTCAGCCTAAACAGGAACAGGATTGAACAAGAACGTATTACTTGGACAACTATTGTGTTTTCAGGTGATTTTCAAGCTAATACGTAACAAAAATATTATCAGAGGGAACATAGTAACCTATTTGACTTAAACTGGATTCACACTTTTGGGTAGAGTGACTTTTCTTCCCCGCCAGACTAGGGCAAAGTGGTGGGAAAGTAGGTAGAAGTGAGTGTAGAGTAGTCAAAATTTAGAATGTGTAAAACTGCCGCTTAATAGGGGCGGTTCCAGAAATAGTTGGGGGGTTTTTGAGGGGAGGGGGGCTATAAACAAGTAGAAAAGGGGTCTGTGGAATGGAACCTCTGGTGGTGGCCCAGGGGGTGACGCCTCCTAAAGCTCCTACATTTTAAACCTTTCCAGGGCATACTTTTAACCATCTAACTGTAAAAAAAAACATACTCTATGAACCATTCCGGTTGTTTCGCGTTTATTTTCTTGGGGGGGTCAGAGGGAGGGGGTAGCCCTCTCCCCATTCAGCCCCTGCTTAAAAGCAGCCGTTTTACTAAACCTTTGTCAGGTAATATCAAAACAAAAATGAAATACTCATTAAACTTTATGAAAATATTACAATTGTTGTTGGGTTTATTCAGTAAAATTGTTGTACGACTTAGTTATTGCAAGCGACAGAGACCTCGAAAATAGGTTACTATCAAAATTCGGTGACATATATCGATGTACAAGTCTTTGCTTCCCACTTTTTTAAGGTTGAAATACAAAACAAACTTGTTTACTTTTGCTAGAAATCAGTCTATAAACGTCCACATGGAATTTTACCCACTTATTGAAGCTTTATTTGTAACTTTTCAGCGGAAATCACGAGATTAAAGCTTAAATGCAGACACACATACAGTGGACTAGTGTACCATCAATTAATTTTCAATGGGAATTCGTACTTTATGGAGATTCGAGCCCAGATCAGCAGGTTACGACACCCATCGCCTTGCCTATAAACACCAACCCCTATACCATCTCGACCATGCACACATCACCAAAACAATGATGCTACAAAGTCGGTGGTATAGGCATTCGTGCGTAGCAGACATACCCGTATGTCGACCCAGTAATTAATTCTCATCTAAGTACGATGGGTGCCGTAACCCGCGGATGCGGGTTCAAATCTCCAAAGAGTAAGAATTAAATTTATATAACCTGTATGATAATAGTATTTATTCGTATTTAAAAATTCTTGTAATATTATCAATTATTCTCCTGTAGAATCCAGGGATATCACTTTCCGCTCTGTTTGGTGTATATTTGTAATTATACATATAGTTGTAGCTAGAATGTGAAAACAATTTCGCTTGAATTGTTTGGAAACATAAGGACGAGGACCATATGTAATAAATACATCTCGGTGCGAAAAGCTTAGCTTTCTAAGAGCAACCCATTGTCTGATCCATTTGTGTATTTTCTATTGCCTTCTTCGTCCAACTAAAACCAGTACTGTCCAAAAGTCGAAGACCACAAGATCTACAATAGCAAAACAAGCTGCTGTCATGGAACCCAGTCGAAACCAGTTCTTACACTTACACACCTTTAAAGGACAATAAACAACTATTTCTTGTTTAAAAACTAATCTTTTCAAAAGAGGGAATTCTATTCCAGATATTATTATTAATAGTCATTTTTATTCAATACAAATTTCATTATATGCCTTTTGCGCTCAGGAAAGATGCTTGGAACAATTTTATTTTTGTTGTATTGGTTCTGAATATACCAGAAGAACTTTTTACCTAAGTTTTTGTTTCTTTCTTTGTTTAAGGAAATGCTATAAAATAATTTCTTTAGGATATTTAAAAATATCACCCATTCATGCTTGATTTCTCTTGCATTTGTTAAAACTCATTGTATTTCTCGGCATAAAGATTAATTGTTATTGGGACATTACATTAAAATCTAGGTATGCTTTGTTTATGTCTCAAGGATTTAAGTTGCTATATGATGCAGATAGCGGACAAAGCAAGTTTTTGTTCCAGGCTTTCTTGATCGATTTTTTTTTTCCATTGTGGATAATTAGTAGGAACAAAATAGTTTACATTATGTGCATAAAGAGAACACAGACTGTTGGAAGATATGCAGGAATTAAGCATTGATGAATATTGATGTGTGGATCATAATGTCTAATCAATGGAGAAAATATTTCCGCAGAGAAATATTTAATGAGGTGTCAGTCATTTTAATAATATAAATAATAGATAATTAAAGGAAGATATAATAATATAGTATGCGATAAAATAAAAATAAAATGAGAACTAAGAATAAAAAGCACTTACTTCCATTTTGTAAAAGAGCCATGTTTCTGAGAGGGTTCGCTATTCCCGTAGACCCACTTGAGCCCGCTCCGAAATTCGTTCTACCAAGCAAGCTCATGGGATCCATTCCCGTGCCGCCACCCATACCAAGCAAGCCCATCATTTCTGCCCCCGTGCCTCCCACTTCGCCCAACATGGACGCTGCAAGGAGCATGGTCATTGGATCAATTCTGTTGATGGAATTTGCTGTATCAATCCTACCACTTGAACTCGTGGGCACCCCTGTCCTTTGGACCGTAGTAAATTGAGGTACTCTGTTTTGTTGTCTGCTCCAGTGGATATTTGGTCTTTGTTCTCTAGTAGGAATGAAGTTTGTTTCTCCGGAAGAAGTTGCACTCATTCCCATCCGATCTGTTGTTCGTGGTGTCGTTGTTTTTGACAACACGACGTTAATGATGGCAAATATACAGAGAAGACGCCACATTGCAGTAGGGTCGAGTGGTAATATGCAGACTGGAATTAAGTGTGCTAGATTGTGTACACAGCCAGTGATTTTGCGAGCGAAAGACGTTTAAGCCCTTTCGGAAATTTATATACCTTGCACCACATGTCCATTTTGAATTTCATTTCTAATGTACGAGACTCGAAACCAAATATGCGTTGTCTGGGAAAGATTGACAGGGAATATTGCATAATATTTAACAACCTATAAATGAATCAGAAACATCACTCACGTATTTTAATTAGTTACTATGATTAGCATAATTGTTAAATTTGAAACGGAGTCGTTGGGCAAACAAAGCATACGCCGAAACCATATGTGTTCATCCAAGACCAGTTAAGAAAAATAAAAATACATTTATTAAGCTAAGTGGAAATATTTTGTAGTTTTTCTAATTACATATTCATTTTATAAAAGAGCGGTTCCAAAAGAAATGCGTGTTTCAAATCGATGAGTATTAATTTTACTACATACGCAAGGCAAATTTACTGACCGTCATTCCTAAAACATTTACTATGTGAATGACTGAAAATAATTCATTAGTGAACTACTGATGAAATGACGGTTGTCATAGCTGCGCAAGCACTGTCGGGAACCAATTGAAACCTTTAACAATCTTGTTTCTCCGTGTAGTCAAATTTTATTGTATCGTGTCACATCGAACGCCTTTTGAAATTTGTCATCATGGCTGATGCATATTGTGTTTTTACTATTTACGGTTGGCTTAGTGTATTAATTCACTCAATGCGACATCAGTGTAAACAACTATTTCATTTTCTAGAGAATGAAAGAAAGAAATCCGAACCAATGTATATCATGACTTATATATTAAATGAAATTATACATGCCAGCATAGCGCTTGTGTTTAATAATTCACAATTATCTAGAATCAATGCACTTACTCGTGTGTTCTGAGATCATGGCACTCTTGAATTATTAAACGTAATTGCCATGGAAACACATATTATCTTTCCTATACTCAACCGCACCAATGCATCAGTGCATATCGCTCATTTCTTTTGGCCTAAATTCGGTCCAGTTATATATTTTTCGTGATATAAGAACCTTCAACAGTTTAAAATACCTTTTCAATGCGCAAGTCACATTAAAAGTGCAATTTCTAAATTACTTTATCCTGATGTATATGACACTGTCCTCGCACTATTTAATCTCTGCAGTTACAGTTTTGAATGACAATCATGCATGTAAATTATATAACGACAAACAGACCCATTGTGTAATATTGGTATATCCATCACTTCTATTAAAACTGCATACCCTGGCGAAAATGGTAAATTGAGATAACTGCACTTCAAATTTTTTTGCTCTTCTAAGGAAGAATTGTTAATTTAATTTTCAGACATGTACACCACGGTAGATATAGGTGGCAGGGAAAAACGGAGGGCTGTCTCGTCACCGTCGAGCAGAAGAGTTAGTACGTTCATAAGCTGGAGTTATTATTGTTCTTTACTCACGATATAAAAAACCGACATAACAGTCAGCGTTGCACATGCAAATGTAAACAAAGCAAAGTGCAAAGCATTTGCTCTTCTCATCTCAGCGACACTTCCAGACGATTTCTACGATTATTGTGCCGAACCGCAAACCTGTTCTACTTATAATTGTGTGACGAGACCAATGGAAAACCATTGCAATCATTTGAACACAATTGTGGGCCTTGTTTTCAATATTGCCATATCATTGAGTATAATAAATATTAGGTTTAGTCCAAAATCTTCATATATGTCAAACTAGACGACCTAGATGGATTTTGGAAGGTAGACAATAGTTTCCCGTAGTTATTAGCTAAAAAGAACAAATTTGTTATCTCAGTTTAAAAAATAGGGCGAGGGGAGATGCAGATTTAAAAGTTCAGAATATTTTCTTTGTTGTCCTTTGCTGTAGATAATAAATAAACTTAATAAGTAAATACTGAAATGTTAAAAAAACATGTTTAAATGCTACATGTTCTAAAAATTATATTTTGTGCATTTATTTACTTTTAGACAAGCAAAGGAAAATTTTGGGGTTGTGTCAATATTAATTTGGAGTCAAACAGATGCATAATTTCGCGAATTTAAAGGAATAAGTAGTAGGATGGTTTGGTTTCATGGGTCTAACGCCATTTTTCAGCACATGATATGCTATACATGGCGGGCAGTATATCTGGTGGAGGAAGAACACGGGAAAATCCCGGGAAGAACCACTGACCCACATGAAGCTGCTGGCAAACTTCCTCACATAACCACATTGGCCGAGCCCAAAACTTGAACCCACACGGACAGAGGTGAGATGGCAGTGATCGGTAAAGGCGAGCGCCTTAGACCACTCGGCCACCCGGGGCCCCTAGTAAGTAGTAGGAACTACCAGATGCATAAATACGCATCTTACAAAGGTAACTAACTCCTAGTTTCATACCTTTAAGGTTAAGATAAGTGAGTTGATTGTAACTGTAACATAATATCGGTGTTTTTGTTCCAATTGCGTTTTGTTCGATTCACTAAGGTAAAGGATTTTATGTAATAAAAGCTACCTGTATATGAACACGTTATGCCCATTCTCATACACCAAGAAAATGTACTCCGGCACAAATTGAACCAAGAAGGTGCCCCTAATATTGTTAATATCGTCCAATATAAAAAGCCTAAAGTGTGGTTGGATGCATTATGAGATTGTGTATACAACCAAATGTTGGTGTATTTATTGGTTTACCTTAATGGAATTTTCAACACTGCACAGATATTAAAAGACACAAACTAAAGAAATGGAACAACCTAAATGTTTAACACACTAAAGTAGTATACGGGGAGTACTGAGACTCATGAGGGGACACTATGGACTCGTACGGGATTTAACGTGTGAGGGGACTCTATAGACTCAGTGGGGACACTATGGGCTCAAAAGTGCCAAGATTTATAGACTCATGAGGGGACACTATGGACTCGTACGGGAATTTATCATAGCGGGGGCACTTGGGGTACAAAAGGAATTTTAGCACACCGTATGTAGTGACGAATACAACGTCATCTACCATCAAAACTGGGGAGGGGGTGTTTTGATAGTAGATGACGTTGTATTCGTCACTACATACGGGGCGTGTGGGAAACATGGCAATCATGGAAAATAATTAATCTTTTCTTGTAAAATGGGTGGTCCTGATAAGGACCGTTGGATTGTTTTGTTTAAGAGTTCATCTAGAGGAGGTGTGGGCACCTCTCAGGCTTTGCCCTGCACGCAGGACAACTCCCCCTCCATGTTTTGAAACTCATGCAGTGCTTGTTGTTATTCAAAACAAATGGAGGATGGTCCGCTTCAGGATCCCAATTCTCTTTATTTTCGTCCTGCTCCATCATCCGGTGGGGTTTGATAGGAATATTCTTCTCCCTCTCCTCCTTCTCCTTCTTCTCCAAGTCTTGGAGGAGGTGCCACGCCACCTCTAGATGAACTCGAGTCTGTCTGATGATTTCAGTCTTGTTCATTCTCTTGAATAAAATGGGTAGCTTAAGTTGTGAAGGCACTGCTTTATATGTTAGAAGCGCATACGTGAAGGAAAACATCCCCCCTTTGCTGCCTAAAAACCCCAAAAACCTGCTATCAGACGAAAGGGTATGACTAAGGGATGAAATCACGCCAAAATACTATCCAACATATACACCACACCATCCATTGCGCGGACCTAAAAAACAAACAAGAGCGGAGATATACATCAATAATAATTATATTTTATTCAATGTATATACATTATGTTACTCGTTGTAATAAACAATTTCATATAAGTCCAATACAGTTCAATACACTTCCATCTCCACCATTTCATCGTCTTCTTGTTCTGACACTTCAGGAAGATTCTTGTCGACAATTCTCTCATAATTTTCTTCTGGACTCTCATTGATAAACTCCAACTTAATAAAATGTACATTATCATCTCGAATCCACTGCCTTTTTTGACAAATATTGTAAACTTCACAATGATGTAATCCAAAACATCTTGCCACATCACAAGTGGAATCCATCCGACTATATAATCCTGAATTCAAGTCAGTTAATTTCACAGGTCTCACAAATCCTCTAGTTACTTGACTCTTCTTCTCTGGCTCTTCCAATCTAGCTTGAAATCTTTTCTGGAACTTCTTCGAAAAGACCGACTTATAAATCCCAGTACAGCAATAGTAGATACTTCCTTCATTACAATCAAAATATTCAACAGCCTTTCTCATACTCCCAAATCTTCTTTCCTCAGTCTCACTAACAAACTGGCACAACACACTTCTAGCACTTCCAAAATTAACTCTCCTTTTTTCTTTATCATTCTTCACATGCTTGTGCAAACATGTTTGTTCACTAGCAGTCATCACTTGAAGATTTTCTATTCTATCATCATCAAGTACATCATTGAGATGTACCACTTTACTCTGTCTTGGTAGATCCACTCCATTCACCGCTTCAAAGACAAATCTCCTTCTATTTGTATGTTTCTCCCTCTTTCCTTCCTTACCAGCAACATTAATAGTTATCAATCCAAATTAATTCAAATTTCCTTTCACTTTCCTTCCATACTTCATATGATAGACATTACCGAGTATGTCAGCAGCATAATTATCATACACCTTATGAACATATTTATTCAATTCAATTCCAAAATCTCTTTTTTGTTGACGTTGTGGACATTCTGAAGCCCAATGTCCTTTCTCTTGGCAGATATAGCAAGTATCTTGACTTTTATCTCGAGCGCAGTACTTTTTCATCTTCACAGTTTGAATGTTCAATCCCAAAGACTGATTCTGAAGGTAAGAAGGTCTCTCTTTATATACTCTCCTCTCTCTATATAAAGGTACCTGGGTGAAACTGAATCAGTTTCAAAGTAAACTTCAAGATGAAAAGATCACGTCCAAACCATGAGAAACCAGAAGAAGAACAAGAAGAAACAAATAGGCCACGACGACGATTTTCCGTGCCACCTGAAACACCATTAGATCAACTACTAGCTCAAGTCCATGCAAGTGACTTCGAAGAGGAGATGAGTGAACCTGAAACCCAAACTTCAAAATCACCCAAAACAAAATCCACCACCACTACCAACACCAGAACCTCTGACGAAGAAACACAACCTAGTACCTTGGCTCCTCCTGAAAATTACTATCGGATTCGAGAGACTCAAAAAATTACCTCTCGCGAAAATTTAAAACTACAGCTTACACTCACACAGTGCACTTCAAAGACTTCAAGTCCGAAGTACCTCCCGAGAAAGCGGCGGGGTTCATTACCGATTTGTGGGGTTCTGTGTTACTGAACTTGAAACAACAATGTGGAGCCAAAGAAGACGATCGATTGAGACTGGCCATCCATCACGACAATTTGAAGAGTCCTGTTTGGATCGAGTTCAGCACCCCGGCAGAATTAACGCCAGACAAAGTCATGTCTAAAATAGAACATGTGCAACAATCCAACGACAAGTTTACCATCACCGATGGAAAGGCTACACTCTACATGACACACGTTGCTCCTCCTCGAGGAAGTGGACGAAGCAGAAAACCGTTATTGGTGGACGATCTTCGTACTACCAAACGTAGTGTCGTCCAAATTGACAATACTCAAGACCAGATGTGCTTGGCTCGAGCTATTGTGGTAGGGCGTACGTTTGCCAACAAGAACGAGAGCAAAGAATGGAAAAAAGCCTGGAAGAACATTCGACAATCGCAAAGACCCCAACAACGAAAAGAAGCAGAATTCCTGTTACAGCAAGCGGGTATCCCTAAAGAGACCGTGTGTGGCATTTCTCAAATGCAGAAACTTCAAGATGTTTTGACTCCTCATTATACTTTGAAAGTTTACCCTCAAGAAGTGCGCGGAGATATGGTGTTTCGAGGCCCCGATTTCCCCGAGGGAAAATACATTCACCTCTATCACCATCAGGAACATTTTGATACCATCACCAGTATCACCGGATTTTTGGGATACGGATACTACTGTGAGAAATGCAACCAAGGGTTTAATAGTCGAGAGCGACACCTTCATTGCGGAGCAAGATGTCGGGGCTGTTATGCGGACAAACCATGCTTCCTGAACAACAACAAAATCACGTCCATTGTGAGACCTGTCGACGTACTTTTGTCAGTTCTTCTTGTTACCAACAGCATCGCAAGACACAAGGTCACCAACAAAAATGTGCTTGCGACTTATTGAAATTGTGTTCTACGTGTGGACAACTAATTCGTACCAACGACCCCAAGAGACACGTTTGTGCTGGCAAGAAAAAATGTTCTATTTGTCATCAGATCGTCGATTTTGATCATCGATGTTTCATTCAAAAGTTTGACAAGACAGAGAAGAAAGAAATAAAGAAGAACAAGAACAAGAAACAAGTAGATTTCATCTTTTTTGATTTTGAATGCATTCAAGAAACAGGCATTCACATCCCCAATTTTTGTGTGGCGCATCGGGCTTGTGATCAGTGTATTCAAGAATCAATTCATTTTCACTGTCCTCATTGTAGTCGGATTCCAGGAGGACGTGAAAAAATCTTTCGTGGAGTTAACACTTTGCCTGAGTTTGCTGAATGGGTTTTAGACCCTACCACCCACGACAGTTGGAGCGAAGAAGACATTCAACGTTATGGAGATTGTCATCGGTATGCCACCGTCATAGCTCACAATTTTTCGGGATACGATGGGCAGTTTTTACTAAATTATTATTTGAACCATGGGACCGAACGTCCTGAAGTCACCATGAACGGAAAAAAGCTCATCTACATGAAAGTAGGACAAGTACAGTTTAAAGATTCTATGAGTTATTTGGCCATGCCTTTGAGTCGCATGCCAAAAACGTTTGGCATGACAGAAATGGCTAAAGGCTACTTTCCTCACTTCTTCAACACGGAAGCTAATCAACATGCGTCCTACCTCATTTGCCTGACCTTCATGATTACGACCCCGACGGAATGCGCCCCGAACAGCGAGAAGCTTTTCACACTTGGTACCGCGCTCACCAGACCGATCCATTTGACTTTCAAGAAGAGATGCTCAAATATTGTCGATCTGATGTAGATATTTTAAGACGTTGTTGTGGAAAGTTTCGAGAGTTATTTCTCGATCACGGAGAGGTCGATCTTTTGAAAGATGCAGCCACCCTACCTAAAGCCTGTTCCTTAGTCTACAGGCAAAATTTCATGCCTGAGAACCAACTAGCCATCATCGACTCCAACACGTCTCTCTTTGCTAGTCGTCAATATTCGGTCAAAGCTTTACGTTGGTTTCATTACTTGTGTCAAAAAGAAGACAAATGGATACAAGATGCTAGAAATGGAGGAGGAGAAAAGAAGATTGGAGGTTATTCCGTGGATGGTTTTGATTTAGAAAACCCGCACACAGTATACGAGTTTCAGGGTTGTTTGTTTCACGGATGCCCTACTTGTTTTCCTGATCGAGAGATGAAAGGTCCTTATTCAGATTCTACCATGGAACAGTTATACGAACAGACTTGCCAACGACGACTCAAGTTAGAAAGTCAAGGATACCAAGTGGTAGAAATGTGGGAGCACGAGTACGATCGACGTTTGAAAACCGATCCTGAATTTAAGAACATTACTCAAAGTTACGACGCGGCCGACATCGAACCTTTGGATCCGAGCCACAGTTTATTTGGAGGACGAACCAATGCCACTCGCTTGCTGTACGACGTGAATGAATCCCAAGGAGAAGAAATCAAATACATCGACGTGTGTTCTTTGTATCCTTGGGTGTGTAAATATGCTCGTTTTCCCACCGGTCACCCTGAAATTTTGACAGAACACATTGACGTGGAACACATTCGTCAATACGAAGGATTAATTAAATGTAAAGTCTTACCTCCAACAAACTTGTACCATCCCATCTTACCTCACCATTGTCAAGGAAAACTGATGTTTCCTTTATGTCGGACGTGTGCTGAAACGTGCAACCAAGATCATCCCTGTCACCACACGAAGGAAGAACGGTCTTTGACAGGAACGTGGGTTAGCGGTGAATTGTTTCGGGCACTGGATCGTGGATACCATTTGTTGAAAGTATACGAAATCTGGCACTTTCCAACTACAGCCCAATACCAAAAGGACGACGCCACGAATCATCCAGGCATTTTCTAGGGGTACGTCAATCAGTTTTTAAAACTGAAACAAGAAGCTAGTGGTTATCCTTCGTGGTGTCAGACTCCCGAAGACCAAGAACGATTCAAAGAAGAGTACCGTGACATCGAAGGCATCACTTTGGAAGAGGTGGGAAAAAATGAAGGAAAAAGATCGTTTGCCAAAGTCATGCTCAATTGCTTGTGGGGAAAAATGGCCCAACGTACGATCTTACCCAAAACGGAATACGTCACCGATCCTTATCGTTACTTTAAACTAGTGGACGACAAAAGTATACTAGTCAAACACGTCGAAATTGTCCGCGATGATTTGATCATAGTCAATTTTGAAGAAGAACTCAAGTTTGTCAAACCTGACAAGTTTAGTAACGTAGTCATTGCCGCTTACGTGACCGCTCATGCTCGCTTGAAATTGTACGACGAAGCGTTAGAAGTCTTGGGAGATCGTGTCCTGTACTTTGATACAGACAGTTGCATCTACATTCATCGACCCAGTTGCCCCCACCCTACCATTCAAGGAGATCGTTTAGGAGCCTGGACAGACGAGCACCCTCAAGACACCATTCTGAGTTTTGCCAGCGGTGGCCCTAAAAATTATGGGTACCGATACCAAGACCCACAAGACCAACTTCACACCTCCTGTAAAGTCAAAGGATTGACTCTCAACTATCGAACCAACCAAGTAGTCAACTTTGAGGTTTTAAAAAATGCTTTACTGTCTGGACAAGTGGAAGACTTTCAAGTGCACACGTTAGAACCTGACAAGATTGTACGACTACCTAATCATCAAATCGTTACTCGACCTGTTCAAAAAGTGTACCGCATTGTGTACCAAAAACGAGCGAGACTTCCAGATCACACCACTTTACCTTACGGACACGCTGATTTGGAGTATAAAAAAGGAAACCCTCTTGAACAGAAAAAAAGACAACACCAAGATGACTTCAACATTTGCCTTGCCTGACTATTGTGAGTGTGCCAGTCGCTTGAAGACGTTCAAAAATTGGCCTAAACACATGCCTGACTATTGTTATTGTCCTCATCGATGGAACACATTCAAAAAAGAAAAAAAAACTTAGGAAAAATGGATTACCTACTTCCCACTCTTTAGCCAGAGCAGGATTTGTTTACTTTGGACAGGGAAGCAAAGTACAGTGTTTTAGTTGTGGTGTCACTATTCGTATGGATTGTAAGAATTCAGCTCTCCTGGAACATACCAGATGGTCACCAAACTGTGCTTACCTTTCTTTGGCGTTTCCACGGATCACATTACAATACTTTGCGGATGGTACAGTCGACAGGTATAAAAAAGGATCCCCTTCCAAGCCTAACCCTTCATTCTGACTTTCAACGTTGACCGAGCAAGAAGAGAAGAAAAAAAAGAAGATGAGTCATTTTGTCATCTTTCCACATAACTACAATAAGAGTACTCAAACTGCCACCCACCCACCATTACCAAGGGAGAAATCTAGTGGTGGTGGTGGTGTGAACTCCAAGTACCATCATCACGACTTGGAGTGTCATGCAGTTCCATGCGATGAGACGGATTCTGTACGGTTTGGCATTCCCGATTCACACGATCAAACGGATTCCGTACGTTGTGACATCGTGGATTCAGTCACTCACCGACGGCCCTCTAACGATGCAGGACGACCTTTATGCTTTAGTGGGAGTCACATAAAAATACCAGTGACTTTGCCTGGTTATTCCAAGTATGAAAGTCGACTCGAGATATTCAAAGGCAAGTGGCCAAAATATCTACAAGGACCTAAACCTGAATCTTTAGCCAGATCTGGATTTAAATACGTGGGAGAAGGAGATAAAGTTCAATGTTTCAGTTGCGGTGTGAGACTTCACCAATGGGACCCTACCGACTCAGCTTACATTGAACATGCCAGATGGTCTCCGCACTGTCAGTTCTTACCTTTAGTGGCCTTAGAAGAGCACGGGTACGATGAGCCAGATGCCAAACAGAAGAAGAAGTAGTAAAAAAAAACATGTCGGAGGAGAATACTACTTTACAATGGTACATTGGTGGTTTACCTTTGGAGTTGCAAGAACACATTTTTCAGTATATACCTAGCTTAGAAGATCGTATTCGTGACTTGCCTTTGAAGTTGCGAAAACGTATTTACGGAGAGTTGGTTCAGATTCAAGTGAAACGCAAACTTCAATTCATTCCTCGATTTGCGTACTACCGTGACTTTCGACATATCAGAAGTCTGATTTTGAAGAAAAACTATCACGAGTATCGTGAAGAACACAAAAGAGAGTTACTTCTTTCCAAGTCGGAAGCTTTACCAGAGTATATTTGTGGCTTGCCTTTGGAATTGCGACAAAAGATTTACCGAGAGTTTGTCAAGATCCAAGTGAAACGTAAACTCAAAGTCATTTCTCGAGCTGTACACTATGCTCTCTTCCAAAGTCATAGAAGACTGATTCTGGGAAACATCTATTGCTGGCACTACGTTGAATGAGACTTTCTCAAAACGTACCATCCTTGGGAGCCTGGCTATAAAAACATGCCACCCAAGATACCTACCTTAGCCATCTCACCCTATAAAGTACCGGTATGTCTGGGCTCTACTCGTCACTCGTGAAACGGATTCCGTGGAAGGAAGTCAACGATCGTGCTCAGGCCTTAGAGGATTATAAAGACTTGTTACAAGAATTCTTTCCATTGCATTTTGGACGTTATGTGGTATGTATCTTAGTGACTGCTTATCTTGGAATTCGTTTTTCAGGACATTCGTTGTGGAATATTTTTGAGGACAAGTGTTTGCCTTGGATTATTTTGGAGGAACCGTGGTTGCTTTGGACTAATTTGTCGAGTCCAAAAAAAAAACAAAACAATATGACCCTTTGTTCTTCTTTGGTCTTAGTAGAAGAAGAAGATTATAAAAACTTGATTTTATCAGTACACGAAAGACAAATTGTACTTAAAGCGTTGAACGTGGTAATGAAAATCAGCGAGGAACCTCCATGTGAAGAAGACATTCATCACACTTTATCTGCCTATAAAACATTTCAAGAAGTGTGTTTTGCTAGTGAGTTACACCAACAACTTTTCAATTGGAAAGATGTACGTCCCTGGAGAAACCTTGGTTTCCAATCTTGGCTACAAGAAGTGGTCCAGTTTGCCAAAGATTTGGCAACATGTCCATAAGAGTCTAAAAGTGAAAAAATGGGAACCTCAATGGGAAACCCTGAAAGAAGAAAAAGAAGAACCTGACACAACAGAAAAAGATGACCACACCACCGTTGTCCAAATACAACAACCACCCCCTGAGGAACACAACCCTTCCTTGCCGCCGTCGTCAGAGCATTCTTCTACCAAAACAAAGACGACCAGAAGAATACCACCCCAAGCAGTGCCTAGGTCTTCCATTTTTTCTAGGACACCAGAATGTTGTACATTGACTTGTTTATACGACACTTTGATTCTTTTAGTGGGAGCCTTAATTGTGTACCTGATCATTTTACTTTGCTATTTTATCACTCGTTCGCTTTAATGACTTGTAAAATATGTTTTTTGTTGTGTTGGTTTTTTTTTTTTTTTTTTTTTTTTAAATTAATAAACGTGTATGAAACGTATAAAATGTCTTGGGTCTTTTGTCTTCTTCTCAAAAATCTTCTTACCTCAGTCATGGCTACATCATCTTCTTCTGCCTCGTCTACCTCGTCTACCTCCTCTTCTGTCGTCAAAGTGATTGACGAAAAGTTAGATCACCAAAGTTGGAACGCTTTGTATCTGCGCCATCCTTTTAACATGTTGATTGCTGGACCTAGTGGTTCAGGCAAAACCGAATTTGTCAAACGTTTGACGAATAAAAAGCTCATTTGTTCGATCATCCACCTCAACGCATCGTGTGGTGTTACAAAGAGTGGCAAAAGTCTTACACACTACTCCAAGAAAGTCAAGGAGAAACCATTTCGTTTGTAGAAGGTATCCCTCACGAAGACGATGGGATCGTGTCTGACGTGAGTCAAACACATCTAGTCATCTTCGACGACATGTTAGGAGAAGACGAAGAAGAAATTAAACTTTGGTTTACACTAAAAGGACACCACCGTAATGCTAGTATTGTATACATTACTCAAAATTTATTTCAACAAAGTAAAGCCCATCGTACCATCAGTCTCAACGCTCATTACGTGGTCTTGTTTAAAAGCCCCAGAGACAAATCTCAAGTACAAGTGTTAGCCAAACAGTTAGGTATGCCTTGGCTCAATTATGCGTACGACGATGCCACTCAAACCCCTCACGAGTATTTACTCATCGACTTAAAACCCACCACTCCTGACTATTTGAGATTTCGTGCCCAATTGTTTCACCCTTGGGGTCAAGAAGGTGGTCATGTCATTTACACGTTCCCTTCAGCCAATTTTTAAAAAAAGAAAAAAAAACTATAAAAACAACCACCACGTCATTTCTGTCTCACACTCTTTCGAGATGACTTCCTTTCAATCTAATCCTTCGGCTAAATTGATTCGTGCCTTGTATGGCATCAGTCGTGAAAAAAATGCACAAGTCCGTGCTCATTGTTAGAAGCGAGTCTTAAAGAAGTGTTACGATGGTTTACTTTGACGGCACGTCAATTACTGCAAGGCATC
This sequence comes from Margaritifera margaritifera, assembly GCA_029931535.1. Classification (NCBI taxonomy): domain Eukaryota; kingdom Metazoa; phylum Mollusca; class Bivalvia; order Unionida; family Margaritiferidae; genus Margaritifera; species Margaritifera margaritifera. The sequence continues at coordinate 518,358 of JAQPZY010001351.1, forward strand.
ATTCACATCCCTCATCAAACTCAACGTTTTTTTGAAAAACATAAAGGGGCGTTGTCACAACTAGCTGATCCTAGAATCGATTCACGGACTAAAAAACAAATCATTTTAACCCCTGGTGGAAGCGGTTCTTTAGGAGGGGTCATGATTCGTTCCCTTTTGAAATGGGATCCTAATGCCCAAGCCAAAAAACCCAAAACACCTAAAAAGAAGAAAAGTCCTAAAAAGAAAACCACCAAAAAAAAGAAGAAGAAAGTCACCCACCAGAAAAAGAAAACAACACCCACCACTGGTACCCGCCGTAAGAGAGGTACTGCGGCCAGGACGCAAACGTACACCCGCAAGACACCACCACCATTACCATCACCACCACAACAGTCCCCAATGACGAGGTCTCCTTTTGCGTCCACTTCATCATCTTTGTCTTCTTCACCACCCTTCATGATGATGCCTGCCAAACCAGACTTAAGATCCGTGTTTCCTAATTTGATGCAAAAATGGAAACCTATTTCGAAAGTCACCCCTTCAGGACCCTCGACTTCGGCTGATTTGGCCATGGCAGCAGCAACCAACAAAGTACCATGCCCTAAAACCAAAGTTCAAGAAAGAACCGGTATCTTACAAAGTTTAGTGGATTTATCCAAAGAAGAATTGAGACGATTTAGTCCTTTGAAAACACCTCAACGTCGAGTGAGGCCTGTCATGAAGATGGTACGTCGTGCAGACAATCAGTGGAGACGTATTCCAGTATAAAATAGAAGGGTGCCCTGCCAGAGACTTCAGACTTGTTTTCTACCCTACTAAAAAAAGATGACTCCTAAACGTATGCACCACCACCAACAACAAAAAAAAGAAGAAAAGTAAAACCACCAAAAAAGGACGACTTCCACCTCGTCTGGCCAAACATTGGGACGTCTTGTCTGTCCTAACCAAATCCAATCCTCCCATGGGAAAACAACTCATTCAAACAGCCCCAAAAGAAATCATCGATACCGTGTGTGAATGTTGTTTGAGCGTTTTGAAAGGAACGGTACCTTTGTCCAAGATACAAAAACAAAAATTAGGGAAACATCGGAACGTTCATCGTCAAATAGTGAAAAAGAAAATACCTCTTCAACAAAAGAAAAAAATATTGGTGCAACGAGGAGGATTACTACCGATGCTGAAAATAGCAGCTCCTTTGTTAGGAACGATTGCTGGACCCCTTTTAGGAGGTGTCATGCAATAACCAAAAAAAAAAGAAGATAAAAAGGACCACCCTTCTCTGAAAAGACCACACCTTTTTGGTACCTTTGGATGAAATGGAAGGACGAAAACTGACTTTAGTACCTTACAAACGATGGATGGAATTTCATCGTTGGAACGAACAACGGATACCTCATTTACCACCCAATCCTAATCTCAACGAGATGTCCCAGTTACAACAAGAATTACAATCCCTGATGGAATTAAGCGATTTGTCAGAAACAGAAAAATCCCAACGGTACGGTCAACTTTTACAACGTCTACAACTCTTTCGCCAAAAAGCAGTCGACGAAACAGCTCCACCCACTCTGAGAGATTTTAAGACCATGATGAAAAGCGAACCTAAAGTCACCACCACAACTAAAACAGACACCTGTACAGGAATGACCGTAAAAGAAGAAGAAGAAGAATTACCAACTCCACCTACTCTTAAAAAGAAAAAAAAGTTAGCCACACCGGGTTGGATAAAAAAGATGTTGTCAACCCCATTACCCTCAGAAAAGAAAAAGAAAGAAGTGAAGTCAGAAGTCAAAACAGAACCGATGACCCCTGTTCAAACAACATCTTCTTCTTTTACACCAGTGGCACGTCGGACACGTAAACAATCCAAAAAGATACCTCACGAAGAAAAGAGCATTGGTACTTGGTTGGCTTATTCTTGAGGGAATCATGGAGAAACTTTTAGCTAGCCTTTATTACAATCCTGGCCATGCTGCTGGTTACGGAGGAGTTCAAAAATTATATCGAGCTGCTAAAAGTAAATTGAAAAGTGTACGTTTGCCCGAAGTACGACGATGGTTACAAGAACAATCGACGTACACGTTACACAAACCCATTCGACGTAAATTTTCTAGAAGTACAACCCAAGTGGAAGGCATCGATCATCAATGGCAAGCCGATTTAGCCGACGTCTCTCATTTAGCCACTTACAATCGTGGTCACAAATATTTGTTTTGTGTCATCGACGTGTTTTCCAAATTTGCTTGGGTCGTGCCTTTGACTTCTAAAAGCAGTACCGAATTGGTATGTGCCTTAAAATTGGTCTTGAAACAAAGTGGACGCCAACCTTTACGATGGCAAACTGACAAAGGCACCGAATTTCTAAACCAAGCTTTTCAAAAAGAATTGAAACAAAGACAAATTCATTTTTTTACTACCGAAAATCCTGAAACCAAAGCCAGTATTATGGAACGTTTTCAAAGAACTTTGAAAGAACGCATGTGGAAATATTTTACACATCAACATACTCTCAAGTACATCGACGTGTTACCCCGTTTGGTCAAAGCGTACAATCAATCGTACCATCGTAGCATCGGATGTACCCCCGAAGAGGTCAGCCCTGAAAACGAAGTGACCGTTCTTGATAAATTGTTTGGTTCACCCCAGAAAAAAAAGAAGAAGAAAACCTTGTTGGAGTTAAAGACGGGAGATTGGGTTCGTATCGGAAAAACCAAACGGACTTTTGACAAATGTTATTTACCCAACTGAACCACCGAATTGTTTCGTGTCACTACCCCCGTCCGTGGACGTGATCCTCCCGTCTATAAATTGGAAGACATGCACGGTGAAGTACTCAAAGGAACATTTTACTTGCCTGAGTTACAACGAGTGACCAAAAAAGAAGACGCCTTGTACGACATCGAAAGCATTCTCGAACAAAGAACACGTAAAGTAGGCAAACGTCGAGTAGAAGAAGTCAAAGTACGTTGGAAAGGATATCCTCCTAGTTTTGATTCTTGGATTGCTGCTTCTCAAGTCGTCGACTATAAAAAGAAAAAGAAGTAACCCAACAACATGCCATTCAACACAGCAACCACGACTTCAACGACTCTTTCGCAGAGTTCTTCTCTTCAAGAATTACAAAAACAACCGCTCTGGGTGTGGTGCGGAGAACGTGTGCCTAAAAATCAAATCGTCCTTTTCTGCCAAATTTTTGTAGTGTATTGTGTCATCGGAGCAGCTATTGCCAATTTGAGTTTGCAACAAGGAGACAAACAATCGTGGACCATTTTACTTAGCAGTTGCATCGGTTATCTTTTACCCAGTCCCTCTTTGAAATTTACGACAACGACAGACAACAGTTACCACCACGGGAGTACGACCAACGCCAGTCCACCTTCTTCTTCGTCCAGTCACCACCACAATACCAACCCTCTTTTGGAACCTTTTGAACATCATTCTTCTGTTCACTTGAGTGACTCCTCGGACACCAGAACCACTTTGGAACTATGAATGACCAATTTTATTTAACGTTACCCAGTGACAGTTCCATGAATGTGTTTCCTAACAACACTTTATGTTGTTTCACGACCAAATTACCTCAATCCATTCAATTGGATCACGATGCTCATTGGGAAGTGGCTTTGGTAGAAATCATTCATCCTACGCAAATCATGAACATCAACAAAGGTCAAAACACTATCATTGTGGAAATCTTGAACAAAAAAATACAAGATGACTTGGAAAAAAATGATCCTAAAATCTGGGAAGGAGACAAAAATAATCTTGACATGAAGGGATCATTCAAAAAGGTATCAGATGAAAAAAAAAGGTCTTTGGTCAGTATACCATGAGAATTCCTACGGGGTATTATTTTAGTTCTGAACATTTGGTGGACACTATTGAGTCCATCCTTGAAGGTCAATTTGGCAAAGCCTTAAACAATAACCGAAAAATTGTACGTGTCAGTTTCAATAATGTGGCACGCCGTTTCCACATGGAATTTTTATTGGTAGAACCAGTTACTGGTGATATCATAGACGACAAAACTGCTAAAGAAAATGGTATACCCGAGCATGAGAGAAGATTCATGACCATTGAATTTTCTCCTGGGTTGTATGCTATTTTGGGTGGAAATAAAGAGTATACCAATCGAAAAGTTTCAACCAACATAGAATTCGCAGATGCTTTTCGCAGCCCTATCGAAGTGAACATTGGACTGAATTTAATGTTTATGTACTCCGATGTGGTAGAGTACAGCATGGTTGGACACACAGCTGCGCCCTTACTAAGAGTCATTCCTTTCAAAGTAGATACTTCTGCTGGGGCGTACGAAGAAGGTGGAAACACATTTCATGTTCACCGTGAATTTGTACACCCTCATTATCTTCCAGTCAGTAAATCGTATTTTGACAGTGTCAACATTAGTATAAAAGGCGATTTGGGACAAAGTGTGCCATTCATTGACAAAGGAAAAGTCACGGTGAAACTACATTTTCGAAAAAAAGGTTCTCTAACGCCTTGTAACATCCCCAAAAAAAATGTATCCAGTGTACCGAGGAGTGGCTCGACAACGAGGACATGGTTTAGGAGATATGTTAAGATCGGCTTTTATAACGGTAGCTCCTATTTTGAAACCGATGGTGAGTCGAGGATTTCATGCCTTAAAAGATGCCGCTTTGACACAAGGAAAAGAATTTTTGCAAAACGTCCTCATCGACAAACAAAATCCTAAAGAAGCCTTTATGAGAGCAGGCAAAAATGTGTTGATGAACACTGGTAAAGATCTTTTGGGTCTCCGAGAAAATCCTATAAATACGCTTCACGCTTCAGGCTCTGGCATTACTTCACAGCAAGGACAAGGCAGAAAGAGACGACGACAACATCGAAATCCTTTCAAAGTTCATAAAAGAACACACGGTACTTCCAAAAAAGAATAAGAAAAGAAAAAGAACCATCAGAGAATTAGACGTGTTTGATTATTAAAAACCATTGAAAATGATGCACCGAGATTCTTGCGAATGTACCAAGTCAGAACTGGATATGTTTACCATGCCTCCCACCATGATGACAATGCAAGAATCCCAATGGGTAGAATTTCATCCTGTATCGTCTTTGGCGGATTCAGCTCCTATCGAATTTGAAATCAAAGGACAAACCGAAGATTACATCGATCTGAATGACAGCTACTTGTACCTGAAACTCAAAGTGATCAAAACGGCGGACAGCAGCCTTCCTGAGGATGATTCCAGAGTAGCTCCAGTCAATAATTTCATGCATTCCTTGTTCAGTGGAATAGATTTGTACTTGAATAACAAACTGGTCAGCAGCAGTTTGGATACTTACCCTTACCGTACTTACTTGGAAAATCTCTTGACGTATGGAAAAGAAGCCAAGAACACTCATCTGGATGCTTCAGTGGTCTGGAAACCTGACACTCCGACATTGTTCGACAACACACAGGTGTCAGAACCGGCGAGGATTGATGGTATTGATTTTGCTAATGCAAGAATAACTCCAGCAGAGCCGCACAATGTGGGATTTAACGACCGTCGAAAGAAAATCAGAGGACACAGTTTAGAATTGATGGATCGTTTGCATTTGGACATGTGGTTGCAAGACAAGTATTTACTCAATGGAGTAGATGTACGCCTGAGACTGAATCGCAGTAGTACCGCTTTCCATTTGATGGCTTTTGCTAACGAGTGGAAAACTGTCATCCAAGAAGCCAAACTTTACGTGCGACGTGTAGAAGTCTTACCGAAAGTGGCCAACGACATCAGACAAACCTTGAGCAGAACCACTGCTAAGTATCCTCTTAGACGTGTGGAAGTGAAAACCTTTACTGTGGCCGCTGGACTCCGATCCATAGTCGAAGATCACATCTTCCAAGGACAGCTCCCCAAACGCTTGCTGATTGGTATGGTCAGAAATTCAGCCTTCAACGGAGTCCACGATCAGAATCCGTTCCAGTTTCAGCACTTTAACGTCTCCAAGATAGAAGTCAGTCGAGATGGCAAGACCTTGTGTACCAGACCTTTTGAACCTGACTTTGGCGCCAACGCAAAAAATTACTTACGATCTTACCTGAGCCTGTTTGAAGCCACAGGACAGTTAGGCACCAACAGTAGCCACGGCATTTTGTACGACGAATATGCAGGAGGGTATGCCTTGTGGGGATTTGATTTCACTCCGGACCAAGGCAGCGATGAAGGACATTTCCACCCTATAAAATCAGGCCCCCTTCGAGTGGAACTTCAGTTTACAGCTCCTCTACCTGAGACAGTGAACGTCGTCTTGTTTGCAGAATTTGATAATACCCTAGAGATCAACAGTTTGAGAGAAGTAATTCTAGACTATTAGAAGAAAAAAAAGATGCAGCACGAAGAAGAACTTATGGAGATAGATGAGGGATTTTGTGAAGTTATTCAACAGTCACAAACTACCACAAAGGATGATGATGATGATGAAGTCATTCGTTCAGAACCTAAAAAAGAACAAGAAGAAAACAATTCAGTTCCTGTGTTTGCTGGATTTATGGCTTGTCGATGGCCAGAACAAGAAAAACAGTTAGTGACCTGTTATGCTCAGGAATTGACTGAAAGAATTAACAGCCTGATTAAAGAACAATGTTATGGATGTCAAAACGATCATCCCAGTCAGATACAACACGACAAATGTATGATGATGACAGGTGAAGAAAAATTGGATGAATATTTGGAAACGGCCTGGTCACAAATCTCAGATGAACACGTGTTGAAACAGTAGTATAAAGTCTTACAGACTTCTTCTTTTCCTCCACTTGATTATCTGGAGATCAGACAAATCGAAGGTCTCATTCAACAGAGTGCAGAAACTATCCGACGTGAATATTCGTGGAATTACAAGACAGATCAATTCAAGCATAAAGTCAGGTGTGAATTGCTGACTCATTATTTCCATTGAAGAAAAAAAATGGATACTAGAGAACTTCATTACCTATTGACTCGTAGTTCCTACACTTCTTCTTGGAATCCTGTGGTATGTGCTAAAGACGAACTACCTCATCGTAAACCGAAAGATGTTCATGCCTATGTCATCAATACCGACGACAGTCATCTACCAGGAACCCATTGGATTGCCGTGTACTTTCCCAACGATCACAATGGTGGAGGTGTGGAATATTTTGATTCTTATGGATTACCTCCTTTGGAAAACGACATCATCGACTTTATGAGAAGAAATGCCTTCTCGATTCGATTCAATAATGTTCGATTACAAGGATCGGATTCCATGGTGTGTGGACAATATTGTATACATTTTCTTCATCAACGCAGTCTTGGATATTCCTTAGAACATTTACTGACTTGGTTTAATAGCGACTATGCTAGAAATGATGCTAAAGTACAACGATGGTTTTGTGAACATTTTGGTTATCTCTTGTCTTTAGCTCACAAACGTAATGTCAATCAGAATGATGTAGATGTAGAAAGGTGGAAGTTTAGTTTACCTTCCCAACGTTGTCAACCCTGTAAATATGTTACTGTTTAAAATTTATTGTTGAATTGTTAGTTTTTTTATGTTAGAATGGTTATTGTTGATTAAAAAATTGTTATTGTTGAAAAAAAATATGGTGTTGTGTGGTTTTTTACTGAATTTGAAAAAAAAATAATAATTATGTTCTCTCTCTCTTTCTATCGAACTAAAAAAAAAGTTACCTCTCTCCTCTATCTGTTATCTCACTGTCGATCTGAACCCTACCATGTTTTCCATCGCGTCCGCGCGTTAAGCATATAAAGCGGTGCGTTGGCCAGTGTAGTCATTCTCGTTGACTCGTCAAGATCTCAACAGTTCCAAAAAGAAGATGGCAGCAACCAAGATTACAAAGCTGAATGAAGCTATGGTAAACATTCAGAGGGTGAAGAATCATTTGATGGAAACCCACCCGGAGAGAAAGACGATGACGTTCATTCAAATGGCACATGATCTAGTAGAAGAGGTACTGAGAGAAGAAATACTTCGGGAAAGAACAGAATGGGAGGTGGGACAACGACTACAGCAGCAGCAGCAACAGCAAAGACAACAACAGCAACAACAACTTATGCAGTCTAACAAACTACCTGACGGAGAAGTAAGTTGCAAGATTGACTGTGAAGAATTTGCTTTCTCTTTCACCCGAAAGAGACCTGCCTGTCTTAAAGCTGTGAGACCAATAGCTAAACGTGGCCGCCCTGCTGGAGCTGCTGCAACTGCTACTTCAACCATAAGAAGTTAAAAAACAACATAACTTCTTAAACCCAACGGTCCTTATAAGGGCCACCCCCAAATCTCTAGAAAAGATTACTACTCTCATATTGCCATATATATATATATTTGTGTTTTATATGTTTGTATGTTTGTTTGTTTGTTTGTGATAACCAACTCAACAAAAAAAAAACCTTTTCCCTTGTATGATTGTGGCGTGTGTTTAATATAAAAAAAAATTTTTTTTTAAAAATGGTTGTGTGGTGTGTGTAAGTTTGTGTTTGATATAAAAAAATATAAAAAAGAAAAAATGGATTGTATGGTGTGTGTTTCATTTTTATCAAAAGTAGTTTCTTTTAGGTCCGCGCTTTTTAGAGTAAGGGGTGATGGAGTGCAAAATCCGCGAAGCCAAGAATGACGTCCAAAGAATGACGTCAGACGCGCGGGGTAGTGGGGTGATGTTTTTTTTTTTTTTTTTTGTTTTTTTTAGGTGTAAGGGATGTTTTCCTTCACGTCCGTGCTTCTAGTATATTAAAACAACACCTTCCCCGATAGAGCTATCCCATTTTATTCAAGAGAATGAATAACGCAGAAATACTGAGACAGGCCCGAGTTCATCTAGAGGTGGCGTGGCACCTCCTCCAAGACTTGGAGAAGAAGGAGAAGGAGGAGAGGGAGAAGAATATTCCTATCAAACCCCACCGGATGATGGAGCAGGACGAAAATAAAGAGAATTGGGATCCTGAAGCGGACCATCCTCCATTTGTTTTGAATAACAACAAGCGCTGCATGAGTTTCAAAACATGGAGGGGGAGTTGTCCTGCGTGCAGGGCAAAGCCTGAGAGGTGCCCACACCTCCTCTAGATGAACTCTTAAACAAAACAATCCAACGGTCCTTATCAGGACCACCCATTTTACAAGAAAAGATTAATTATTTTCCATGATTGCCATGTTTCCCACACGCCCCGTATGTAGTGACGAATACAACGTCATCTACTATCAAAACACCCCCTCCCCAGTTTTGATGGTAGATGACGTTGTATTCGTCACTACATACGGTGTGCTAAAATTCCTTTTGTACCCCAAGTGCCCCCGCTATGATAAATTCCCGTACGAGTCCATAGTGTCCCCTCATGAGTCTATAAATCTTGGCACTTTTGAGCCCATAGTGTCCCCACTGAGTCTATAGAGTCCCCTCACACGTTAAATCCCGTACGAGTCCATAGTGTCCCCTCATGAGTCTCAGTACTCCCCGTATACTACTCACTAATATGGTCTGTTGAGGACACCAAATACCAAGCTGCAGTTAAAATCATTGAAATTCCCTTTCCCTTTTGTGTTGGCATTATTTCTTTTCGTTCGTCAAAATATTACCGTATAACTTGAGATAATGCACTTATCATGCAACTCATACTTACCCTACTGTGAATTAATAACGCCTACGTTACATCAATCAAGGGCTATAAGTCAGAAAATATGCGCAGAAGGTGTATATCATTAAACTTTTCCGAGCTATTTTTGAGATCAAGCTTCACAGACAATGTAGTTGAAATCTAAAAATAAATGCGGATGCTAGAGCGGTCATGGGGTTGTGCATTTACAGTAGCCATGCTCCAATGATCAAGGACCATAACTCTAAGAAATATGTGCATTACATGCTCATCGTCAAACTTGTCCGAGTTCTTGTAAAGATGAACCTTGGCAGCTAAGTTGGTTGAAACCTATTGATACATGTGGAATTTTCAGTGTTCACAAAGTTGTACATTAGCAATGTCGTATCTAAGATGAGCAAGGGACATAACTCTAAGAAATATATGTATAAAGCACTCATCATCGAATTAGACCGACCTCTTGTTGAGATGAAGCTTCAAGGCATATTTTATGCAAATCTAATAATACACATGAAACATGTTCAAAATTGTTTGCATTGGCAACGTCTATGCAAAGGCCATCAATGGCATTAACTCTAAGAAAATATGCGTAGAATGTGCTCGTTATCGAACTCATCTGAGCTGATGTTGAGATGAAACTTTACAGCAATTCTGGTTTTTAATTTAATTATAAATGTGGATGCTGGAGAGCCAACAATGCGGACGGACGGATAGACGGAAGTATGGACGGACTGGAGAACACCGTATCTATGTCCCCTCGCCTTAACCGTTGGATGTCAAAGGTCACTAGCCATCCAGGATTTTTATATCGTTATATATTTCTAATTGCCAGTGTAACTTTTACTTTTAAATATTGACATATTTTCCTAATAAAAGTGAGTAAGTTTCAACAACTTTCATGAAATACACTTGAAAATGATGATAACTATGTAATAATTTCTGGAAAATATTCTTGAAACAAAGCAAAAAAAACCTATAAATCCAGCCGTTCGGTCTCTTATACAGTCACACGAAATTAGGATTCTACGAGGCAATACTATTGACTATGTTGAAGTGAGAAGAAAGTCTAGTCTGTCTTCTTTTGTTATGTAATAGGTCACAAGCCTCTATTTGGATACATAATTAGTAGCCTGATACAGAAAGGATCCACGCCTCCGTTTACATGCGTCCAGTCCTGAGTGCATCCATTACCAGCCCTTTGGAGGAGAGCTCCGTCTACAATTAAGACATAGAAATAAAAATGTCGTAAGAAGTTTTGATAATATCCTAAATACATTATAATTCAGTTCAATCCAGTTGAAAGTTTATCCTTTTCTAGCACGTTTGTGCAACAGGTATGACAGGTAACACATGTACATGTTCTAAGACTGGGAAGAGAAATGCGAATGACACTTTGACATATTTCCGTCAGCAAGACATCTAACATTACCTAAATGGTATGTTTTTCTTTAGAGTCTCTTACATTTACCTAAGAAGCACTCATCAAGCTATATTGTAAAATATTAGCATGGGTTTAATTTTAAAGATTGATATTTATGAGACAATCGGCAAGTTGATACTAACTGAATAAAAAGTTAAAAAAGGAAGAGCCAGCATTCAACTTTGCTTCAATACCCTGCCGTCACGATTTTATATCATTAAAAGTTAGGTGACATACTTACTTTGGAACATTATGAATGGCGGAATACAATATACTATATATGCCATGTCGAATGGGTTGCATATTGGTATTTGCAAAGGTGTTTATTGATTTTCTTCATTGCTGTCAAGATTGCGATCAAAGCCCCAAATTCATTAAATATGGCTTTGCTTCGAAGTCGAACACTATCTGTTATACCATAGTTTTGAACGAATTCAAAGTTATTCTCATGTGTGTGTGTGTGTGTGTGTGTGTGTGTGTGTTGCATTCTTGTTTTGTTTGTCTGATGCACAACAGGCACTTCTTGGTTGATACACTTATTACAGGTTTTATTATTATTATTATTATTATTATTATTATTATTATTATTATTATTATTATTATTATTATTATTATTATTATTATTAATTTAGCCAACTAAATGGGCAATATTTTGTCCACCTTTGGCAGCCATTAATAAAGTTACCGTCAGTGAATTATTACATCGTACAGTCCATCATGTATCAGAGTTCAGATATAAAACATTCATGTAATGTGCACGTGCCTGATGACAAATTGTGTCGAATTTGTTAATCAGACGTTTGTCGAAATAGCTAACACTTTACGTGGTGGATTCATGCAGAATGCATAGGGTTGATCATTTCAGATTATCTTTCTAAGGTAAGAAATTTTATGTTTGAAACTGGCCAACTAATTGTACAATCTAAAATTGCACTCCTGGATTTCAAATAAAATGATGATACAGATAGATTAAAAGTGTACATTTTCCATATAATTTCTACAACGGTCTTTGATTCTGACCAACCCCAACGGGGAAATAAGGTAAATCTAGTTAGGCTGGAGATCGCGGAATGGGGCAGGGAAATAAAATGATATCACTTATGAGTTCGTTGGAATATATCATCTTAAATAAAATTTATAGTTCATACAATTTGCGACTAAATGAGTATTTACGTAATATCTCCTCAATAAAGTATTCTACTTTGATTTGCCAAGTTACGGATTCTAGACATGTGTTAATTGGTGTATAATATTACCAATCGGAATTCATGGACACAAAATATCATTAAAACCACAAAGCTAGAGAAAACTTGGGTTCCGCAGGCATATACGAATAGCGATAATTCGTTCCGATTTCATATTAACAAATGTTGAAATAGATGACTTACCGTTGCTATTAAGTGTAGCTTGGGTCCTGATACTTTTGTCAACGTTTGATCTACCGCCTCCACTGCCCATGCCTTGGTTCATGCCAATGTTCATTGCCCCATTTAGACCAGGCATAACACCGCCCATAGCTCCATTTCCACCCTGCCAGCCCATTCTAGAATTCAATCCTCTTCCATTCGTGCCTGCCATTCTGGAATTCGTCGGACCCATTCCTCCGCTGGGCCATTCCATGCCTGAGTTCGTACCGCCTATTCCTCCACTTTCAATGCCTATTCTACCATTTGTTCCGCCCCAATTTCCGGTCCCTCCACCTAAATCTGCACCTCTTCCACCCCCGCTTCTATTCATTATGCCCCCAGTTCTAGTCATTCCACCCATGCCATCGTTATTCCATCCTAAACCGGGATGCATGCCCCCTCTTCCTCCATTCATTGCAGGATTTATTCCAGTCGGGAGGGATATGTTGTATGTTCTCAATATGGCTTGAAAAGCTTCATACTCTGTCATTCCACGACCGAGACCTCCTCCATTCATTCCATTCCAGCTGCCACCCATCTGTCCACCCATGAGTTGCATATTAGATACCATCATTCCTCCTGTCGAAGTTGGTATGGAAGGTGTTGTCGTTGCCATTGCAATGCTAGCGATGGAAAATAAATACATAATTAAACACGTACCCATTTTTTTGCGAGTTTTTAACAAATAAGTTTCAAACTAGACACGATATATAATGGCGCAATGGTGTCGCCGCACTGCTTGTTCTTTCTTTTGCTCGACTAATTTAGCGTGGCACGTCACAATAATTAATTTGCGAAGTAGCAACATACTTTTAATTACAGTTTGCCTACTGGATACAAAATTATCACAGCTGAAAAATATATGTTTGTCTTATTCAGAAAGTAGAATGCAAAAAACGGAACGAAATTTGCTGAGTTCTTCAATTCTATTGATCGTGATAAAATGTGGTGAAGTAGATGCTTATCACATTGTTGAAATACTTGATTAAGGACTAAACTTATAAAGTGTAAATTGCATTGAAAATCTTAAAATCTGAATCCACTCAAAATAACTGTTAAGCCTTAAGGTTACGGATTTCTTGTTTCATATGCTGAGGTTGCTGACACAGTACGAACTACCAGTTTTAGTCACTGTACATCAGTATGAAGCATCTATATATATCTTAGTCATTATAGAATAAGTGCATAGATTCGGCTTTTAACCATCTTTTTGAAACCCACTGATTTCCGAAAGTTTTTGGACCTCAACATCTTGCCATTTTACCTTAGATTTTATATGGCTTTTTATATTTCCGCAACATGTTTGCTCATTTGTTATCCTTCATCCTATATTACGAATCTAAATAAATTTTGCTTTCAAAGGAGTGTGCATTTAAATAGCAGATATACAATGCGAAAATGAGACTGGAACATACTCATTTATTTCCCACTCTCGACTATACTTAGGAAATCTTATTGTGTGTATGATAGAAAAATAGGGTCTTAACAATTATTTTAAGTAACTATTCAGTTATTTTCAAATTAGTTTCATAAAGCATTGTATTTATTTTACTTACAATAGAAGAAAACGACAATCATACCGTGACCTTGTCCTAACTGTCGAAACTCTAACCACTGTGGAAAATCTCCTTTACACAGTTTTTTAAACACGTTATTTCTTGCCCATATTACATTACAAAGCCACTTGTAGAACACCCTGTCAGATTCTAATCCTTAAAAACATGGTCAATATAAAAGATAAAATATTATGCGGAATGAATGACAAAATGTTGATATTGGTCAAATTCAATCAAAATATCTCAGCAAATTAACATATCCACAAAGCGCAATGAACATGACACATTATAATGAATTGTTGCAACCACGATTTTGTATTTTTGTTTTTTAATTTGTTATGGAGTCCTGAACTGTAATTTTATACAACATATTATATCATGATGTACTTGCAGTCTTTATACTAAATTTTGAGCTGACATGAAATGGCACATCCAAAATCAGTATTATTCGATGTAAACCATCGTATACAAAAAGAGTAATTAAAATAAAGAAATCATTGATAACTGAGAAGAAAGAAAGCAAACAAAGAGGTTGAATACGTTAGAAGGTAAAAGGAAATACAGAAAGCTTAACAACGAGTTAAGGAGAAAAGGCGAAGAAAGAAGAGAAAATGGTGGGAAATGCAATGTTCTGAGTTGGCAATGCTGGACAAAATTGGTAAAATGGATATTGTGTATGCAAAAGTCAAGGAGCTTGCCAAATCTAGAAAGGTTGTGAATAAAAGCATAGCGATTAAGGACAAAGATGGTGTCTTGCTTCAAGAAGTTGAAATGATCCGCAACAGATGGAAGGAGTACACTCAAGAATTGTATGATAAAGAAGGCAAACACATAATGGAGGACACGCATCTCGAAAATGAAGAAAGTGTTAGAGATGACGAGAAAGGACCTGAACTAATAGAAGCGGAAGTGAGGAATGCAATCAAGGAGTTCAAAATTGGAAAATCATATGGAGTTGACGGTATACCAGCAGCGTTTATCAAAAGTCTCGGAGAGAAAGCTGAAAAGGAAGTTGAATGTTCTGTGTAAAGATATGTATACAAAAGGTGAGTGCCTGAGGATTTTACAAAATCGATAATAGTGACGCTACAAAAGAAGCCAAACAGTAGAATGTGCAGACCACAGAACAATTAGTATGATTTCGCATGCAGCCAAAATCATGCTAAAAGTATTGATAAACCGGTTAGAGGCGAAAGCAAATTATTTCATCGGCAAGACTCAGTTTGAAGTTAAGAAAGGATGCGAAACGAGAGAAGCAATAGCGGTGATGAGAATCTTGCGTGAATGAAGACTGGAACATGAAGAGGAGTTTTTCATCTGATTGTCGATTTTGAGAAATCGTTTGACGGGGTTTAGTGGAAAAAGCTGATGGAAATTCTGAAGAAGATTGGCGTGGATTGGATAGATAGGACACTCATTATCAAACTATATATGCATCAGGAAGCAATAATAAGAGTGGTAGAGGGTAATTCCGAACCAGGACAAATTGGACGTGGTGTCAGGCAAGGTTGTTTGTTTTCACCTTTACTCTTTTCCATTTACGCAGAGATGATGATGATTGAAGTAATGGAAGAAGTGGAAGAAGGAATCAGAGTGGGAGGACAACTACTGAAGGATGTTAGGTTCGCCGATGATCAAGGAATGATTTCAGGATCAGAAAGTGCTTTGCAAAAGTTGATGGACTCCTTGAACAAATATGGAAAGATATACGACATGAAGATCAATGTGAATTTTACCAAGATCAAGAGAGTTTGTAGTGAAGGGGGGTAAAGATCTGAATATTACAATCGACGGATCAAGAGTAGAACAAGAGAGAAAGTTTAGATATTTAGGATCCTTGATTTCAGATGATGGAAGGTGCCAAGATGAATTAAAAACAAGAATTGGAATGGCCAAAGTTTCATTCAACAAGGGGAAAGAATTGCTAACACAACAAATTAGCAAAGACCTGAAGAAAGATTGTCAAAACCATTGGAAGATTAAAAGAGAACTTTATTGAATGTTATACTCAAGAGGAAGAAGAAGTGGATCGGATACATTGTAAGAGGTGAAATCCCGTTAAGAGAAGTCATAGAAGGCAGAATGGAAGGAAAACGACAAAGAGGAAATCCTAGAATCATGCTACTGGACGATCTCAAGGAGAATAACTCATATGAGAACATGAAACATAGAGCCATGCTAAGGGAAGAGTGGAGATGATGGATACCTCGAACCTGCTTTAGGGCATAAAACCAATGAATGAATATACAACTATTTCATCGTCAGGAATATCTATATACCTTTGTTAAATTATTCGTTAACGCCTTAGCGTGAAAGGACAGAGAGATAAAAAGATCATTTGGGTGTACACGGTCATGTCGAGCATAACGAAGAACCTATGTTTGTTGACATAAAAAAATAGACTAACTCAGATATTTAATTTGCAACTATGATCTGCTGAAGCTTTAAATCATCAATTAAACCAAAACTCCGATTTCACATTCCTTGTCTGAATCGGTTTTGAAAACGCAGTAAGCTTTTCTGTCGATTGGTCATAGTATCCTCACTGTCACATGTCCATTCACTTCTATAATTGTTTTTGAATCAATCATCACCTTTTTAAATAATGTCTTGAATTAATCATAGTAATTATTATTAATTGTATTATCTCCATATGTTTAATTCATTCACGATTTAGATTTCGTATAACCTTCATGGAAGATGGCGAAAGGTTAGAAATCGATGGAAGCCGGGACTATGTTTGAAAGTTAATATTATTAGCATAGCTTGTAATGCTTGCCAAACTAGATAATATTACAATATCTTTTGTCACAAAATTGAATATATATCTGGCAAACAGTTTTGTGTACATTACGATATATCAAAGGTAATAAGCCCCATTTATGGTATGTAATGTTTCGGTTTACTCCGGGAAGGAAACGTAATTCCAAGAAAGCAAATAAGGGCAACAGTGGCTGCTTTAGGACGCAGTGTTTCAGTTTTACTTTTCTAATATATGATTAGGTCAGTGTATGTAGGGGAAGCACACACACAGACACAGACACAGACACACGCACACACACACGTAAACACAGGATTATATTTCCCTTTTTTCTTGACTTTTGGATCCTTTCTGAGTCTGTGTAATGGGTGATCGGACCTTCCAGTAATTGCGGGCGATTACCTTAAAGTAACGTGATATGTCGTGTGTGTGTGTGTGTGTGTGTGTGTGTGTGTGTGTGTGTGTGTGTGTGTGTGTGTGTGTGTGTGTGTGTAAATTGAAGTATATCGAATAAGTCACATGTCCTTTGATAAATGATCATTTCAGTTATGCCTAATGTTGTATAGATAGTTGGTCCAAAAATGGGAGAGGTACAATAAAATAAAGACTAGTATCAAAGTATTATGAATATGTTATTATTTCTGAAGGTATTATGTGATATAGTATTCATGCTGCCATTATGCGAACTAGAATCTAATAATATAGACCTGAAGTAACTTTATTGCTCAGATAATGCTGTAATTTTAAATAGTATAATTCATTATGTTTCCAATTGTTCCAGATGGAGATTGAGTCGTAGGAATAGTTGTGTAATTAACCTAAAGTATGTGCTATTTGTATTTCCGTCTCCGTTTATAGATTTGTTAGATTTTAGCGATTATTATCTTGATTATTGGCAGTCGGTGGTGGGAGGTTATTTCTCAAACCAGGAATTAGCCAGTTACTAAGAGCAGACGTCATAATGTACAGTATTCGCGAGACTTTATTATAGCATTGATTAGTTTCGTAAAATAGACACTCTCTAATTTCTTAACATAAGAAATTCTCGGAGAATATTTTCACGTATAAGTGTTTAGTAATTTGAGATAGGAATAATTCTTTGTATTAAATGCTTGGGTCATGTTTTGTGGTACGTGGCATAAAGTACCAATCTACGGCTTGAAAAGTCTTACTGATGGGTTATACGAATGTTAAGCATGAACAACGATGCAAGTATGAAATGAGTGTCTGTACGTGTGGAAATTACTTGATTAGAGGAAAATTATTTGTAGTATTTGCGCGTTTAAGAAACCTTCAGTTGACAATCACTGTTGTCTTGAAGTCTTTGGAAATAGGGGAAACATCGACCTCAAGCCAGACTCACGCAGGTGTTGTTTTATTCACTTGGTAGTGATACCCCTTTCGTGCTACAGTAGGTTTGATCGCTTATAACCATCCACACAGATGACAAGAAACTGCCTATCTGGCAGAAAAGAAATAGGTTTAGTGCGATAGAATCAAGGAGTGTGTATACAAGTAGGAATTCCATTGGAATGTTTTTTTATTAGAAATATGATTCTTCATAAAATATCAGTTACGTAAAGGAATTGTCATGACTATAATTATATGTCCCTTGATAATATAAAGGTACGTGTATTCAGATTCAATGTTGCATTTGGAGTGTTGTGTTTATCATCCAGTGTGATCCATTTTTATCTTTCTTCTTGAATATGTTCTTTGTCGAATACAGGGATTTTATAGATTTGAAACCATTAATGACACAGAATAATTCAAAATCACCATTCGATTCGGTGATTTCATATATATATATATATATATATATATATATATATATATATATATATATATATATATATATATATATATATCAGTTTTAACTGTTTGATGATTGTAATTTTCTGGCATTAGTCTTACTAAAATAAGAAAAAATATATCTGCTCTTTGAATAATTTTTGTTGTTTTGTTTTGTTTTTTTTTATCTCATTTTTGTAGGCATTTGGTATATACTTTGAGTACTTAGATCATGTAAGAAAAACAAATCACATACCCAACATTACCGTATATACTCGCGTATAAACTGATACTAACTGCAAACTGCATAGACCCAGATATGCCGTCGCATAATGCGCCGGTAGATCTGGGTCTATGCAGTTTGTAAGGACTAATCAGTAGAACAAACAACATAGACCTTGATCTGCGAGCGCATAAAGCTCCGGCAGATCAGGGTCTATGTTGTTTGCATTTAGAACAATATTATACGCGAGTATATACGGTATATCAATACACCAAGGCTTCAGAAAGTGGATTCACTAAACCGCTAAAATTGGTATTGCTCACGACATTCCAAATTGCAGCAGACTCGATTTTACAAACTATTTACGCACTTGTATATAACTCTCATAACTACAAACTATTGCACGCACTGTATATAACTCTCATAACTACAAACTATTGCACGCACTTGTATATAACTCTCATAACTACAAACTATTGCACGCACTTGTATATAACTCTCATAACTACAAACTATTTACGCACTTGTATATAACTCTCATAACTACAAACTATTGCACGCACTTGTATATAACTCTCATAACTACAAACTATTTACGCACTTGTATATAACTCTCATAACTACAAACTATTTACGCACTTGTATATAACTCTCATAACTACAAACTATTGCACGCGCTTGTATATAACTCTCATAACTACAAACTATTTACGCACTTGTATATAACTCTCATAACTACAAACTATTGCACGCACTTGTATATAACTCTCATAACTACAAACTATTGCACGCACTTGTATATAACTCTCATAACTACAAACTATTGCACGCACTTGTATATAACTCTCATAACTACAAACTATTGCACGCACTTGTATATTTCTCTCATAACTACAAACTATTGCACGCACTTGTATATAACTCTCATAACTACAAACTATTGCACGCACTTGTATATAACTCTCATAACTACAAACTATTTACGCACTTGTATATAACTCTCATAACTACAAACTATTTACGCTCTTGTATATAACTCTCATAACTACAAACTATTGCACGCACTTTTATATAACTCTCATAACTACAAACTATTGCACGCACTTGTATATAACTCTCATAACTACAAATTATTGCACGCACTTGTATATAACTCTCATAACTACAAACTATTGCACGCACTTGTATATAACTCTCATAACTACAAACTATTGCACGAACTTGTATATAACTCTCATAACTACAAACTGTTGCACGCACTTGTATATAACTCTCATAACTACAAACTATTGCACGCACTTGTATATAACTCTCATAACGACAAACTATTGCACGAACTTGTATATAACTCTCATAACTACAAACTATTGCACGCACTTGTATATAACTCTCATAACTACAAACTATTGCACGCACTTGTATATAACTCTCATAACTACAAACTATTTACGCTCTTGTATATAACTCTCATAACTACAAACTATTGCACGCACTTGTATATAACTCTGATAACTACAAACTATTTACGCACTTGTATATAACTCTCATAACTACAGACTATTGCACGCACTTGTATATAACTCTCATAACTACAAACTATTTACGCACTTGTATATAACTCTCATAACTACAAACTATTTACGCTCTTGTATATAACTCTCATAACTACAAACTATTTACGCACTTGTATATAACTCTCATAACCACAAACTATTTACGCACTTGTATATAACTCTCATAACTACAAACTATTGCACGCACTTGTATATAACTCTCATAACTACAAACTATTTACGCTCTTGTATATAACTCTCATAACTACAAACTATTGCACGCACTTGTATATAACTCTGATAACTACAAACTATTTACGCACTTGTATATAACTCTCATAACTACAGACTATTGCACGCACTTGTATATAACTCTCATAACTACAAACTATTTACGCACTTGTATATAACTCTCATAACTACAAACTATTGCACGCACTTGTATATAACTCTCATAACTACAAACTATTGCACGCACTTGTATATAACTCTCATAACTACAAACTTTTGCACGCACTTGTATATAACTCTCATAACTACAAACTATTGCACGCACTTGTATATAACTCTCATAACTACAAACTATTGCACGCACTTGTATATAACTCTCATAACTACAAACTATTGCACGCACTTGTATTTAACTCTCATAACTACAAACTATTGCACGCACTTGTATATAACTCTCATAACTACAAACTATTGCACGCACTTGTATATAACTCTCATAACTACAAACTATTGCACGCACTTGTATATAACTCTCATAACTACAAACTATTGCACGCACTTGTATATAACTCTCATAACTACAAACTATTGCACGCACTTGTATATAACTCTCATAGCTACAAACTATTGCACGCACTTGTATATAACTCTCATAACTACAAACTATTGCACGCACTTGTATATAACTCTCATAACTACAAACTATTGCACGCACTTGTATTTAACTCTCATAACTACAAACTATTGCACGCACTTGTATATAACTCTCATAACTACAAACTATTGCACGCACTTTTATATAACTCTCATAACTACAAACTATTGCACGCACTTGTATATAACTCTCATAACTACAAACTATTTACGCACTTGTATTTAACTCTCATAACTACAAACTATTTACGCACTTGTATATAACTCTCATAACTACAAACTATTGCACGCACTTGTATATAACTCTCATAACTACAAACTATTGCACGCAATTGTATATAACTCTCATAACTACAAACTATTGCACGCACTTGTATATAACTCTCATAACTACAAACTATTTACGCACTTGTATATAACTCTCATAACTACAAACTATTGCACGCACTTGTATATAACTCTCATAACTACAAACTATTGCACGCACTTGTATATAACTCTGATAACTACAAACTATTTACGCACTTGTATATAACTCTCATAACTACAAACTATTGCACGCACTTGTATATAACTCTCATAACTACAAACTATTTACGCACTTGTATATAACTCTCATAACTACAAACTATTGCACGCACTTGTATATAACTCTCATAACTACAAACTATTGCACGCACTTGTATATAACTCTCATAACTACAAACTATTGCACGCACTTGTATATAACTCTCATAACTACAAACTATTGCACGCACTTGTATATAACTCTCATAACTACAAACTATTGCACGCACTTGATGAATGTTTTAAGTATACTGTGTAGGTACTCGTTTTCCTATCTCGCAGACATATAAGGCTTATTTCAACTAATGAAAATGGTGTACTACTTAATCATGCGTTAGGAATAGTTATACTTCACGTATTTCAAACAACTATTTATATCATGCGCACAATTATTGTCTTCACGTATTCGTCAAAATAAGTAATGATTCATTTCTTGGAATTATTTCTGTCGTGTGTACTTTTTTACTTGAAATAACTAAGCTTCATGCTTTCAGAGGTCTGCC
This sequence comes from Margaritifera margaritifera, assembly GCA_029931535.1. Taxonomy (NCBI): domain Eukaryota; kingdom Metazoa; phylum Mollusca; class Bivalvia; order Unionida; family Margaritiferidae; genus Margaritifera; species Margaritifera margaritifera. Next base: position 540,598 of record JAQPZY010001351.1, read on the forward strand.
TTTTTTTGTCAATTTCAATATGATCTTATATATATATATATATATATATATATATATATATATATATATATATATATATATATATATATATATATATATATATGGGGAGACTTATACTGTAGTCATTGATGTACAAGTAAATATGTTGGCAACTTAGCAGCTTCTGTTTGACAAGATCAAATGGCAACAAATTACTACAGTCTTGCACACGTTAAATATTATTCATTTACAACGAACTCATTGCATACAATACCAAAAGAGATATACCTTAAAATATCAATAGCATATAGAATGGAATAAAACAATATAATTTTGCCATGATAAATCGGTTGCTTTCAGCACATTTGAAATTACAGCTTTTGTTTACTACATCAAACAGCCTCAGTATACTATCAAAGTAAAATCTACTCGCTATTCAATGTTTGAAAAGAAAGTACTGCAATATTTTCATCCATGTTGGCCTTTTCGAAAATACTCAATATTTTAGTATTTTCAACCATTTTGACCTATAATACTCAATATTAACCCTTTTACGTTTTGTTCTTTTATGTTTGAAGAAGTAATGTTTGATTCCTTTATCAAATGAGGCCAAGTTACAAAGACGTTGTCAATGACACCAAATTGACAAGATGACACCAAATTGACAAGATGACACAAATTGACAAGATGACACATGGACGGTTCATCAGAGGTATTAAATTCATTTCCCAGCCGTTTTTCCCTGTATCAGTTCTAAACTTCAGAATTCCCCATAATAATCATTTTTTAAATATATGACATAAGCTTGTTTTAAATTGGAAAGTATTTCCATGTTCATTGCGTGGAAGATGTAACAAGGAGAGTTAGGTTTTAGTAATGACTACGACCACAACTATTTATACTTTTTACACACACACACACACACACACACACACACACACACACACACACACACACACACACACACACTGCAGAATGTTTGTTCAGTAATTAAATCTTGTACTATGACGAACATGTGATAGCGTGGTTTTTTGTTCTTTTTTTTGGGGGGGTGTTTTGTTTTATTTTGTATGGGGGTGGTGGCTATAATTTCGAGATATAATTATAATCTCTGAGAAGTCCACAATCTTCGGTTGCTTTAAGCTAGCGTGAAAGTTATGATCTCTTGCAAATTTGCCATACTCTGGAAATATTTCCGACATCTTTTCATGAATTGTTTGCCTTGTTGCTTGTTGTCCATTATTGTTTGGAGGTAGGTGTTACAAGTTTAGCATGTTTCTTGTCTATAAATAGAACATGCATTCCCTGTTCGCTAGCATATCTCTCTTGTTTCACACTTAAATAATTGCAAGCAAAGGATATAAAGAAGAAGAAACTGCAATTAGTGAGTGGATGTTTTAATATGTTTCAGACGAAGTTTTGTATGACAAAGTTTCTTTACAATAAAACAGCTTCAGTAAAGAAAGGTGCAGAGAGTTCAGGCAGGGACAAAACATGTACAGATTAAATTAAATTAAAGTTATTTCTGTTACATTTTTAATTAGCAACATAAATGGTATTTCAGCTTATATGCTTTAATGAATGGGATGGAGTAAAGATTGAAAGCAAACCAAGAAAAACAGAAAATATACCAGAAGAAAACCACATGGTCATTGCATGGCCATCTTCATAAAGTATAGGAAAAAAAGTGCAACTTAAAAAATTGGGTATTACAGAAAAATGTCTTTATTAATCCTTCTCATTAAAAGCTGTTTGAGAGTTACTAAAACGTTGACTGAGTAGCACATATGGGATTTTCATATACATATAATAACTTGTTCTTGTTCGAATAGAATATTAAAACTTGCATCATATTTTACATCAAACAAATATTGTACCACTTCAAAGGCGACTGTAATGACCGACCACTCCCCAACCTGTAGGATTTATAAATATTTGATTTTGTTTTTTTACATCAACGTATCATTTTCTGCTTATCGGTCATGGTTCTTGCATTTTTATTGGAAATATTTTTCCTTCTTGTCTATTAATAACTACCATACCCTTTCTCTTAATGGACGTTCTTCAGATTATACCAATTTTAGTAGCGCCAAACAGAAAAATAATTAACTAAACCCTTGTCTCATAGAGCATTTGGGTAAAACTGGCAACCGATAAATTCTCACTTGCAATTTCCAATGTTTTGTGTCCTGCGGATGAAGATGAGTAACCAATGTAGTTGTAATAATAAAAAAAAATTAATCTATGAAATAAGTTGAGGCAAACTCTGCTTGATCAACTCCCAAAAGTTTCCTTCTGGTAAAAAATCTGAATACATTTGAGTTCCATCAAAAAGTATGAGATAAATATTGTTCAGAAGATCTAGTAAATGTAGACCAAGTCCATGAACGAAGTATTAATTAGCCCTGACAATCAAACCCTGGTTTCTAATTTGTTGATTTGACATTGATTTGAAGAAAATATACAACGTAGATAATAATGAGTTTATTAATGACTGCACCTGTTATTTGCCGACTAATAATCCAATTAATCTAATCTAATTTTTATGACATAACTGTAATAAACTTTTCCTTATTCGGCCAAGTAAACAATATAATTTTTAATAAGAACTTTAATTTAAAGGTCGTATAAAATAGAAATACTAATAAAATTATATTAGTTTGCAATGGATCTAACATTGCACTTACTACATAGTCGTTCATGTCTGGGTATTGTATTGTACTATACCGTTCCAGATCAAATGTCCAAGCCAATAGGTTTCAACGAAAATAATTAAATGGATATAAAATTATATTTATTATTAAGTAGCGACTGATAATAAGTTGTGAATTTTCATTATGTGGGTATGACGTGTGGCCAACCTTTTGTCTCTCCAGCCTAAATGTATAAGCTTGAGACATGTTCCAGGAAAAATGCCTAATTTAGTTCAATGTATCTGTAAAATGCCTAATTTAGTTCAATGCATCTGTAAAAGCACATGACATAACATAAACCGAAACTGAAATTGTTCTGCAAGTCTGGTCTAATATATGAAGAACATAAATCACATGTACTTGAAATAATTATATCCACTGAAAAGAATTAAATCTTTGGTCCAGATTGGCCGTACAAAACGGCCTCAACATTCATGATATTCATCAGTGCGCACGAAAATGCCAGTTGGCTAATTCCGACGAATCTCGTATCATTTGCTACTAGTTGCAGTGTGTCCTCTGACAGCAAAGTCCTGGAAATTACTGAAATGCCGAAAAATAAAATTGATGTTGGAATAGGACCAATCATATGAAAAAGGACTATTAGCTTGTTAAATAAATTGCGTGTAAAACATGCTCTGTCAAAAGTTCACATCACACAACGCTGTGTTAATCCTGAGAGCCAGGGATTTTCTCCACGTGTTTCCAACATGACGTCAAATTACTTCCGCTCACGGTTATATCAGACTGGTTCTCTCATGGAGTTCATTAGGATCAACGCGTGTTGGAAAAGTGAAGTTGAATGTAATTGGTGATTATACAAATTGTGAATAAATAACAATTGGTCAGGGACGGATTCTGTGTTGATCGCATGCTTCAAATACCCGAAGTCATCTGCTGCATCATTAACATCATACAGAAAGGGTCCATTCCTCCTGAAGGGTTCGCTGAGTTCATCATGCAATCCATGCCAGCTAAACTGAGGAGTTGATCAGCTGAAAAATATCATCGAGATATGCAACGCTTTCATCGCTTTTAAAACATAAAAATACTTTTTGACAGTATCATAGGCAACTGACATATAATACGTCGAGCGGCCGTGTATCAAATAGATATATTTGATGCCACGTTATCTTCTTCTTCTTCAGTAATGGCTGTATTCAAGAAACATAAATACGTATTTGCAAAATAGATTTGAGATTTGTTCCTGTCCTGGGATATAAAGATTTAAAAAGTGTTCGTTTTTTATTGTGTATACATGCTATGATGCGTTCAGAATGAACTATATTCATTGTATTCAAGACTGCTTACAACCACAAGAAACTACACCTTTTAGAAATACACTTTTTAAGCATAGTCTATCCAAGAAATATTGTTGTTTTAGTAGCATTATGCGGGCTTTTAAAGATAAATACAAAAAAAGTAAAGCTTTCTTTTCCCATGATATCTTTTATGAGATTTTTAATGTGCAGTATTCATACCATTTTAAAACATCAAAACATTTGAAGGTAAATAAAACACATTGCCCCCAGCTTTGTTAATTTCTTTCATTTTTCTCGTTTGATCTCGATTTTTTTCAAAATGGTGTTCCAATGGTTGTCAGAAATGTAATACAGTACAATCAGAACCAGTAAATGTAAATATGGCTGTAAAACATGGGTGATCTTGCAGTCGCCTTTGCAATATTGGAGTTCACTGGCTTTGGTTAAAAGTGATCTATGCCTGTTGTGAAAATCCTGAAAGAAAATCTCAACAGGCAAACAAGAATCTAGCTCGGCATATGCCATTATAAAATTTGCATTTGTCCTTCTCTTTAATGAGGACAACCGATAAATGTGATTTTGCATGTTGTATGTGTGGCACGTATTGATGGTGAATATTTCAATAAATCATCATTACAAAAAATCTCCAATTCTTCTTTGCATTATTCTCATCAAATTGGACGTAGGACAAAATGTACTTTTTTGCCTCGTCAATGATTGACAATGAAGCTTTCACATACGAACTTTTGTTTCTAACATGTCTGTGAGCCATTTGAATACTTATTTTTATTTATATTACAGTTACCTTTTTGTGTGTGGAAGCAGCTAATGTAGGATACATTTGGCCTCTTTGGAGACGTCCTAGCATCAAACACGACGTTTCCAGCGTAGTAAAGTCAGAAGAACTCTTACAAAGGCCTTAAAATAAGTAATTGTTACAAAGGCCTTAAAATAAGTACTTGTTACAAAGGCCTTAAAATAAGTAATTGTTACAAAGGCCTTTAAATAAGTAATTGTTATTGTTACAAAGGCCTTAAAATAAGCAATTGTTACATAGAGAATACCCCATGCAAACAAGACTGTACTTACTTCCAGTTCCCAGTAAAGCCATATTTTGGAGTGGATTGCTGCCGCCACCAAATAGGCCGCCTAATCCACCAAACATGTTGCTGCCGCCACCAAATAGGCCGCCTAATCCACCAAACATGTTGCTGCCGCCAAAACCTCCACCAGTACCGGATGCACCGAGACTAAACATGGAGGGGGACATTTGGGCCATCGGATTCGTGCCGGCAAGGCTAACCGTCGTTCCAGATCTTTCTGCGGCCATGTGATTCCTTCTGGCGATACTGTTCCATCCTCCTGCTGGGTGTAATTCTGCCGTTCCTCCTGATGGTCCCGTATTGTCTATCGGCCCTGCAGTTATAACATAATGTATCAGTAAATCTCCCGCAATTTTAAACAACTGCAAGAAAACATTATATTTTATTTTATTCATTACGGATGACTGCACGTAAGCATTACATTTTATTTTGGATGACTGATGGTTTGCAGAATATTTTCATAAATTAATTAGACTTAGCAATCAATCTTTCTCATTCAATATCCAATAGAGAGAGAGAGAGAGAGAGAAAGAAAGACAGACAGAGACAGAGACAGAGAGAGACAGAGAACGAGAGAGAGAATGAGAGAGAGAAAGAGAGAACAACAGTTCGAACAAAGATACCTGTGGGTGTGTAGGGTGTGGTGCTAAATGCCTTGGCAACACTTAAAGCAGCGAAAATAAATGGAAGGATCCGCATTGGAATGGTCGGCTCTCTGGAGGGATATGTCCTCGTGTGGATCCGATAGTGAGCAATTGTGTCAGTATATAGCTCGATGGGGTTTTGGTACGTTTTATAATCGGAATTTATTCATGTTAATTATTTCGAGTCGCATAAAATTTGACCCCGCTTGACACACCAGGCATTTTGAGGACATTTTCATATTGGCATTTATTATTCTGCATGACTCGCCGGACACATATAGAGAGAACTGAACATATTAAACTGTTAATATAATCAAGACAAAATTAGATGTAAATGTATGTTTTTATGTCACCCTTACATCAAAGGTCATGAAGGACACGACCGGTGTGCATTAGAGCTTACTACTTTTAGATTAATCTCCGTTTTAGTTGTTTATTTATGCATGAGTGCGTTAAGAACTGGAATATTTTGAGATATGTCTTTTTAAGGGGCAATTTGAACCATTCTAAGAGAATAAGATTTTTTTGTGATTGTTATTGCATCAGTAGAATTTTTTTAAAGATAAGTTTAATGTTAAGCTGTTCAAAACAATTTTGCACATGTAATCTGATAGAAAAATGTCTTTAAGAAAGATTGTAAGTACGGCTACAGTCAATTTCTCAATATAGTTTTATCTTAATCTAACATCGCTAATCAGATGATCCGTACAGACAGTAATCTAACATCCCTAATTAGATGATACTTACAGAGAGTAATCTAACATCGCTAATCAGATGATCCGTACAGACAGTAATCTAACATCCCTAATTAGATGATCCTTACAGAGAGTAATCTAACATCGCTAATCAGATGATCCTTACAGAGAGTAATCTAACATCGCTAATCAGATGATCCTTACAGACAGTAATATAACGTCCCTAATCAGATGATTTTTGCAGAGAGTAATCTAACATCGCTAGTAAGTTGATTCTTACAGAGAGTAATCTAACGTCCCAACCTAGTCAGATGGTCATTACAGAGAGTAATATAGCATCGCTAATCAGATGACCATTACGGAGAGTAATTTATTGTCGTTAGTCAAATGAATATTTTGAATATTTGAACACATTCAGGGAATCCCATGACAGTAAACCTCCCCTTATGACTACGTCATGTGGAATGGTTAATATAGACATGATTTAAACTATCTATGTGTGAAAATTACCCATTAATATAGACATAATTAACACTATTTATGTGTGCAAATTACCCATTCATACAGACATGATTTAAACTATCTATGTGTGAAAATTACCCATTAATATAGACATAATTAACACTATTTATGTGTGAAATTACCCATTAATATAGACATGATTTAAATTATCTGTGTGAAAATTACCCATTAATATAGACATGATTTAAATTATCTATGTGTGAAAATTACCCATTAATATAGACATGATTTAAACTATCTATGTGTGAAAATTACCCATTAATATTGACATGATTTAAACTATCTATGTGTGAAAATTACCCATTAATATAGACATGATTTAAACTATCTGTGTGTGAAAATTACGCATTAATATAGACATGATTTAAGCTATCTATATGTGAAAATTACCCATTAATATAGACATGATTTAAACTATCTACGTGTGAAATTACCCATTAATATAGACATGATTAACACTATTTATGTGTGAAAATTACCCATTAATATAGACATGATTAACACTATTTATGTGAGAAATTACCCATTCATATAGACATGATTTAAATTATCTGTGTGAAAATTACCCATTAATATAGACATGATTTAAACTATCTATGTGTGAAAATTACCCATTAATATAGACATAATTAACACTTTTATGTGTGAAATTACCCATTAATATAGACATGATTTAAATTATCTGTGTGAAAATTACCCATTAATATAGACATGATTTAAATTATCTATGTGTGAAAATTATCCATTAATATAGACATGATTTAAACTATGTATGTGTGAAAATTACCCATTAATATAGACCTGATTTAAACTATCTATGTGTGAAAATTACCCATTAATATAGACATGATTTAAACTATCTATGTGTGAAAATTACCCATTAATATAGACATGATTTAAGCTATCTATATGTGAAAATTACCCATTAATATAGACATGATTTAAGCTATCTATGTGTGAAATTACCCATTAATATAGACATGATTAACACTATTTATGTGTGAAAATTACCCATTCATATAGACATGATTAACACTATTTATGTGTGAAATTACCCATTCATATAGACATGATTTAAATTATCTGTGTGAAAATTACCCATTAATATAGACATGATTTAAACTATCTATGTGTGAAATTACGCATTAATATAGACATGATTAACACTATTTATGTGTGAAAATTACCCATTAATATAGACATGATTTAAACTATCTAGGTGTGAAATTACCCATTAATATAAACATGATTAACACTATTTATGTGTGAAAATTACCCATTAATATAGACATGATTTAAGATTTAAATTATCTATTTGTGAAAATTACCCATTAATATAGACATGATTTAAACTATATATGTGTGAAAATTACAAATTAATATAGACATGATTTAAATTATCTATGTGTGAAAATTACCCATTAATATAGACATGATTTAAACTATCTATGTGTGAAAATTACCCATTAATATAGACATGATTAACACTATTTATGTGTGAAAATTACCCATTAATATAGACATGATTAACACTATTTATGTGTGAAAATTACCCATTAATATAGACATGATTTAAGATTTAAATTATCTATGTGTGAAAATTAGCCATTAATATAGACATGATTAACACTATGGATGTGTGAAAATTACCCATTAAAATAGACATGATTTAAATTATCTCTGTGTGAAAATTACCCATTAATATAGACATGATTTAAACTATCTATGTGTGAAAATTACCCATTAAAATAGACATAATTTACACTATCTATGTGTGAAAGTTAGCCATTAAGATAGACATGATTAACACTATTTATGTGTGAAAATTACACATTAATATAGACATGATTTAAATTATCTATGTGTGAAAATTACCCATTAATATAGACATGATTAACACTATTTATGTGTGAAAATTACCCATTAATATAGACATGATTTAAGATTTAAATTATCTATTTGTGAAAATTACCCATTAATATAGACATGATTTAAGCTATCTATGTGTGAAAATTACCCATTAATATAGACATAATTTAAATTATCTATGTGTGAAAATTACCCATTAATATAGACATGATTTAAACTATCTATGTGTGAAAATTACCCATTAATATAGATATAATTTAAATTATCTATGTGTGAAAATTACCCATTAATATAGACATGATTAACACTATTTATGTGTGAAAATTACATATTAATATAGACATGATTTAAATTATCTATGTGTGAAAATTAACCATTAATATAGACATGATTAACACTATTTATGTGTGAAAATTACCCATTAATACAGACATGATTTAAGATTTAAATTATCTATGTGTGAAAATTGCCCATTAATATAGACATGATTTAAACTATCTATGTGTGAAAATTAGCCATCAAAATAGACATGATAAAAACTATCTAGATATTAAACGTGGATTATGGAAATTGTAAAAATGTTGAATTGTTTCATCTGATTGGCGATATTAGATTTAGATGGTACTCTTTTGAGAATTTGGTATTATTTGTCCTCATCTGACTATGTCACTAACATTTTCTATAATATTACCAAAATAGTTATAGAAGAGATATATGTGCAGAAACGTATTTCTTACAGAGGTTCAAGCCAATAGAAAACTCTTCAGCTAGTACTTCTTTTATAATACCATCAGGACCATATCTTCAAAGTTCAAGGTTATACATTTTTACTGCATGGACTTAACTGGCATCGAAAATTAAATGCTTGTGTTCGTCAAGACTATGAATATCTGCTATTGTTATGGCGGCCAAATACAAACTGATGCCGGATACTGACAACTCATAAGTTACTCTCGTTAAAACGGCTTACTACAAACTGCTACTGGGTAAAGACAACTCATAAGTTTGCTATTGTTAAGACGGTCAGCTACAAATTGATGCCGGATACTGACAACTCATAAGTTACTCACGTTATGACGGTCAACTACAAATTGATACTGGATAAAGACAACTCATACGTTTGCTATTATTAAGACAGCCAACTACAAATTGATGCCGGAAACTGACAACTCATAAGGTTGCTATTGCTATGACGGTAAACCACAAATTGTTACTGGATGCGGACAACTCATAAGTTACTATTGTTATGATTGTTTGGTCATTTCACAAGCATTTAGATGACAATATGTGTTCAAATGTGCTTCACTTTTTCCATGCATTTGTCTTTTACGAACCATTTGCCTAAAAACAGAACGATTTATTCAAATTTAAATTCCATGAAATGTTGGCGAATATACCATTTTGAAATCACGTTACATTTCATCGTTCTGTATTTCGTCTATTTTCATTGTAATTTGTACAGAGATAGATATATAGACAGATATCCATATATAGAGAAAACTCGGGTTCTGTGGTTGAATACTGAATACGTAAAGGCATTAGCATAAAATATTGTTTTAGGCTCTTATCGAGCAAGTTAAAAGGTAATATATTTATGTATCGATAAATGAATGGATAGATAGATGAGTGGACGGATGGATGAGTGGGTGGGTGGTGGGCGTTTGGAAAGATAGTAAAATTACATCCTTGACTACTACATTTGCACAATTTGCATTGCATATTGTCTTAAACAAGTTATTTTAAGGTCTGCTGTGTATTACTAAATGTTGAATATTACATCTGAATTACGTAGTTCTTGTCCGAAAATTCTTTATCATTTCTACTACATACCGTCACCATATCAAGCCCTATTGTTTGAATGGCAATTTGAATAAAATATTACCACAGGTTCGATCTTGGATATCATAGTTTTAAGAGATCATTCCGTTGACCTATCATGGAACTTAACAGGTACTTCACTGGCCCTTGCAAGGACTAACATTTTTCTCCTACTTCTAGATGCATCAATAAATGTGGCATTTCTCTTTGTTGAAAAACATGTATTCTTTATTTATCAGGCATGTGATCACGTCCTTTGTTTTATGAATGTGCTGCGCGTTCAGAATGACTACCGTTTTGGTTTGAGCGTAATGTCAGACTCTGCTGCGCCATGGAAAACACCAGATCTGTTTCCGAAACTTTGTACAATAGTAGTTATGTGAGGGAACTGGGCGTCAAAAGAGGCAGTTGGGAGTCATGCGGGAAATTAAAATGGAGAGGCACTTGGGGTTCATACGGGAAATTAACATGGAATAGGCACTTGGGGGGGGCATACGGGAAATTAATATGGAATGGGCACTTGGGGGTCAAAAGTGTTTATAGGGTCAAACGTGTTTATAGGTCAAAAGTGTTGATGAGAACAGAATAGACACATGGACAAACAAAAACATAAAAACATAGAAACACCTATGGCAATTTGTTGATTTTTTCTTTTCTGAGAGATGTGAACTTGTCCTGGATCTTCATCCAGTTCTCGTTCAGGCGCTGAAAGTCCCTTTCTATCTTCTCCTTCACCATTCTTTCATAGCTTCAAACCTTCTTGATTTTGGCCACTTCTTCTTCCATCACTTGTCTTATAAGTCCCTTGGCACTTTGTAGGGCAACTGCTTCCCTTCTCACACTACTGAGGGGTGGATATAACCAAAATTCTTCCTGTAACTTTTCTAGGAGGTACTCCACACCCTCCAGCAAATCCACAGCTTCTTTTAACAACCCCACTCGACAGGGTGAAATTACATCGACTGTCTTCAATGTCATGGCTTCTTCCTCCATGACTTCATGGACAAGGCTCCTAGCTGTTTTCAGGGTATTCACTTCCCTACTCACATAGTGTAGGGTGGTCGGGAAACGCCAATACATCTCTATCTTTTCTAACAGGGACTCTACCCCCACCATCCCATCACAGTATTCCTGCAAATTCTCCACTGTGCTCATTCTCAGTCAAGTCGATGATAAATGGCGCGACTGGTGAACGCGTTATTTTATATGCTGGAAGAATGAACGTGAAGGAAAACATCTCCCCAAATTAAAAAAACCTATGACACAGAAAAAACACCATTTATAGGGACCTAAAAGAAACACTTTTTATAAAGTTTTTACACAAGAGTAAGGGAGTGTTTATAGACACACTATATACAAACATACACCAAACAGACATTTTTTTGTAAGGGAAAGGGATTTTTTTGAGTGGGAAAGACAAAGACAGACACAAACATACACTCAACATACACATTTTTAGGCAAATACTATTTCTTTTCTTAGCAATTGGGGTGACTCTGAAAAGGGCTGTTTGGTTGTCAAGTTCACCTAGAGATGTGGACACCTCCCAGGTCTGGCACCACAAGCAGCACATCGTTCACTCCATCGATCTCCATGTCAGGGATTGATGGAGATAGGAAAGGCAGAAGGGGGCTGGGTGGCTTCACTGTCCCAATCCTCAGTGGCAGAGACATGCTTGTGGATGCTGTTGTGGCGGTTGCTGTGGTTGTGGCTTTTGGCTCTGCTGTGGCTGTGGTTGTGGTCTCTGCTGCTGTGGTTGCGGCGGCGGTGTCCTCACCATAGGCTTCACAGCACAGTTAGGTAGCATCATCAGATGAGGCCGGACCATCTTCTTCTTCTCCTTTTCTTCTTCCTTCTTTTTCTGGTCTTCTACCTCTTCATCCAGCGTGATGAGGACCAATTCGTCCATCAAACGACGAACATACTCCAGGCGAACTTGAATTTCTCTAAGTTTTTCCGTCATACGGCTGCTCATTTTTGGCTGTTGACAAGTCAACGTGGGTGGTCCAACTGATTGATTGATTGATACTTGAATTAAAGTCGTTTTCGCCCTTCCGGCATGTACGACTATTTACCCCCACAGCGTGCGAAGCACGCCGTGGGGGGTTAAATGTGTGCTGAGCACACTATATTTGTGGTCAAGTGTGTTGCGAGTATGCAACACACTGACACATTAAAGCGTTATAGAAAACGCTGTTTGTTCACACCCCTCCATCAGTGCATGATTGCCCCACATAAGGGGGTTCATTGACGGGGGGGGGGGGGGGCGGGTGTATACAAGTTCTATACCTGTACATAGGACCAGAACCACAATGTTTACAGGTATACAGGTGTGCGCAAGCGCACTTACGGAATTGTTTCAAGGGTTCAGTCTGGAGTGGCAGGCAGCACGGACTAGGCATGGCAGGCGCGAAGCGTGACGGAGAACTGAAACGCCAGGGACGTATATGATCAAATTCTGCCCAGTTAACTAAGTCGGGCTGTCCCTAATACCAATAATGTGTTCAACCACATATTTAATTATGACAATTCTTTCAAGTTTCAAATTTTGTTTATTTAATTCCATATATTTTTGAATTTTGAGTACATAGTGTACATATTTGTCCCGAAAAGATTTTACCAATAAACGAGTAAAGTTACTCATATCATTTTTGTATCACGTACAGATTAATAACTTAGAGATTGTATTTTTGACGGTGGTTCAAAACAGATCAAATTTGTGATATAAAGAGTCTTATCAAAAGGGGTTTTCAAAAATTCGAAAGGAAAACCCCATACAGTCAGGCATTTTTGATCAGTCTGCGACGAAAAGAACGGCGAACTCGAGCTCCCAGTTTCCCTCCTCGGGCAGGTTGACTTCCCCAGTCGTCATATGCAGCAGTCTCAGCTTACTGCATCCGATCATCACCTCGCTGTGTCGTGGTACTTCCCGATGGAAAACCCCCAGTGTTCCATGTTATCACCGGGGCCACTCGTTTGTACTCCTCGACTTCACTTTTCTTCTTCTTCATGGTGGCGGGGTAGGTCGGTCTTCTCTGTGTCGTTCTGCCTCGTATATATGTATTTATATATACACATACATGCAGGTACGCCCCTAACTTCCTTGGAATTATCATCAAGTAGTAGGCTGATCGTTACGAGCACACGAGGCAGCCCGTAGACTCACAGGTTGCCCCCTCCCCTACTCATCCAACAGCATGGTGCGGCGTGGTGTTTAACTCGCAAGATGTTAGTCGTTCGACGGCTGGCTCCTGACTGGGTGGTCCAACTGATGATGATGATACTTGAATTTAAGTCGTGTGCGGCCATTCGGCCATGTACGACTATTTACCCCCACAGCGTGCGAAGCACGCCGTGTGGGATTACACTCTGTGCTAGGCACACTTATTTATTTTCGTCCAGTGTGTTACAGAGCTGCAACCCACTAGAAGAGTTAATGCGTGTATGGACGCTATTTTCGCACCGCTCCATCGCTGCATGGTTTCCCCACTAAGGGGGTTCAATGAACGAGCGATATATAGAGGGGTGCGTATAGTTAATTTTGAATTTTTTTGGTTGAATTTTTCCTGTTCATAGGAATAGAACCACAATGTTTACAGGTTTACTTAGTTGTTGCGTTGATTCTGCCAGGACGAGGAAAAGGCGGAAAAGGACGGCTGGCTGCGCTGTCGCGTCCCAGGAGGCTCCGGCTGGTCCAGGGTTTTTAAGCTGTTGAAAAAATTTGATATTTGGCCGAAAATAAAAAGAGAAATATTGTTCTAGTCTTTATTTATTAAACTCTTGCCAATTTTGAAAATTATATTTGTACCAAACTTGTTGAAGTGTTTGTCCAACATATTGCATGTTACATTTTTTACAGGTTATCAAATAAATTACATCAGTTGATATGCAGTCAGTGTTATAACGTAGAGAAAACATTTCTTTAGTATTGGAGCTACTAAAATAGGTACTTTCTCTAATATTTGCACATTGAGAGCACCTACGTCTGTTGCATTTAGATGATGAAAAACATCTTTGAAAATTTTTTGTCGGTTTAGTTCTGATCAAAAGATCTTGTAAATTCCTAGGTCTTCTATCAACAAGAATAGGCTTGCTCTTCAACAAGTTTCTAAGAGAATGAATAATCACCGTTTTCATATAAAAAATTGTATGGATCCTCAGTTCTCCTCTAATGTTTCAATACATTTTAATACAAATAATCACTCTTTACGTGATTTTTCTTTCATGCCAATCGATATTGTGCACGGCGAAATGAACAGACTTATTAAAGAAAGTTATTGGATTAATCGGTTAGATACTTTGTATCCCAATGGCCTTAATACTAAGGCATTATATAAAATTGTATAGATTTTTAGTGGAGGAATTTATATATTGTATACATGTGTATGTATGTATGTATGTATGTATGTATGTATGTATGTATGTATGTATGTATGTATGTATGTATGTATGTATGTATGTATTTATGTATGTATGTATGTGTATGTGTGTATGTATATATGTATGTATGTATGTATGTATGTATGTATGTATGTATGTATGTATGTATGTATGTATGTATGTATGTATCTATGTATGTATGTATGTATGTATGTATGTATGTATGTATGTATGTATGTATGTATGTGTGTATGTATATATGTGTGTGTGTATATATATATATATATATATATATATATATATATATATATATATATATATGTGTATATGTATGTATGTATCTGAATATGTATATATATATATATATGTATGTATGTGTATGTGTATGTATGTATGTGTATGTATATGTATATATATGTATGCATATAATATTTATATAAAAATATGTAGTTATATGTATGACTGTTAGTCTCTACATTATAATCTCACTCTCAGTTTTCATTAGAGACTCATGTATCATTCTGATCCCGTTATACATATGATATTTGTATGATAAAGCATATCATTTATGATGCTATGTCAATTACGTAATTATTTATAAATATATAGACGTCATCCGTTTATTTCAAAAACATGACGTAATGTTAATGACGTAATTGTTTATAACTTTATAGACGTCCTCAGTTTCTTTCAAAAACATTTTGTGCCTGAAGAAGCATATATATATATATATATATATATATATATATATATATATATATATATATATATATATATATATATATATATATAATTTTTATAGTTAATTAACTGAAGTTTTTAATTTATGCTAAGGTTTCGAGAGTTGCCACCTTGTGTAGCTGGGCTTGATGGTCCGGGATTTAGGACCACCTTATATTAGCTAATTTAGTTGTTCCCGTTTTTGTTTCTTAAGATTTAGTTTTAATTCTTATGGTCTTAATTACTTCAGAACGATTAAAGGTTTAATAACCGCCTTGTGCAGTTTGGGCCTGATGGTTTGGACTTGGAACCACCTTATACTATGGTATTTATGTGGGATTTTATATCTATCTATATCCTTGGATTAGGTTATCCAGTTTGGTGCCACCTTGTGCGGCTGGGTCTGATGGTCAGCGTTTATGACCACCTTATAGTATTAATATTTTGGGGTTACCGTTATTATGTTTTATCTACCTCCCTATTTTAATTTTTCCAATCAGATGCTACCTTGTGCGGCAGGGCCTGACGGTCAGCGTTTATGACCACCTTATTGCCTTGATAGTTTTGGGTTTGTAGTTTTATCTATCATGCATCCTAATATGGTTTTAAAAAAAAAGGAGTTTTTAATCATGCTTGTTATTAGTGATTTACTTTTAATGTTCGAACTCTATCTCAAGATTAGCCCTCTGGCCCCAGCAAGGATTCAGTCCTGGTGTGCCTGTATGGGTCCAGGCCCCAGTGCTTTGGGTAGCAGAAAATCCTGCGATCACTCCGACCTTGAGGATACACAGGGATTCCGCCCAGGTGTATGCTAGTATGAAACCTAGCACCTGTTTAAAAGCGTGACAGAAAATCTCGCATCAGACCAGAGGGCAACCCATAAGACATAAGTTTTTAGCTAATTTCTCATTAGTAGGGGATATGAGTTGTTAGAGTGTTCAAAGAATTTGGTGGAGGTAAAAAAAATATATATATAAAAAGTGTTGTAAGTTGAAATTTTTAGACTTGACCCCAGATCTTATCCATGGGAGTTGAGATCCTCCATCCCCGGAGGGCTGAGATTGTTTCGTCTTAACGGCGTACCTGTAGCCCCTAATGGCCCGGCATACCAATCCCTTCCTCCCTGGGTAGGGCCCCTCCTCTCCCGCCCCGGACCTGGGGTTTTGCCTTTATATGAGATTATTATTGCTTCCCATGAGTTTTATTATTTAATGTTCTCTATGTGTATAAGATGTTGATAATGATAATTTGAGATTTTTCCCCTTTTTCCGATTTCTGTGATGTACCCCACTATATTGGCATACACCGATTTCATGTTGTTATTTCCTTCTTTAAGGAAATCCGGATAAGTGAGTGGGGATCTTAATTTTGTCTGTTTTTCTTGGAACATGTTTCTTTCGTTATTATACTTGGGGCAGATATTAAAAACATGTTCCAATGTTTCAGGTGTGGGACAGTTTGGGCAGTTAATTCCTGCTAGGTTTAAATCCGACACATATTTTCCAAAGATAGTTGCTAATAGCGTTTTATCAGTTTTTATCCTATTTATTATTTTGAAATCGTAGGGATTTGCCAGGATCGGATGTTCAATATTTCTATTGATTTTTTTTTTTGCAGATCATATACCCTGCGTCCTTTGTTAGATTTATCCCATTCCGACTGTCATTTTTGATCAATTTTTTTCCTAATAATAGTATATATTTCTTGGACGCTATAGTCCAGTTCTTGTATTGTGGGCTCATTTAATCTGTTCTTGGCTTCTTTATCGGCCCTCTCATTTCCAGGGATGTTTATATGAGAGGGCACCCACATAAATTCCACAGTATGGTGTTCTTGGTCTACAATTCTTAGTTTAAAATTAACCTCTCTGAGTAAGTTTTCTCTGCTGGTGGAATTTCCAGATTCCAGGGAGCGCAGCACACTGAGGGAGTCGCTAATGATAACTGTTTTTTGGTTTTTTGTTTCTAGGATCCATTCTATAGCTTGTTTAATGGCCCAGAATTCAGTAGAATAGATTGAACATAGATCAGGTAGTCTCGCCCCCAGTGTGATACCCTCCCCTGGAATGACCACTGCTGCAGCAGTACGTTCAGGGTCCGGGGATTCTGAGCCATCTGTATATATTGTGGTGAATCCCTCGTATCTGGTTTCGATTTCTTCAAGAATTTTTGCCCTCATTTCCATTGGTTGGTCATTTTTGTTCCCATATTTTAATGCATTTAGATTTATTATGGGGGGCTTATTTCTCCAGGGGGCGATATCTGGATATTTTATGATTTCCGCCTGGATATTTGTGATGTTTAGTTACTTCTTTAGTTCTTGTATTTTGTTTCCTCGTGGTAGGTTTCTTAGCAGCTGGTGTCGGAATGGTTTGTTGCATTTATTTATGGCTTTTTGCGTAAGATGCGCCTTGTTGTGGACTGAGATCCTGGCATTATATCTTAGGAGAAGCTCCTCCTGTCTCAGATTGAGGAGGGAGGGTCCCCTGTTAGGATGTTTAACTCTTCCCCGGAAATGTTCCGGAGAGCTCCGGTGCATATGATTAGGGGTTTACGCTGGATTTTATCTAATTTTTTTAAGCTATTGGTTCGAGCCGAGGCGTACGCTTGACACCCATAATCTAGTTTCGATCTAATTAAGGTTTTATATAGGGTGAGGAGAGTTGCTTGGTCCGTCCCCCAATCGGAGCCTTTAAGGTTCCGGAGGAGGTTAAGGTCCTGTCCGCATCTTCTCACTAATTCTTGTAAATGTTTATCCTATGTTAAATGCTCGTCGAAAAACATGCCTAGGAATTTTGCTACTTTTTCGAATTTGATAATAACTCCGTTTAGGTATAATTTTGGAGTTTTCTGACGGATTTTTGTTTTTGGGGAGAACATAACGCCTACCGTTTTGCCGGGGGAGATTTTGAAACCCCACCTGTCAGCCCATCGACCAATCCTGTCCAGTCCCACCTGTAGTTTTCCGACCACAGCTTCGCTGTCAGGGTTTTCCGCTTTCCAGATCCCGCTATCGTCGGCAAACTGAGATAAGTCCAGACAGGATGGGTCAATTGATTTCTCCAGATCGTTTATTATAATATTAAACAAGGCCGGACTCAGAACGCTTCCCTGGTGGGTGCCATTTTCTACATTGTGCCATTCTGAGTATTTATTGTCGACCTTGGTTTGTATGCTCCGACCTGTGAGAAATTCCGCTATCCATTTGTGAGTTCGGCCTTATATTCCGTAATGGTTTAATTTTGTTATTAGCCCTTGGGTCCACATTAGGTCGTATGCCTTCTCGAGATCTAAGAAGATCGCGATTAGGTTACGGTCCCTTTTCCTCTTTACATTGAATGAGAGTCTAATACTGGACTCCAGCCGCATTATCTGGTCCAATGTGGATCGTTTGTTACGGAAGCCGCTTTGGTTGTGGGACAGCAGATTTTTGCTTTCAAGGTGGTATTTAACCCTGTTATTAATCATAGTCTCCATGATTTTACAGAGACTATTTGTTAGGGAAATGGGCCTGTATGAGTTTATGTCTGCCGGGCTCTTTCCGGGTTTCGGGATCGCGACTACTATGGCGTGTTTCCATTTTTTTGGAATTTTTCCCGATCTCCATGAAGCGTTCAGCATGCACAAAACCATCAAGGCCGTTTTTCCGGGAGATTTTTATATATATCATACTCAAGCGTGTCGCCCCCGGGCGCTGTGGATTTATTTTTCCTGTTTAAGGCTTTTCTCCATTCGTTTAGGTTAAATTCAATATTTAAAGGGTTTGTTTGGTCGCCCTTATCTGTGAACAAATGGGGGTGTTTTTCCTCTACCATTTTTCGGTGGTTTTTTTTCAAGTTTTCGGAGTGGTTTGAGTTGCTGCTCATGCTAGCAAAGTGTTGTGCTAGTTTTTCGGCTTTTTCCAAATCAGTGGTAAGCCCTGCAAGTTTTGGGGATGTTCGTACTCCTTTTCCCCTAATTTTTTTGATTTTGTCCCATACTTGTTTTGAATTTGCTTTATAATTTAGTGTTGAGCAGAATGACTTCCATGATGTTAGTTTTGCTTGTTTTATGGTGTTTTTAGTCTGATGTTCTTTTTCTTTGTAGGCAAGAAAGTCTATGGAGTTTTTAGTATGTCTAAACCTATTTAGAGCTTTCTTTTTCTCCTTTATAGCTTGCTTACAGTCGTTATTTGACCATGGTACGGACTGTTTGCCGGCCCCTCCTCCCGTTTTCGGTATACAACGCTCAGCCGCTGATGACAGTGCATCTATAATATTTTGATTAAACGTATCAATGTCTTCACTGTACAGCTGAGCGTATGTAATCTCTTCACAGAGAGAACGGAACGACCCCCAGTCCGCCTTGTCATATCTCCATTTGGGAGTACTAGTTTTATTGTTTTTATGTATTTTAGTGTGGATGGTGGTCCATATTGGGAAGTGGTCACTCCCTAGGGTCCCTGATTGATCTACCTCCCAGTCGGTGATTTCCGCGATCTTGGGTGAGCATATGGTAAGATAAATGGCTGATATCTTCCCGTTTGTCGGGTTGATTTTTGTGCCGTTTCCATCATTTAGGATAACCAAATTTGACGTCAAGGTCCACTTTTCAATAATTGAGCCCCTCCGATCCAATTGGTTTCCTCTCCACTGTTCACTGTGGGCGTTGAAATCCCCACATATTATAAAATTGTCCCCTAAATTTTTAGTAATTCCTTTTAGGGTTTCTATTTCAGTGTATTGATCCCCACCTGGATCATAGATATTAACTATGGTTAGTGGAGCGTTACCTGTGTTTATTTGGATTATTTGGTGTTCAAGTGCGGTATTGTCGTTTGTGGTTGGTGGTGGGCTCTCAGCAGATTCGCTCGAGATGGCGTCGCTAACATAGATAGCTAGTCCTCCGCCTTTTTTCCCCCCTGGTCTTTGTTTGCAATAATTTGTTGAGTAGCCAGGGATTTTTGGTAAAGTAGTTGTTTTATCATTTAGGAGCGTCTCCTGCAAGCACACCACATCCGGTTTGTTGTTTTCTTTTAATATTTTGATTGCGAGTTCTCCGGCATTTAGCCTAATGCCTCTGCAATTCCATTGCCAAATTAATATTGTTGTTTTGTTATTCATAATGGTTTTTAGATATTTACTTTTATATATTTATTAGTACTTACTTGTTTTGACCTTTCTATGTTTCCTGATTGTCCCCATTACCTTCTGGCTTGAATTCTTAATTTGTTGGTAATGGCGGATATCTTGATGCAGAGGTTGTCAACAGATATTTCTTTACTTTTTGTTAGGTTTAATGTTTCATTAATTATTTCTTGAAGTAGGATGAGCACTTGATCTGTTGAGATGTATGCTACATTTTCTACTTTGTTTTTTACTGCACTACTTTCGGGGTTTGATTTGGTTTTAGCCTGGGGTTTTTCCCCCTGCGTTCCCGGTGTGTTTGGGGCTGGTGTTGCTTGTGCCCGTTTGGGGTTATTATTATTTGGGACATTATTTACCTGTTTGTTTTTAATGGGTGGTGTAGGTGTGCCCTTTTTGTTGTTTAGAGTCTGATTTTGATTTTTTATTTTGTCAGATTTAATTTGGTCGTTTTTAGATTCCTTACTATCTACTTTCCTGTTGTTTGCGTCTTGGTTTTGAGTATGTTTGGTGTTGGTTGCTTCTGGTTGTTGAGTTTTTGTTAATACTGCCGTTTTCGCAACTATGTAAGATACTTCTTTGTCTGGCATGTAGTTTACGATTTTTTTCCCTGATGGCTGCAGGGCAATCTAAGGAGTTGGCCCTATGTTGGAGTCTGCCGTTTGCGCATTTTATTGTTTTTATGTTGCATTTTCCAGAATGTTCTCCTCCACAATTGTTGCATCTTGTTATTGAACGGCATTTTGTGGAGTAGTGGCCCCATTTTAGGCAGTTCGTGCAGAACCGTGTTTTGTTCTGGAATTTCTCCAGCCGATATCGCACTCCGTGTGGGCCGAGTTGAACCATCTTGAATGTGTCGGTTTTTTTTAAAAAGTGTATTAGGACTACCATTGATTTTTTCCCTTGTTTATTTTTAAATCTTATGGCCCGGTCTACCTCATGGCCTTGGTTTTGTAGCTGTGTTATGATGGTTTTGGTGTTCCACGGCTATGTTAATGTTTACTATTTTTTTGATGGAAGGGGGTGGGTTGTTTTTTCCTTTTTTTCTTATGTTTGCTTTTACTGTCTTGTGTCTTGTTACTGACACTCTGTAAGGTCCTATTCTTGTGACCTCTAGGAATTTAGCTAGTTGTTTGGTTGTGTTACATTTTATGATTAGGTAGTTTTGTCTGGTCTGGGCGACCGAGAACTCTCCCCCGTGGTATTTTAGTAACTCGTTTGTTATACTTTTAGTGCTAAGTTTGTTTATGTTTATATCTGAGCTCTTTACAAAGGCAGTCAGATCTTTTGGGTGGAAAGGTTTTGCATGTGATTTTGCTTTGTCTTTTTCCTGTTGATTTTGTTGGGGTTTTGATTCATTTGTGTTGGTTTTGTTATTATTGTAGTTGTTGTTTTTGTTGTTATTATTGATCATTGTTTGGTTTTGTGGTCCCTGACTTGGTTCCGCAGATTTAGTTCTGGAGTTTTTGTATTTTGCTTCCCCTTTTAGAGGGCCTTTTCCCTTTCCTTGTATTGGGTTAGTTTTTTCTCTTTTGGGAGGTTCTTGGGACTTGGCAGGTGTTGGGTATAGGAGATCTTCCTCTGTGAGTTGTTTTGATGAGCCCGCTGTTTGGCTGCTATGTATTATTGTTTTTGGTGTATTTTGTTTTTGCTGTGTGGGTTTTGTATTGGCTTTTATGGTGTGATTCAGGACATCCGCGAACGATCCTTTGTTAAGTCCCACATTAGTCCCTTTGTCTACTTTTGTGTTTGTATCATTTACATGAGTTGGGGTGCCGGAACTCCCACTTTTCCCTTCCTCCTGATGTTTCCCAGTGCTCGGTGAGGTTGTTGCCCTATTTTTCATTGTTATGATTTTTTTCCTGAGGTTCCAATTGTTTAATGGGGCCTATTTCTATTTGGATTTTCGGTTTGATTTTGATGGGTGAAGCGAATGGTATTTCGGGACTTCCAGGGCGGGTTGTATTTAAGTCCCCGTAGCTGTCTCCCTCGCAATTTGGGGCCTTAAGCTGTGCGGATCCATCCAGGAGTTTTGAAGAGTTTGAAGGGTTTGAAGGGTTTGAAGAGTTTGAAGGGTTTGAAGAGTTTGAAGGGTTTGAAGAGTTTGAAGGGTTTGAAGAGTTTGAAGGGTTTGAAGGGTTTGAAGAGTTTGAAGGGTTTGAAGAGTTTGAAGGGTTTGAAGAGTTTAGCCCATTGAATTCAATTTGTGGAGAGTTTATTGATGGTGCTGGTATTCTGTTGGGGGTTGTCCCACTATTTGTGGACTCGATAGCCGAGATATCCATTATGTTTGTTTTATTGTCTGGCCCAGTACAATCTAGTATTCTTTTCTTGATTCCTTTTCCTACTGGGATTTTCCCCATGTATGTTGCTGGGGGAGTCGACGCCCCCCTTATCCCTGTATTTGTGAAGGTTTTGGTAATTCTTGTGTTCATTTTATGTTGATTTATTCCTAATAAAAAATTTTGTTGTTGTTGTTGTTATTGTTGTTGTTGTTATTGTTTTTATTTTTATTACTATTATTTATTAAAAATTTACTACTGCTTAGTTATGTTGTGGATTAGTGTGGATCTATTATAGAGTATTAGTGTTTTGTTACGTATAGGTCATTAGATACAGAGTCAAGAACAGAAAAGGTGTGTACAGTTTTTTCCTAAATAAGCCAAACTGTACAAAAATAATAATAATTCCCGCAGGTTTAAGTCTAATGTTGATAGCTTACCCTAACAATTTTAAATAATTTCCTACTAGCTGGCTGGTTTGGCTGGAATGGCTGGCTGCCTGGAAACGGCGGGAACGGCTGGCTGGCTGGCAATGGCGGGATACTGGTTTACTTTGGTGGTTAAAAAAGAACAATTTGAAATCTACCTCTGCCTGCAAGTAGATCTCTTGATTCGTCGCTACCTAGGGATGGGCCAACAAGCCCGGCTTGAAGGTGCTCCCACGGTCCTAGGCGGTCAGCGGATTTTGGTTTTGAGAGGAAATAGGAATTTTTCTTCCCGAAGTCGCAACACGTCTAGCTCTTAAAGGCCACAAAGATCGGAATGAATGGAATGAATGGTGGTCCAACTGATGATGATGATTGAAAGTAAGTCGTGTGCGGCCATTCGGCCATGTACGACTATTTACCCCCACAGCGTGCGAAGCACGCCGTGTGGGATTAAACTGTGTGCTAGGCACACTTATTTATTTTCGTCCAGTGTGTTGCATAGCTGCAACCCACTAGACGAGTTGATGCGTGTATGGACGCTATTTCCGCACCGTTCCATCGCTGCATGGTTTCCCCACTAAGGGGGTTCAATGAACGAGCGATATAGAGGGGTGCGTATATTTAGTTTTGAATTTATTTCTTTGAATTTTTCCTGTTCATAGGAATAGAACCACAATGTTTACAGGTTTACTTAGTTGTTGCGTTGATTCAGTCAGGGCGAGGCAAAGGCGGAAAAGGACGGCTGGCTGCGCTGTCGCGTCCCAGGAGGCTCCGGCTGGTCCAGGGTTATTTAACTGCTTAATATTTTTGATATTTGGCCGAGACAAAAAAATGAGAAATATTGTTCTAGTCTTTGTTTATTAAAATCTTGCCAATGTTGAAAATTATATTTGTACCATATGGCTGCGGTTATTGGTTAGTGATGGCTTATAATAATAATAATAATAAAAAAATGGAGTTAATTAGTTGAAGTTTATAATTTATACTTAGGTTTCGAGGGTTGCCACATTGTATCGCTGGGCTTGATGGTCCGGGATTTAGGACCACCTTATATTGGCTAATTTAGTTGTTCCAGTTTTTGTTTCTTAAGATTTAGTTTGTATTCTTCTGATCTTAAGTACTTTATAACGATTAAAAGTTGTTGTAACCGCCTTGTGCAGTTTAGGCCTGATGGTCTGGACTTGGAACCACCTTATACTATGATATTTATATGGGATTTTATGTCTATCTATATCCTTGAGTTAGCTTATCCAATTTTGGTGCCACCTTGTGCGGCTGGGTCTGATCTTCCGGGTTTGAAGCCACCTTATAGTATTAATACTTTGGGGTTATAGTTATTAGGTTTTATCTACATTCCTATTTTTTATTTCCAATTGGATGCCACCTTGTGTGGCAGTGCCTGATAGTTAGGGTTTATGACCACCTTATTGTCTTAATATTTTGGGGTTGAGATTGTCTTGCTTTAATTTATTAGAGTTAAGTGTTAGACAAGTTAGGTTAGTTTACAACATATATATATATATATATATATATATATATATATATATATATATATATATATTGTTATGTATGATGTTTATATAATATTATAAATATTTTAGGAAATTATAAATGTTTCTTCACTTTAATATTTGCTTAAATCTTAATGTTATCAGGAAAAACATGTTTAACTAGTGTCCTTGAATTAGGTTGTTTTGATCAATATGTTTTCTCACTTTGAAGGTCAAGGTTGAATTTTTGTTTACAAGTAAAATTCCATTAAGATGACACACATTCTAGAACATTTTGTCATGTGACCAATCTTTATATATGCCATGTTTGGTGGACATTTATTCAGTTTTGACATTACCATCAGTTTTGTAAAGAGCTATTACAGTTGTGAAAATTCATTCCAAATTCTAAGAGAGGAATTATTTTAAATATTCATTGGATTATAACAGTGCTCATAAACTTTTGGATTTTGGAGTTTTAATTGATGATTTTGGAATTTATGTGAACTTATTCAGAGATTTTGGAATACTTCATTTTGACATCAGCACATCAAGATTTCTAGTACATCAGGACTTTGGAGACCATTAGCACATCATAACATTCAAGGACACAGCCGTGAATTCGGAACATTCTATATTTAGGACTTGTGATTAGAACAATCATTCTTATTGGATTATTAGGACTTCAAAACACATTACTGTAAGTGACTTTTTGATTTTTCATTTTAATTATCTAGTAATAAATTGCTTGTTGATTTTTACTTGATTTGTTGGTTTCACTTTCTTTCTGTTACATTTTTCTTAGACCATAGAGTCGTAACAATATATATATATATATATATATATATATATATATATATATATATATATATATATATATATATATATATTTATATAAAGATCTGTGTTAGAAAAAAAAAATTAAATAAATAAATTAAAAAAATAAACAAATGAATTTTTTTGGACTTGACCCCAGAACTTATCCATGGGAGTGGAGACCCTCTATCCCCGGGGGGCTGAGATTGTTTCGTCTTAACGGCGTGCCTGTAACCCCTAATGGCCCTTCCTCCATGGGTAGGGCCCCTCCTCTCCCGCCCCGGACCTGGGGTTTTGCCTTTATATAAGATTATTATTTCTTCCTATGAGTTTTTATTATTTAATTTTCCCTATGTGTATAAGATGTTGATTATGCTAATTTGGGATTTTTCCCCTTTTTCCGATTTCTGAGATATACCCCACTATATTGGCATACACGGATTTCATGTTGTTATTTCCTTCTTTAAGGAAATCCGGATAAGTAAGTGGGGATCTTAATCTTGTCTGTTTTTCTTGGAACATGTTTCTTTCGTTATTATACTTGGGGCAGATATTAAAAATTTGTTCCAATGTTTCAGGTGTGGGACAGTTTGGGCAGTTTATTCCTGCTAAATTTAGTCCCGATACATATTTTCCAAAGATATTTGCTAATAACGTTTTATCCGTTTTGATCCTATTTATAATTGTATAATCGTAGGGATTTGCCAGGATTGGATGATCAATACTTCCATTGATTTGTTTCTGCAGATCGTATAGTCTGCGTCCTTTATTCGATTTGTCCCATTCCGACTGCCATTTTTGGTTAATTTTTTTCCTGAAATACTGTAAATTTCTTGGACACTATAGTTCAGTTCTTGAATTGTGGGTTCGTTTAGCCTGTTTTTTGCTTCTTTGTCGGCCCTCTCATTTCCAGGGATATTAATATGGGAGGGAACCCACATAAATTCCACAGTATGGTGGTTTTGATCTAATATTTTAAGTTTAAAATTGACCTCTCGGAGTAGGTTATCTCTGCTGTTGGAGTTTCCCGATTCCAAGGAGCGCAGCACACTGAGGGAGTCGCTAATTATAACTGTTTTTTGTTTTTTGGTTTCCAGAATCCATTCAATGGCTTGTTTAATGGATCAGAATTTGGTAGAGTAAATTGAACAGAGATCCGGTAGTCTCGCCCCCAGCGTGATCCCCTCCCTTGGAATGACCAGTGCTGCCGCAGTGCGTTCTGGGTCCGGGGATTTTGAGCCATCTGTGTATACGATGGTGAATCCCTCGTATCTGCTTTCTATTTCTTCAAGGATTTTTGCCCTCATTTCCATTGGTTGGTCATTTTTGTTCCCATATTTTAGTGCATTTAAATTTATTATGGGGGGCTTATTTGTCCAGGGGGCGCTATCAGGGTATTTTATGATTTCCGCCTGGATATTTGAGATGTTTAATTCCTTTTTTAGGTCTTGTATTTTGTTTCCTCCTGGTAGGTTTTTTAGTAGCTGGTGTCGGAATGGTTTGTTGCAATTATTTATGGATTTTTGAATAAGAATCTGATCGTTGTAATCTCACATTATTGAATCGAGTGGAGACGGCATTTCTTCCCATAAAGCCAATGATGTCCTCTTCCAAAGGAGGTAATACATAAGAATCAAAATACTCTACACTGTGATCGTTGGGAAAGTACACTGCCACCCAATGGGTTCCTGGGCGATGACTGTCGTCGGTATTGATTATATAGGCATGAACGTCTTTAGGTTTGCGATGTGGAAGATCATCTTTAGCACACACCACATGATTCCAAGAAGCTGTGTACGAACTGCGAGTCAACAGGTAATGAAGTTCCCAGGTAGCCATTTTTTCACAGGTAACGATAAGTCATCAATTCACACCTGACTTTTTGCTTGAATATGTCTGTAAAGTAAGTCGATGAACAGGTAGTCTCTGTACTCTGTTGCAAGAGAGCTTCTATGCGTTGGGTCTCAAGAGAAGTCAATGGAGGTGAGGAACAATCCTGCAAGTCTTTATATCACTTTCTCAACACCTTCTCTTCTGAAATCAGAGACCATGCCTCATCCAGATACTCTTCCAGTTTTTCTTCTGCACTCATCATCAAACATTTGTCATGTTGTTTCTGACTCGGATTATTTATTTGACATCCATAACAATGTTCTCTAGCCAGATCTGTAATTCTTTCAGCCAAATCCATAGCAAAACAGAAGACTAAGTGTTGTTCTTGTTCTGGCCATCTTGACAGCGTACATTGGATAAATCCAGTAAACTTTGTAACACTACTGTTCCGACTACTTTTCTCTTCTTCTTCACTTGTGGTTTGTGTCTGCTGTGTGATCCCTCATCTTCTATCTCCATAAGTTCTTCGTGTTCCATCTTTTCTAATAGTCTAGAGTCACTTCTCTCAAACTGTTGATTTCCAGAGTATTGTCAAATTCTGCATACAAGATGACATTCACAGTGTTGACTAGAGATGTGGCAAACTGAAGTTCCACACGAAGTTGGCCTGATTTTATAGGGTGGATATGTCCTTCGTCGCTGCCTTGGTCGGGAGTGAAATCAAATCCCCACAAAACATATCCTCCTGC
The DNA here is from genome assembly GCA_029931535.1 of Margaritifera margaritifera. Classification (NCBI taxonomy): domain Eukaryota; kingdom Metazoa; phylum Mollusca; class Bivalvia; order Unionida; family Margaritiferidae; genus Margaritifera; species Margaritifera margaritifera. Next base: position 569,003 of record JAQPZY010001351.1, read on the forward strand.
ATAATCCTCATACGAAATACCGTGGCTACTGTTGGTTCCTAACTGTCCTGTGGCTTCAAACAGAGTCAAGTAAGATTTCAATTAATTTTTCTGGGCAAAGTTAGGTTCAAAAGGTCTGGTACACAACGTCTGGCCATCTCGAGTGACTTCTATCTTGGAGACATTGAAGTGTTGAAAGTCGAAAGGATTTTGATCGATGGCTCCATTTAGGGCAGCATTACTGACAATGCCAATATGCAAACGCTTAGGGAGCTGTCCTTGAAACACATGATCTTCGACTTTGGATCCGAGTCCAGAGGCAATGGTGCACGTTTTCACTTCCACTCGTCGCACAGGATACTTGGCGGTGGTTCTGCTCAAAGTCTGACTGATATCGTTGGCCACTTTGGGTAACACTTCTACACGGCGCACGTAAAGTCTGGCTTCTTCGATGATGGTTTTGTACTCGTTCGTAATTTGGCCGTGAAACAACATAAGGTATTGTTGGGAAACACATCCATAGAACTGTCACTGGGTAAAGTTAAATAAAATTGGTTATTCATAGTTCGAGGGTTCTGGTGTCCGAGGACTCACTCGTTTTCAAAGGAGAATGATGTTCAAAATGTTTCAAAAGACGTCTAGTGTTGTTGTTGTTGTTGTTGTGACTTGAAGAAGGATGACTGGCGTTGGCCGCACCGTTGTGGTGGTTGTTGTTATTACTGTCCATACTATATTTCAAGGAAGGACTTGGTAGAAGATAACAGATGCAACTGCTGATTAAAATGGTCCACAATTGTTTGTCACCTTGTTGCAAACTCAAATTGGCAATCGCTGCTCCGATGACACAATACACCACAAGGATTTGGCAGAAAAAGACGATTTGATTTTTAGTCACACGTTCTCCGCACCACACCCAAAAAGGTTGTTTTGGTAATTCTTGAGGTGAGGAACTCTGTGAAGAAGAGGTAGCTGCTGTGTTGAACAGCATGTTGTTTACTTCTTCGTTTTATAGTCGACGACTTGGGAAGCGGCAATCCAAGAATAAAAACTAGGAGGATATCCTTTTCAAACACACTTTGACTTCTTCCACTAGACGTTTACCCACTTTACGTGTTCTTCGTTCTAGAATACTTTCGATATCGAACAAGTCGTCTTCTTTTTTGGTCACTCGTTGTAACTCAGGTAAGTAAAAAGTTCCTTTTAACACTTCTCCGTGCATATCTTCCAATTTATAGACAGGAGGTCCACGAACTTGTCCAGTGACACGATACAATTCGGTAGTCCAGTTAGGTAAATAACCTTTGTCAAAAGTGCGTTTAGTTTTTTCCAATGCGAACCCAATCTCCCGTCTTTAGCACCACTCCTTTCTTGTGTCCAATCTTAGGTATACAAAACAATCGATCAAACACCCTCACTTCGATTTCAGGGGTGACATCTTTGGGGGTACATCCGATGCTACGACAGTACAATTGATTGTACGCTTTGACCAGACGTTGTAACACTTCGATGTACTTGAGAGTGTGGTGATGCGTAAAATATTTCCACATGTGTTCTTTCAATGTTCTTTGAAAACGTTCCACAACACTGGCTTTGGATTCATGATTTTCAGTGGTAAAAAAATTAATATGCCGTTGTTTCAATTCTTTTTGGAAAGCTTGGTTTAGAAATTCGGCGCCTTTTTCTGTTTGCAATCGTAAAGGGTGACGACCTCATTGTTTCAACGCCAGTTTTAAAGCGCGTACTAACTCGGCACTGCTTTTAGAAATCAAAGGAACGACCCAAGCGGATTTGGAAAACACATCAATGACACAAAACAAATATTTGAAACCACGATTGTACGCTGCCAATTGAGAGACGTCACCTAAATCTGCTTGCCATGCCAGCCACTTTGGTTTGACTTCTGGAAAAGTTTCGTCGAATTGGTTTGCGTAATGTGTACGTCGATTGTTCTTGTAAACATTGTCGTACTTCTGGCAAACGTACACTTTTCAATTTCCTTTTAGCTGCCAGAAACAATTTTTGAACGACTCCGTAACCAGCAGCATGTGCAGGATTGTAGTAAATGCTGGCTAAAAGAGTCTCCATGTTTTTGCTGCTCAATAAATCACCCACTGTTCGATACTACTTATGGAGTCGTGGGGTAGGGAAGGCCCTGACGAAGCTTGACGCGTCCGACGAGCCACAGGAGTCGATTGTGAATTGGTGGGTTTTTTTCTTGATGTCTTTTTCCACTTCTGTCTTCCCTTCTTTCTTTTTTTTTTCTTCTGCTGAAAAAGTGGTGGACATCATCTTTTTAACCCAAGCTTTCATTTCTTCTCGTTGAGGCGTAGGAGAGGGTGTTAAAAAGGAAGCTGCAATCTTGCTAGGGATGAGAGCAGACGGACTTTGAAACACTTCTCGTGTCGTCTTCTTCTGTCATCCCCGTGGCGGTGTCTGTTTAATGGTTTTAGGTTCGCTTTTCATTATGGTCTTGAAATCTCTCAGAGTGGGTTTAGCTGTTTCGTCCAAAGCTTCCTGGTGAAAGAGTTGAAGACGTTGCAATAGTTGATCGTACCGTTGCGATTTTTCTGCTTCTGACCAATCACTTCGATCCATTAACGATTGTAATTCTTGTTATAACTGTAACATCTCGTTAAGATTAGGATTGGGAGGTAAATGAGGTATCCGTTGATCGTACCAACGATGGAGTTCCATCCATCGTTTGTAAGGAACTAAAGTCAGTTTTCGTCCTTACATAAGATCCAAAGGTACAAGTGTGTTGTCTTTTCAGAGAAGGATGTCCTTTTTATCTTCTTTTTCTTCCCGTCTTTATCTCATGACCCCTCCTAAAAGGGGTCCAGCAATCGATCCTAACAAAGGAGCAGCTATTTTTAACAACGGTCCTATCAGCATGGGTAGAAATCCTCCTCGTTGCACCAGCATTTTTTTCTTTTGACTGAGAGGTATTTCTTTTTTACCATTTGGCGAAGAACGTTCCGATGTTTTCCTAATTTTTGTTTCTGTTTCTTGGACATAGGTACCGTTCCTTTCAACACATTCAAACAACATTCACACACAGTATCGATGATTTCTTTCGGGGCTGTTTGAATGAGTTGTTTTCGCGTTCGGGAGTATGTGCGCGTCTTAGCAGTAGTACCTCTCTTTCTGGCATCAGAAGATGTTGTTGGTTTTTTCTTGGAGCTGCTTTTCTTCTTAGGGCTTTTCTTTTCTTGTGTGTGGTGTGTTGTTGTGGCAGACTTTGAGGGGATTTGGTTTTTTTCTTTTTCTTCTTGGTTTTGGTTTGGGCATTAGGATCCCATTTCGAAAGAGAACGAATAATGACACCTCCTAAAGAACCATTGCCACCAGGTGTAAAAATGATTTGGTTTTTAGTGTGTGGATCGATTCTTGGGTCTGCCAGTTGTGACAACGCACTTTTATGTTTATCAAAAAAACGTTGGGTTTGATGGGATATGTGAATGATGCCTTGAAGTAATTGACGTGCTGTCAAAGTAAACCATAGTAAAACTTCTTTTAGACTAGCCACTCTTTGTAACACCACACGATACGTTGAGGGGGACAATCAAACAAATGAGATTTGTGTTCGATCAAACGTTTGACAAATTCGGTTTTGCCTGAACAACTCGGTCAAGCTATCAACATGTTAAAAGGATGGCGCAGATACAAAGCTTCACAACTTTGACGATCTAACTTGTCGTCAATCACTTTGACAACAGAAGAGGAGAAAGACGAGGAAGAGGAGTATGCAGCCATGACTGGGGTATGGAGAATTTTGAGAGGAACGTGAAAGACACAAGACATTTTATATATTTCATACACGTTTAATGTTTTAAACAAACAAAACCCATATTTACATGTCCAGAATTAAAACACGAAAAAACACATAGAGCCAAAATGTCATTTTTTACTTTGGTTCTAAATTCACATGTTCTTTTTTTGTCTTGGATGATTAGTGACACGCAAGGTATTTGGCATAGTGTGTCACTTCTTGTAGCCAAGCATCGAAACCAAAACATTTCCAGTCACGTACATCTTTCCAATCGTTAACTTGTTGGTGTAACCAACTAGCAATAAACACATCTTGGTACGTATGAAGTGTAGATAAAATTTGACAAATGTCTTCTTCACACGGAGGTACGCAACTTGTTTTCATCACGATTCTCAACACTTTGAGCACAATTTGTCTTTCGTGCACCGATAAAGTGTGAATGGTCATGTCTTTGTTGCATGTACTGTTCATCAAAAATAATCCACAACGAATTTCCTGGGAAACGAAATCCAAGAAAAGTAGTTACTAACACACACACACACCACATATCGTTCACAATTCAATGGAAACAGTTCGTGTATCAGTAGTTTGTAATCCTCTAAGGTCTGAACACTGTCATTGACTTCCTTCCACGGAATTCGTTCCAAGAGTGTAGACAACTGTCCTGGCATGGTCAGCTTTTATATCCAGGTTCCCAAGGTTTGTATCTTTGGTGATAGTCTACTCCAAGGCATCTGTGATAGTTTCCCCCAAGAATCAGTCTTCTTATACTATGGAAATAACAATAGTTAAAAAATCGAGAAATGACTTTGAGCTTGCGTTTCACTTGTATCTTAAGAAACTCTCTGTAAATGTGTTCTCGCAGCTCCAAAGGCAGATTCTGAATGTGGTCTTCTAAATTAGTCCTTCACAGGCACGTCTTTCTTTTTGATGAAATAGTCACACAATTAATAAATGGAATCTGGTGGTAAAGAATATCCAAGACATTCAGTGATTACCTTTCTACACCTCAGACGGCGGGAAGGCGTTTCGACTTGAGTTGATTCTTCTTTTAAAAGTTTTTTGTATTCCTCTAAGTTTGTACCTTTTTTCTGAACTTCGTTCCATCGAATTCTGTGTAACAGTGTTACATTGTAGGTTGTGCCATCCAAACTCTTAAAGGTGTCATCTAGTCCTTCATGAATGTCTGACCATTTAAATACTTTGAAACTAATCAGTACTTTTATTGCATTCAGATACCAATGGTTAAAACGTCTATGCCTTAAAGAATGTAATTGTTCTTTGCGTTTCACTTGGATCTGGACCAACTGTTGGTAAATGCATTCTCGCAGCTCCGGGGGCGAACAATGAAGGTGCCCTTCTGAAGTATTCGACATATTACTTCCTTGGACCGACCAAAGGCAGGTAGTAACAGCGCTGAGACCATCTGGCATGTTCCAAGTAAGCTGAGTCTTTATACTCGCATTCGTGAAGTGTCACACCACAGCTAATACACTGAACTTTATCGCCTTCTTCCAAGTAGATAAATCCAGCTCTGGCTAAAGCTTTGGGAGTAGGTCCTTCCAGATATTTAGGTCATTTATCTTTGAACGTCTGGAATCGTCTTTCAAAGTCACAATAGCCAGGCACAGCCACAGGCACTGTGAATTCTTTGCCCATGTATGGGTGGCATCCGTAGGCAGGTACACACTTAGCATCACATTGACCAGTACAGCAGAAAGGGCGTCGTGCTGCATCGCTTTCGCTAGTAGGGTGGAAAGACACACGAACGGCATCGCTTCCGATGGTCCTAGGGAAGCGGTAAGGTCGTGCTACATCGCTGATGTGAAAGAGTACAGCATCCGTCTCATCGCAAGGCACCGCATCGCACTCGATGTCGTGATCGAACTTGGAGTCCACACTAGGACCCTCACTCAGTGGATGTGTGGAATTAGTATTCATCTTCTTCTTCTTCTTGCTCGGTCAAAGTTTGCAGTCACAATGAATTGTTGGTCTTGGAAGTGTCCCTTTTTTTATACTGAAGATCGGCGTGTCCGTACGGTAAAGTGTTGTTGTCTGGAAGTCGCACTCGTTTCTGGTACACAGTTTGATAGACTTTTTCTAAAGGGTGACTGGCGATTTGGTGATTTGGCAAACTTACGATATTGTGGGGTTCTAAGGTTTTCATTTCGAAAGTCTTGAGCTTGCCCAGACTGTAAAGCAATTTTCAAGACATCAAAGTTGCCTCGTTGACTCCCTCGATAATTCAGTGTCAATCCTTTGACTTTGCATTTGGTATGAAGTTGGCCTTGTCGGTCTCTGTATTGATAGCCGTAATTTTTCGGGCACCGCTTGCAAAGCTGAGGATCGCCTCTTGAGGGTGCTCGTCCATCCATGCCCCTAAATGATCTCCTTCGATGGTGGGGTGTTGGCTACGAGGGCGATGGATGTACATACAACTGTTGACGTCAAAGTACAGGACTCGATCTCCCAACACTTCTAAAGCCTCATCGTACAATTTTAAGCGAACATTAGCTGTCACGTAGGCTGCAATGACCACATTGCTAAAAGTCGTCGGGGAGTACAAACTTTGGTTCTTCTTCGTAATTCACCAAGATCAAATCTTCACGGATGATTTCCATGTGTTTCATCAGTTTTCCTTTGTCGTCCACCAGTTGAAAGTAGCGACTGGGATCTGGCAAGTATTCCGTCTTGGGCAAGATCGGACGTTGTGCCAATTTTCCCCACAAACAATTCAACATGACTTTGGCGAACGATCTTCTTCCTTCGTTCGTTTCTACGTCTTCCAAAGTTATACCTTCTACAGAACGGTACTGTTCTTTAAATTTGACTTGGTCTTCTGGAGTCTCACACCAAGAGGGATAGCCACTGGCTTCTTGTTTCAGTTTCGGAAATTTGTTTACGTAGCTTGAGAAAATGCCTGGATTGGAGGCGTCGTCCTTTTGGTATTGTTGGATGGTAGGAAAGTGCTACATTTCGTATACTTTTAACAAGCGGTATCCCCGATCCAGAGCCCGAAACAATTCGACGCTGACCCACGTTCCTGTCAAAGCGCGCTCTTCTTCCGTGTGGTGGCAAGTGTGGTCTTGATTACATGTTTCAGCACACGTAAAGCATAAAGGAAACATGTTTTCCTTGGCAATGACGGGGTAAGACAGGATGGTACAAGTTTGTCGGGGGTAAGACTTTGCATTTGATCATTCCTTCGTATCGACGAATGTGTTCCACGTCAGTGTGTTCTGTCAGGATTTCAGGGTGTCCAGTAGGCAATCGCTTATATTTGCACACCCAAGGATACAACGAACACACGTCGATGTATTTGATTTCTTCTCCTCGAGATTCGTCTACGTCGAACAGCAAGCGTGTGCATTGGTTCGTCCTCCAAACAAACTGTGGCGTGTGTCCAAAGGTTCGATGTCTACCACGTCGTAACTTTCGGCAATGCGTCTAAATTCTGGATCGGTTTTGAAACGTCGATCGTACTCGTGCTCCCAAATTTATACCACATGGTATCCTTGACTTTCTAACTTCAGGAGGCGTTGGTATGTGTGTTCGTATAACTCTTTCATGGTGACTCCTGTTGAAAGATTTTTTTAAGTTTCGTTGAGGAAAACAGGTAGGGCATCAGTGAAACAAGCATCCTTGAAATTCGTACAACGTCTGAGGGTTTTCTAAATCCCAACCACCCACTGAAAGACTTCCAATTTTCTTTTCTCCACCGTTTCTTTCATGTTGTATCCATTTGTCTTCCTTTTCACACAAGTAATGGAGCCAACGCAATGCTTTGGCAGAGTATTGACGGCTGACGAGAGATAGGTGTTAGGGTCTATGATGCCTAGTTGGTTCTCGGGCATGAACTTTTTTCTGTACACTAATCCACACGGTGTCGTAATAGTGAACGTCAGGCAAATGTGGGAGCACTACGTGCTGACTGGCTCCGATATTGAAAAAGTGGGGGAAATACCATTTGGCCATTTCTGTCATTCCAAATGTTTTAGGCATTCGACTCAAAGGCAAGGCCAAATAACTCATGGAATCTTTGAATCGTACTTGTCCCACTTTCATGTAGATGAGTTTGGATCCGTTCATCGTGACTTGGGAGCATTCGGTACCTTGTTTTGAATACTATTTCAACAAAAAATTGTTCATCGTATCCCGAGAAATTGTGAGCCAAGACGGTAGCATATCGATGACAGTCCCCGTAACGTTGAATGTCCTCTTCGCTCCAAGTGTCGTCGATAGGGTCTAAGATCCATTGGGCAAAATCGGCAAGAGCGTTGGGGCCAGGAAAGATTTTTTCACGTCCTCCTACAATGGGGACAATGAAAATAGATAGGTTCTTGTATGTACTTCTCACTAGCCCTATGAGCGACGCAGAAATTAGAGATGTGAATACCCGTCTCTTGCATACATTCAAGGTCAATAAAGATAAAATCCCCTTCTGTCTTGTTCTTCTTCTTGTGCTCATCACCCTTTAATTCTTTCTCCAGTGTATTGTCATATTTTTGAATGCGACATTGATTTTCAAAGTCTACGATTTGGTCACAAATACGACATCTTTTCTTTCCGGGACAAACGTGTTTCTTTGGGTTGTTGATTCGAATCAGCTGTCCACACTTGGAGCACAATCTCAATAAGTCACAAGCACTTTTCTCTGGTGAACTTGCTTCATGTGATGCTGTTCGTAGCAAGAGGGACTGACAAAGGTTCGTTGACACGTCGAACAATGAATGTGTTCTTCAGGAATGCATGGTTTGGAAGCTAAACAGCCCCGACATTTCTCTCCGCAATGAATGTGTTGGTCCGGAATACAAAATCCTTGGTCACATTTCTCGCAGTAGTAGGCGTATCCAAGAAATCCTGTGATACTAGATATGGCATCGAAATGCTCTTGATGATGATACACGTGAATGTATTTTCCCAAGGGGAAATCGGGTCTTCGAAACACCAGAGCTCCGCGAACATCTTGAGGGTGTACTTTCAACGTATACCGAGGAACCAAGACGTCTTGAAGTTATTGCATTTCAGAAATGCCACACACGGTCTCTTTCGATATGCCTGCTTGTTGTAACAGGAGTTCTGCTTCTTTTAATTGTTTGGCTCTGTCCGATTGTCGAATGCTCTCTGCCATGCAGTTTTCCATTCTGCGGTCTCGTTCTTGTCGGTGTACGTTCGCCCCACGACGATGGCACGGGCTAAGCACATCTGGTCTTGGGAGTTGTCAATTTGGTTGATACTGCGTTTGGTACTGCGAAGATCGTCCACCAGTAACACTTTGCCTGGTCCGCTACCTCTAGGAGGTGAAACGTGGGTCATGTGAAGTGTGGCTTTTCCATCGGTGATGGTAAATTCATCATTGGATTGTTGAACGTGTTCAATTGTGGCCATGACTTTAGACGGCGTTAATTATGCCGGCGTACTAAACTTGATCCAGAGTGGAGATTTCAAACTGTCGTGATAGATGGAAAGTCTCAACCGGTCGTCCTCTTTCGCTTGGCATTGTCGTTTCAATGTATCGAACAAAGAATCCCACAAATCGGTAATGAAACCTGCGGCTTTCTCGAGGGGTACTTCAGACTTAAAGTCTTTAAACCGGACCGTGTAAGTGTAAGCCGCTGTTCTAAATTTTCTAGATGTCACTTTTTGCATCTCTCGAATGTGTAATTTTCGGGAGCTACGGAACGACTTTCTTTTTTAGGAGTTCTGGACTCTCTTGGTCTTGTGGAAGGTGTGGTTTCAGGCTCACACATGTTCTCTACGAACTCGCTTGCATGGACTTGGGATAACACTTCAGCTAGCGGCATATGAGGCGGTACGGAAAGTTTCTTCTCCTGGTTTCTCATTGAAATTGCGTGATCGTTTCATCTTGATTGCAAACTTTGATCTGATTCAGTTTTACACAGGCTCTCTCCCTATATAGAGAGAGAGCTTCTTATCCTCATAGTAACTATTCCTTATTCAACTTTCAAACTGTGAAGATGGAAGAGCAGTCAGAAAAGCTTACCCTTCAGGTCAGAGATTTAGCACAACAGACGGCTGTTGCTATCAGAAATTTAGAGAGAGTACTTGGAAAGTATACCACTTTTTCCAATAAGACTAAGGACTACTCCTCCTCTCGAGATAAAAGTCAAGATACTTGCTATATCTGCAAGGAGAAAGGACATTGGGCTTCAGTATGTCCACAACGTCAAAGTAAAAGAAAAACAAAGCAGAGACAAAGGGAAAGATACCTGTTATTATTGTCAAGAAAAAGGACATTGGTCTTCAGAGTGTCCTAAGAAAAAAGAGAACAAGCAAGAGAGGGAGGAGGCAGAGGGCTATTCAGCAACAGAAGAAGAAGAAGAACCCATCCCCGTCGTCAAGAAATGTAAAAAGTCAAGACGACTGGAAGACAGTGAAGAAGAAGAACCCATGATTCCTGTGAAAAAATTCAAAAGTAGAGACAAACAGTGAAAGAAAATAATGAACTTGTGTGATGTGTTATGAAATGTTCATTGTGATTTTAAAAAAAGAATATGCCAAAAAGGAAACAAGTAAGTGTCTCTTGATCTTGATTTTGTTTTATAGTATGGACGCACACACGCACTCATACACAATCAAATGATGGGATTTTTAAAGTTTTATTTGATTTGGCGATTTGATTTATTTTCTAAGAAATGTGGGTGGCCCTAAAAAGGACCGTTGGGAAGCTTGTTTTTAAAAGAAACTTATGGACTGGACATGATGATCTTTAACTGTCTCAATCCCTTTCCACGGCCAAGTCCTATTCCTCCTCCTGCTGCTGCTTTGGTAGTGGTAGTCGTAGTAGCAGTAGTCAATGGTGGTGGTAGAATCTCAGTAGTACTGAGACTGGATGATGTGATGGGTTTAGAATGTTTAGCGCGCGATGGTCTCTTTCTCTTGGGTTGAGTTAAAGAAGTCTGATACATGTTTCTCAGATTCTTTAACTCTGCTAAAATATCTTGTAGCAGACTCACCGTCAGATTGTCACCATTCACTTCCTTCTGTCCTTCGCACTTCAAAAATTTCTGCTTCTCTTCGTCTTCTTCTTCTTCTTCTCGCTTTCTTCTTTCCTCTTCTTGCTGAAGAAATGCTTCTTCTGCTTCTCTCTAACGCTGCAAACATTTTTCCAATTCTTCTTTCTGTCTAGATCTAAAATCATCGATCACAGGTAAGTAAGGAGAAGAAGGTGGTACTACGGCGGTTGATTCAAACAAAAATTCTTGCGACTACAGAAAATCCACAAATTCCAAATTAAAATCTTCTGGATGAATGTTGACCACTGCCGTCGTCGTACTATCACTACGAACATAAGAGGTTTCCGTAGCAGGCTCACCCCAATACATCGTCTTCGTTGTATCAGCCATACTTATGCCTCAAAAAATAGAACCGTACGAACGCTGTGACGCCTATATACTGAAGGTGACGTCACACCCCCGCTCTCTTCTGACTGGAAGAGAGACCCTACATTTTGTAACGCGCGTTTGGATTGGTGGACCAGTTCGATCCGTTTTGATCCGATCTTTGGTTATATATTCCAGCGTTTTTGTGACATAGATTCACCTGTTCTCAAGACAAGATGTGTACTTCAGTAGAACTCTTCAAGTATCGTATCGGGCATGCTCTTCAACCAGGACTAAACCATGTACGTCAAAGCATCATGGGCTATTACGAAGATTACAGCTACAGCTATCTGGAAGAGACGAATCTATGTGGAGAGACAAGGGTGTCTGAAGCGGGTGCTAATCTACGGACCTGAAGTGCGTAGAAGTTTAAGGAGAAGAAGATCAGTGAAGAGGTGTGATATGTATTAACTTGGTTAACAAAACTCCAACGGTCCTTTCCAGGGCCACCCACATCTTTCAGAAAAGAAAAAATCAAAACATTGCCATAGGTGTTTCTATGATTTTATGTTTGTGTTTGTCTATGTGTCTATTCTGTTCTCATCAACACTTTTGACCCTATAAACACCTTTGACCCTATAAGCACTTTTGACCCTATAAACCTTTTTGACCCTATAAACACTTTTGACCCCCAAGTACCCATTCCATGTTAATTTCCCGTATACCCCTCCAAGTGCCTATTCCATGTTAATTTCCCGTATGACCCCCAACTGCCTCTACATGTTAATTTCCCGTATGACCCCCAACTGCCTCTTTTGAACGCCAGTTCCCTCTCATAACTACTTACAATTGATGTTTGAGAGCTGCCTTCTACTAAAGGGACGGCCAGTATACTGTTCCTGCTCGTTTCAGTCCAAATCGGACTATGGCGCAGACAGTTTGTTCCCATATGATCGTTTAGCAATGTCAGCTAAACACACATTCTCTATTCTATTATTTTCAATATTGGTATGTATCAATCGGAATATCCTTAGCCTTTTCGGTCGAGTCGAGAGAGAAACTTCGGATGTAATTCGCTGCCATTGAGAACTATATTCGGAACCACCTTTGTTCACATAACACAATATGGCAGCGGACGGATACAAAGTCACAATCGGAATATTGTCGGCCTTTTCTGTCTCTACATAAGCGGTGCACTCCGCCAGAGGCGAATCCCCAAACCCGTCAAATTTACGTGTATTCCAACAACTACATCCGAGGTTATTTTTCGACTTCAAGGAAATGGCTGAACGATGTTCTTGTCGTCATACGCAAATAATTCTACTTTCTTCATTTGGATGTTATGTATATTATTATTGTATGATCTGGATAAATGCATTTCTTGGTAATTTTCCTTATGATTAAATAATCAATATTTCTACACCTCGAATTTGAATTTGTTATGGCATATGTTTTGTATTCCTTTGCAAGCTTTCTTTTCAGCTTTTGACTTCAACCAACAAAACTCTGTAATTAGAACGCCATTCAGCTCATCTTTGAAATGCTTCTTCTGCTTGTCTCTAACGCTGCAAGCATTTTTCCAATTCTTCTTTCTGTCTAGATCTAAAATCATCGATCACAGGTAAGTAAGGAGAAGAAGGTGGTACTACGGCGGTTGATTCAAACAAAAATTCTTGCGACTACAGAAAATCCACAAATTCCAAATTAAAATCTTCTGGATGAATGTTGACCACTGGCGTCGTCGTACTATCACTACGAACATAAGAGGTTTCCGTAGCAGGCTCACCCCAATACATCGTCTTCGTTGTATCAGCCATACTTATGCCTCAAAAAATAGAACCGTACGAACGCTGTGACGCCTATATACTGAAGGTGACGTCACACCCCCGCTCTCTTCTGACTGGAAGAGAGACCCTACATTTTGTAACGCGCGTTTGGATTGGTGGACCAGTTCGATCCGTTTTGATCCGATCTTTGGTTATATATTCCAGCGTTTTTGTGACATAGATTCACCTGTTCTCAAGACAAGATGTGTACTTCAGTAGAACTCTTCAAGTATCGTATCGGGCATGCTCTTCAACCAGGACTAAACCATGTACGTCAAAGCATCATGGGCTATTACGAAGATTACAGCTACAGCTATCTGGAAGAGACGAATCTATGTGGAGAGACAAGGGTGTCTGAAGCGGGTGCTAATCTACGGACCTGAAGTGCGTAGAAGTTTAAGGAGAAGAAGACCAGTGAATAGGTGTGATATGTATTAACTTGGTTAACAAAACTCCAACGGTCCTTTTCAGGGCCACCCACATCTTTCAGAAAAGAAAAAATCAAAACATTGCCATAGGTGTTTCTATGATTTTATGTTTGTGTTTGTCTATGTGTCTATTCTGTTCTCATCAACACTTTTGACCCTATAAACACCTTTGACCCTATAAACACTTTTGACCCTATAAACCTTTTTGACCCTATAAACACTTTTGACCCCCAAGTACCCATTCCATGTTAATTTCCCGTATACCCCCCAAGTGCCTATTCCATGTTAATTTCCCGTATGACCCCCAACTGCCTCTTTTGAACGCCAGTTCCCTCACATAACTACTTACTATTGATGTTTGAGAGCTGCCTTCTACTAAAGGGACGGCCAGTATACTGTTCCTACTCGTTTCAGTCCAAATCGGACTATGGCGCAGACAGTTTGTTCCCATATGATCGTTTAGCAGTGTCAGCTAAACACACATTCTCTATTCTATTATTTTCAATATTGGTATGTATCAATCGGAATATCCTTAGCCTTTTCGGTCGAGTCGAGAAAGAAACTTCGGATGTAATTCGCTGCCATTGAGAACTATATTCGGAACCACCTTTGTTCACATAACACAATATGGCAGCGGACGGATACAAAGTCACAATCGGAATATTGTCGGCCTTTTCTGTCTCTACATAAGCGGTGCACTCCGCCAGAGGCGAATCCCCAAACCCGTCAAATTTACGTGTATTCCAACAACTACATCCGAGGTTATTTTTCGACTTCAAGGAAATGGCTGAACGATGTTCTTGTCGTCATACGCAAATAATTCTACTTTCTTCATTTGGATGTTATGTATATTATTATTGTATGATCTGGATAAATGCATTTCTTGGTAATTTTCCTTATGATTAAATAATCAATATTTCTACACCTCGAATTTGAATTTGTTATGGCATATGTTTTGTATTCCTTTGCAAGCTTTCTTTTCAGCTTTTGACTTCAACCAACAAAACTCTGTAATTAGAACGCCATTCAGCTCATCTTTGAAATGCTTCTTCTGCTTGTCTCTAACGCTGCAAACATTTTTCCAATTCTTCTTTCTATCTAGATCTAAAATCATCGATCACAGGTAAGTAAGGAGAAGAAGGTGGTACTACGGCGGTTGATTCAAACAAAAATTCTTGCGACTACAGAAAATCCACAAATTCCAAATTAAAATCTTCTGGATGAATGTTGACCACTGGCGTCGTCGTACTATCACTACGAACATAAGAGGTTTCCGTAGCAGGCTCACCCCAATACATCGTCTTCGTTGTATCAGCCATACTTATGCCTCAAAAAATAGAACCGTACGAACGCTGTGACGCCTATATACTGAAGGTGACGTCACACCCCCGCTCTCTTCTGACTGGAAGAGAGACCCTACATTTTGTAACGCGCGTTTGGATTGGTGGACCAGTTCGATCCGTTTTGATCCGATCTTTGGTTATATATTCCAGCGTTTTTGTGACATAGATTCACCTGTTCTCAAGACAAGATGTGTACTTCAGTAGAACTCTTCAAGTATCGTATCGGGCATGCTCTTCAACCAGGACTAAACCATGTACGTCAAAGCATCATGGGCTATTACGAAGATTACAGCTACAGCTATCTGGAAGAGACGAATCTATGTGGAGAGACAAGGGTGTCTGAAGCGGGTGCTAATCTACGGACCTGAAGTGCGTAGAAGTTTAAGGAGAAGAAGACCAGTGAATAGGTGTGATATGTATTAACTTGGTTAACAAAACTCCAACGGTCCTTTTCAGGGCCACCCACATCTTTCAGAAAAGAAAAAATCAAAACATTGCCATAGGTGTTTCTATGATTTTATGTTTGTGTTTGTCTATGTGTCTATTCTGTTCTCATCAACACTTTTGACCCTATAAACACCTTTGACCCTATAAACACTTTTGACCCTATAAACCTTTTTGACCCTATAAACACTTTTGACCCCCAAGTACCCATTCCATGTTAATTTCCCGTATACCCCCCAAGTGCCTATTCCATGTTAATTTCCCGTATGACCCCCAACTGCCTCTTTTGAACGCCAGTTCCCTCACATAACTACTTACTATTGATGTTTGAGAGCTGCCTTCTACTAAAGGGACGGCCAGTATACTGTTCCTACTCGTTTCAGTCCAAATCGGACTATGGCGCAGACAGTTTGTTCCCATATGATCGTTTAGCAGTGTCAGCTAAACACACATTCTCTATTCTATTATTTTCAATATTGGTATGTATCAATCGGAATATCCTTAGCCTTTTCGGTCGAGTCGAGAAAGAAACTTCGGATGTAATTCGCTGCCATTGAGAACTATATTCGGAACCACCTTTGTTCACATAACACAATATGGCAGCGGACGGATACAAAGTCACAATCGGAATATTGTCGGCCTTTTCTGTCTCTACATAAGCGGTGCACTCCGCCAGAGGCGAATCCCCAAACCCGTCAAATTCACGTGTATTCCTACAACTACATCCGAGGTTATTTCTCGACTTCAAGGAAATGGCTGAACGATGTTCTTGTCGTCATACGCAAATAATTCTACTTTCTTCATTTGGATGTTATGTATATTATTATTGTATGATCTGGATAAATGCATTTCTTGGTAATTTTCCTTATGATTAAATAATCAATATTTCTACACCTCGAATTTGAATTTGTTATGGCATATGTTTTGTATTCCTTTGCAAGCTTTCTTTTCAGCTTTTGACTTCAACCAACAAAACTCTGTAATTAGAACGCCATTCAGCTCATCTTTGAAATGCTTCTTCTGCTTGTCTCTAACGCTGCAAACATTTTTCCAATTCTTCTTTCTGTCTAGATCTAAAATCATCGATCACAGGTAAGCAAGGAGAAGAAGGTGGTACTACGGCGATTGATTCAAACAAAAATTCTTGCGACTACAGAAAATCCACAAATTCCAAATTAAAATCTTCTGGATGAATGTTGACCACTGGCGTCGTCGTACTATCACTACGAACATAAGAGGTTTCCGTAGCAGGCTCACCCCCAATACATCGTCTTCGTTGTATCAGCCATACTTATGCCTCAAAAAATAGAACCGTACGAACGCTGTGACGCCTATATACTGAAGGTGACGTCACACCCCCGCTCTCTTCTGACTGGAAGAGAGACCCTACATTTTGTAACGCGCGTTTGGATTGGTGGACCAGTTCGATCCGTTTTGATCCGATCTTTGGTTATATATTCCAGCGTTTTTGTGACATAGATTCACCTGTTCTCAAGACAAGATGTGTACTTCAGTAGAACTCTTCAAGTATCGTATCGGGCATGCTCTTCAACCAGGACTAAACCATGTACGTCAAAGCATCATGGGCTATTACGAAGATTACAGCTACAGCTATCTGGAAGAGACGAATCTATGTGGAGAGACAAGGGTGTCTGAAGCGGGTGCTAATCTACGGACCTGAAGTGCGTAGAAGTTTAAGGAGAAGAAGACCAGTGAAGAGGTGTGATATGTGTTAACTTGGTTAACAAAACTCCAACGGTCCTTTTCAGGGCCACCCACATCTTTCAGAAAAGAAAAAATCAAAACATTGCCATAGGTGTTTCTATGATTTTATGTTTGTGTTTGTCTATGTGTCTATTCTGTTTTCATCAACACTTTTGACCCTATAAACACCTTTGACCCTATAAACACTTTTGACCCCCAAGTACCCATTCCATGTTAATTTCCTGTATACCCCCCAAGTGCCTATTCCATGTTAATTTCCCGTATGACCCCCAACTGCCTCTTTTGAACGCCAGTTCCCTCACATAACTACTTACAATTGATGTTTGAGAGCTGCCTTCTACTAAAGGGACGGCCAGTATACTGTTCCTACTCGTTTCAGTCCAAATCGGACTATGGCGCAGACAGTTTGTTCCCATATGATCGTTTAGCAGTGTCAGCTAAACACACATTCTCTATTCTATTATTTTCAATATTGGTATGTATCAATCGGAATATCCTTAGCCTTTTCGGTCGAGTCGAGAAAGAAACTTCGGATGTAATTCGCTGCCATTGAGAACTATATTCGGAACCACCTTTGTTCACATAACACAATATGGCAGCGGACGGATACAAAGTCACAATCGGAATATTGTCGGCCTTTTCTGTCTCTACATAAGCGGTGCACTCCGCCAGAGGCGAATCCCCAAACCCGTCAAATTTACGTGTATTCCAACAACTACATCCGAGGTTATTTCCCGACTTCAAGAAAATGGCTGAACGATGTTCTTGTCGTCATACGCAAATAATTCTACTTTCTTCATTTGGATGTTATGTATATTATTATTGTATGATCTGGATAAATGCATTTCTTGGTAATTTTCCTTATGATTAAATAATCAATATTTCTACACCTCGAATTTGAATTTGTTATGGCATATGTTTTGTATTCCTTTGCAAGCTTTCTTTTCAGCTTTTGACTTCAACCAACAAAACTCTGTAATTAGAACGCCATTCAGCTCATCTTTGAAATGCTTCTTCTGCTTGTCTCTTACGCTGCAAACATTTTTCCAATTCTTCTTTCTATCTAGATCTAAAATCATCGATCACAGGTAAGTAAGGAGAAGAAGGTGGTACTACGGCGGTTGATTCAAACAAAAATTCTTGCGACTACAGAAAATCCACAAATTCCAAATTAAAATCTTCTGGATGAATGTTGACCACTGGCGTCGTCGTACTATCACTACGAACATAAGAGGTTTCCGTAGCAGGCTCACCCCCAATACATCGTCTTCGTTGTATCAGCCATACTTATGCCTCAAAAAATAGAACCGTACGAACGCTGTGACGCCTATATACTGAAGGTGACGTCACACCCCCGCTCTCTTCTGACTGGAAGAGAGACCCTACATTTTGTAACGCGCGTTTGGATTGGTGGACCAGTTCGATCCGTTTTGATCCGATCTTTGGTTATATATTCCAGCGTTTTTGTGACATAGATTCACCTGTTCTCAAGACAAGATGTGTACTTCAGTAGAACTCTTCAAGTATCGTATCGGGCATGCTCTTCAACCAGGACTAAACCATGTACGTCAAAGCATCATGGGCTATTACGAAGATTACAGCTACAGCTATCTGGAAGAGATGAATCTATGTGGAGAGACAAGGGTGTCTGAAGCGGGTGCTAATCTACGGACCTGAAGTGCGTAGAAGTTTAAGGAGAAGAAGACCAGTGAATAGGTGTGATATGTATTAACTTGGTTAACAAAACTCCAACGGTCCTTTTCAGAAAAGAAAAAATCAAAACATTGCCATAGGTGTTTCTATGATTTTATGTTTGTGTTTGTCTATGTGTCTATTCTGTTCTCATCAACACTTTTGACCCTATAAACACCTTTGACCCTATAAGCACTTTTGACCCTATAAACCTTTTTGACCCTATAAACACTTTTGACCCCCAAGTACCCATTCCATGTTAATTTCCTGTATACCCCCAAGTGCCTATTCCATGTTAATTTCCCGTATGACCCCCAACTGCCTCTTTTGAACGCCAGTTCCCTACATCCGAGGTTATTTCTCGACTTCAAGGAAATGGCTGAACGATGTTCAGACTGAAGTATTATCAGGCGAGGGTATTGAGAATCGCGCTCTGGCTCAAGCGCACTATTCTCAACAGGAACGCTAGATGGTCGCCTGGAACGATGGTACACAACAAAGAGGTAAACATCCTAGTAATAAGATCAAAGACAGCAAGTCAGAAGAAGCTGGATCTGTTTCTTGACAGACAACGCTATCAATTAGTGGTCAAAATCTGCTAAGGAAGAAACAGCTAAACAGCTTTTACATTGAAGTAAAAAGTTCGTTTGAAAAACAGTTATTAGAAACACACAGTTATCCTACATTTTTATGAGGATGATTTAAAACAAAGTGTGACATAAAATATTTTATAAACGAAAAGACCAAAAGGGCACTTCTTGTATTCTTCTTGACATAAACACAAGTACATATTCTAACATGATAATTATATGCAGTACAATTCAAATTTGCACGATTACAATAGAACGTTAATAAGTACACAAATTAAATACAGAAAAATATATCCTTAAATTTGAAAAGGGAATATTTAACGTAAAGATAAGTACTGGAGATTAGTGACTACCCATGACCTATGTCTTCTTTTGATTTTGAAAAACGCCTTGTTTGTTTCAGGTATAAATTTAACTTGAATTGGAACAAGATTTTCACTCAAAATTAAATATTGAAAAACATTTTATATTAAGCTATAATACTTTGATTTGTTTTCAGCACTAAATAATAAATGGACTCGTCATACGATGCTAGACACTGTAATGATTAAGACATTATAGACAATATTGTGGAATAAGTTTCAACTCCCATAGTCAGTTCTGCAAATAACAAAAGCTGACCATTTTTATAGTGAATATACTTATATACATGTCAGTTAGAGTAAAGATTGCTTTAAAGAAAGAGAATTACTTCAACATCTTACAATAAAGTTAGTCATAAGGATTAAATTAATACATTTTTTTTCAATACAAATAACAAAAGCTGATCATGATGATCATAGTAGTCAGGGGGATTCCTTGAATATGAAACTTACAAATCGTCATCGCCAGATGACAAATACGTTCAGTTTCAGAAGGCACAAACTTAATTCAGTGGCAAGTCTAACATCTTATAAAGTGCTGCAAATCATGGCAATAAATTAAAATATGTTTCAGATGTATGTGGTACCAACACAACAGAAACAAGAAACGCTTGTTCTTCTTCATTTGATTGGTTTGGGTACGTGGTTGGAGTCTTGTAGAATCAGATCAGACATAGCTTCAGATACCTACAGGTTCTTGCCATGCGAAAGGTTGACTAAACAAAATCGGTTTTACAAATATAAAGCATACATTTATCAAGAAGAAGACGCTTGCACTGGAGTTTTTAATATGACCCGACGGGATGTAGCATATGGAATATCAAGCAGAATGGATCAACTAGCCCAGTTGCCGTAAATGGGTTTTGCGAGCAGTCCACTCCGGCCAAACGAAGCACCTTTTCGTCTGAAAAATAGCAGATAATATCTTATTTTCTGACGGAATCAGGCAACCAATATTATGGGATGAAATTGTTATATGCGTTATAATATATCAATGAAAAGAGTGATCAAATATAATTATCGTTTTCGTGATATTGTGCGAATATATATTATATTCAAGATCAATGATTATTATATTTTTCTTTTACTTTTTACAATTTAGACTTTCGCCTTCGGTCACAACATCTGTCTCTTGTCTTAAGATAGATTCTGTATAAAAAAAAGCCAAATATTTCGCGAAAATCATTTCAATGTTTATTGCATGAATTATGCATAGAAATTTTACTTAAATTTAAAAACATTTAGTAAAATATTATTTTCGTTTCTCAAGTTCCACAACTAACCAGTGTAAAAAGAATAATCCAATAGGACGCAGGAACTTTAATGTTTTTAATAATTTGTGTGAATTGTCCACATTTGCATTTTGCGATCGTCATTCTTTTGGAATGCTGTAATTATGACCAGTATTTGAAGTGTCGAAAACCCTCGTCCGTATAATTACGCAACAGCGATGAAGTACTAAGGACTTTGACATACAGTTTGTAGTAAGTAATCTTGGCATAACTAAACTTTTGTGTAATGAGGACAGACGGATGCACAATGGTCTAAAACAAAATATTTTAGATTTAAACAAAAATGTGAAAATGCTGTTTACCAGAAACGGACTTACTCGTGATATTAAAAGATGAATTTCTTTACATGAACATGTTATATCCATATATTCCAGTGTTTTCATATAACTCTTAAAACTTGTTTGTTATTTTTTTTTTTTTTTTTTTTTTGCAGCAACGTTTCACCGTTTTGTTATATACAAGATGTCTCAAAAAAACCAATATTTAATGAAACCACAAAAGGATAAATTATTTTCACACCCATTTTGACGTCTCCCGTCCCTAATTATGTTCCTTCTAGTTATATTATACACAATCGCTTGCGAGACACACATTCGCACTCTCTCCTTTCTTTCTTTGGCACGAAGTATTATTGCTTGTCATGAAAATACAAATGCTTGATAATGCATGTATTGATGAAAGTGGTGTCTTCACTCGGAGACCTCAGATTTTCCCTCGCGTGGGAAGTAGTAGATTTGTTTGAATATTTAAATCAATGAGTTCAGAACCAGTCTACCTTTTTATTCTACGAACAAAATCCGAGGTTTTAGAGTGAAAACGTAACTTCCGTCATTCGATGCAAGGTTTAGAGGTGATGCTCATGAATGAATCAAGATTACTCACTACGGACGGCGTATTAGTTGGGAAGAGATACAGTGGTCAATGTTAGAATTATTGTCAAATCTATTGCTATGTCTGGGCTTGCTGGAGAATTATTCAAGGAAATATTTCAACCATGATTTGTGGTAAGTTATTTTAGAACTAAGCTTGAAATTGGCGGACTTGCCAATCTCGTCTTTTTCACAATAGACATGGCAAATATGTCGATTTTACAGAAAGGCACTAGAAGAAAATTAGAGGCACAATGCGCACATTGACGAGAATAGTTTGTTAATTAGGTAACCTAAAATTTATTTGCATTCATATTTATTCAGAAAATATTGGTTCTTACCCTGGAAATTAAAGGGGTGGGGGAAACAACTATCCATCCACTAACCGCCAAGTGCATAAGTGCATTTGGGTCTTATACTCAACTTATTTCAAGAAGGAGTCATTTGAAATGTATTGAACTAAAGTGTAATGCAATAATCCAGTTCATTACAGAAATAGTCCTTTCTTTCCCAAAACTTTAAAGTTTTTTTTACTGACAATGACTAGATAAGATGTATTATCATTTACGTGCAAGGGGAGATTTACTGAACGTGGTTTTCTCGAATCATGGGTGCATTGTTTTCACAGACCCAGAATAAATCAAAATACGCCAAAAACATATTGTCACATCGTTTTCTCTTACAAAAATCTGAATGCACGTTAAAAATATTATAAGACGAAAATAAGAGGAAAAAGCAATTTTAAACACAGAAATGTATCCATAATTGTATGTTATACCAATGATTTCACGAATTTGTTAACAGGCAAATGCTCATTATTCACTGTTTTGCATTGCTGGATAGTCACATGCAACACGGAAGCATTCGTATGACTTTCCCATCAAACTTAAATAATTCCGTGGAGATAGACCAGCATGCAATTTTCAGAAGAAACCGTTTGAGAGTAATGATGCTTACAGACAATCAGTCATGCAAATTGAACTCATTGTAATGAGTGTGATATTTAAATAGAGGACGATAAAGAAAAAGAAAAAGAAATATCTTACTGTGTTCATTTACGGCTACATATTACTGTGTATCATGTTTTATTCGTAGTGTACTAATTTGTGCGAGTTTTGTGGCCGCTTTAAACCACGAATTTTGAATATAATTCATAGAAGATTGTTTGGATCTTAAAAGAAAACTGACACCCCGGGCACATTCACAGAATTAAGTACTTACTAAATGGTCTTTTAAAAAAATTATCCACACAAAAATTAATTCATTGTAAAAACAACATTCAATTATAATTATGGATGTGTACTTGGTGGAAACATTCTGGAGAATCCTGATGTTTTCAGGAAGCAAATAATTAGTTTTGACGGCTTCAAACAGCTGACTCCAGAAACAAGCATTTAGAAGAAGACTGAATTGGATCGTTTTAATAAATAAAGATCAACTGTTTTTATTTTATTGCTACACACATAGCATGAAAGTGTAAAACTATTATGGATACATTCAGAAAATGTCCCATTGAGATATCATATCATTGATGGATCATTGATAAAACCCCTTTTCCATTGTAATGTTTCAGGGCAATGACGGGAATGTTGCTAATTACATAAGGTTTCAGGGCAATGACGGGAATGTTGCTAATTACATAATGTTTCAGGGCAATTACGGGAATGTTGCTAATTACATAATGTTTCAGGGCAATTACAGGAATGTTGCTAATTACATAATGTTTCAGGGCAATGACGGGAATGTTGCTAATTACATAATGTTTCAGGGCAATTACGGGAATGTTGCTAATTACATAATGTTTCAGGGCAATTACGGGAATGTTGCTAATTACATAATGTTTCAGGGCAATTACGGGAATGTTGCTAATTACATAATGTTTCAGGGCAATTACGGGAATGTTGCTAATTACAAAATGTTTCAGGGCAATTACGGGAATGTTGCTAATTACATAATGTTTCAGGGCAATTACGGGAATGTTGCTAATAACATAATGTTTCAGGGCAATTACAGGAATGTTGCTAATTACATAATGTTTCAGGGCAATGACGGGAATGTTGCTAATTACATAATGTTTCAGGGCAATTACGGGAATGTTGCTAATTACATAAAGTTCTATAAAAGTACATGCATTTGTAAATTTATTGTAAATCGTACTTTCGCTTTCATACTAAACTGATGTTCCATGATGAATGTTGAAATCGTACTTTCGCTTTCATACTAAACTGATGTTCCATGATGAATGTTGAAATCGTACTTTCGCTTTCATACTAAACTCATGTTCCATGATCAAAAAAACGTTAGAAAGATAAAGCTTCCTGTAAAAGCACGACGACTGGCTCAAGAGATACCAACTTCATTTTAAAGACAGAAAGTTATTTATAAGCAGACATACAGGAAACTAACATGACAAAGCACGGTGTAGCAAGTCAGAGAGACTGACCAAGGGCTTTCTAAATAGCACGGTGTAGCAAGTCAGAGAGACTGACCAAGCGCTTTCTAAATATACAGATCCTCTTTTAAAGGCGGACGAAAGAAACTAAGCTAAAATTAGAAACAACAAAAACTTAAACAAAATATACATTTACATATTGTTTTCTTATGGTGAAACCAAAATCACAGAATCAGTTTAATACTAATATATCCGGAAAAAAACTTTCCACAAAAATGTGTACTTTAAACAATTTATATTGTGGCAAATCAGGTATTCTGATTTGGCAAGAAGACAATTCTGTTGCAGCCTGTCATGCTTGTTTTTCCTGTATTACTTTTCCTTCGCAAAAACGATCTCCCGAAGATCTGATGCATTTGGAAAGATTGTTATATATATATATATATATATATATATATATATATATATATATATATATATATATATATATATATATATATATATATATATATATAAGTCTAATTCATAATCTCATCATGCGTTAAATACAACTTTAACAGTTTAACAGTTCTGAAACAAAAAGAAGATAGAAGTAGAATTAAAAAATGTCTCACCGTCGCTTCTAAGCACAAAGATGTTTCGTAGAGGATGTTTACTTCCGGCGAGGAAGATGCCAAGTCTGCCCATCATATCGACTTCTCTGTCCCTCATTCCGGCGCCGGATTGTTCCATTTTAGCCGTAAGTTGCGTCAATGCCCCAGCACCGCCGTCTGTAGTAGTTCCAGGTGGGAGAGTAGTCACGGACACGACAACGCTGATCACGGCAGCCAAATAAACAAGTGAACGCATCTTAAAAGGTTTGGTGCTCACGTACGTCTGTTTGTTGCTGAGGTGGAGGACAAACTGCTTGTGTGCCTCCCAACCAGTCTTTTATACACCTGAAATGTTGTGACCCCAACCAGGTCTCTGACTGATATATTAGTATACCAGACTCAACTTTACGAGGGGCAATTTCTCATATCTTGAGTAAATAAGGTTTGGGCATTTGTTGGATCTATCTTAAATGACAGCTATTAATGATATTTGTAATATACAAACACACTGCAACATATCTCTCTTCCCAATAAAAGAAGCATTATATTTTGTTTAAAACTCATCTACAACTCGTACTGTATATGAAAGTTACCTTGGATTTGAGTAATTCTCTTTTTTTTAAAGTGTTTTTATTTTTATTTTTTCCAAACACTAAAAAAGACGACCAAATATTCCGTGACCTGTCCTTAAACCCAATTTCATGGACCTGCTACACAATTAGAAGATATAATTCACGTCAAATTTGTGTCAGGTGCGAAAAATAACACCTATCAAATAACACAAGAACAAAAAAAAAACTAAGTTTCCTACTTTTCGACCTAAACAAGGTCTTCCCCATGAGACAATAAAAAAAAACATGACTCTTGAAGGGTGAACCAGAGATCTTACACTGGCGGTGTCCAGTGACAGTAGAACATGTTCTTTTGGTGTGTATAGACTTCTACCCTGTGAGACAGAAGGTTTTGTTTTTAATTTTCTTTTTTTTTTATCTTAACTCAGTTAAAAGCTTTATGATGATGTACTGCGGTTTATAACACAAATTGTGAGTCTATAATTTCAGGCTTTTGTATTTTTATGTTACCTTGTATCTTTTATCTTGTAGTTCTTCATGTTTTCCTTTATTTGGAAGGGTTTATCTTTCTAACTTTTTTTTTTTTTTTTTTTTGTTGCAATTCTTTATATATATAGATATTTATATTTTAATTTCTAGTACTTTATATTTACATTTATTTGGAAGGGATAATCTTTCTAAAGCTTTTGTGAAATTCTTTATATTGACATTTTCAGAACTTTAGCTTTAATCGGCATCATATAGCAATTATTGTGCTGATGTGCCTTTAAACTCTAATAATACGATAAACAACACGCACAAAGACACAAACACACACACAAGCACAAACACACAAAGCGTGACCTGCTTAGAACAATGCACTTTTACATTTTGGCACAGAGAAACAAACTATCCAAACTAAAGAAAAAGAGCTCACTTCATGTCCCAAAAGAACTCACTACACGTCCCAAAAGTGACCTAGTATATATCCATCGGTAAAGGTTAACACGTTCA
Organism: Margaritifera margaritifera; assembly: GCA_029931535.1. Taxonomy (NCBI): domain Eukaryota; kingdom Metazoa; phylum Mollusca; class Bivalvia; order Unionida; family Margaritiferidae; genus Margaritifera; species Margaritifera margaritifera. The sequence goes on from JAQPZY010001351.1 coordinate 595,215, forward strand.
GATGCAAGCTAATAACAATAGCGATATATATATATGCATATATATATATATATATATATAGCTTCATAGCATCTAAAGTTTTCACTATTGAAATATTTCCTTATATCGACACAAAAAGTGAATATATATATATATATATATATATATATATATATATATATATTCTCGCTTATCTTCGTATCATCGTAAGTTTTTGCCAAATTAATTAGTCATTTCCTTTTTGTTAAAGTGATTATTCTGATTATTTTTTTTAGCGAATATGGGCTAAATTTTCGCCGTCACTCCTTTTAAAAATGATTAATTATATTCCAAATTTATCTGTGAATCCACGACGTATTTTGTAAAGTAAATAGGCCCAAAACTGTTAATACTTTATAATGCGTTTTCCGGGCACCATATTCACGAAACTCCCGAACTTGACTGCACACGCAAACTAAAATGTTGATGTTTTAAATAAATAAACTAATTGAAAGACAAGAGATTTCAAAGTAGCAATACATGTAGATATAGATGTATGCTAAATATGTTTAGTTAATTTAATGAGTATAAGTCGGCAGTGAAGACCCCATGTTTAGAGGAAACGAAGAGGAATATATATATATATATATATATATATATATATATATATATATATATATATATATATATATATATATATATAAGTGAGCACTCCAGTTGATGAGTTTCGTGAATGCAGGGCCAGGCCCTTTAATTGAAACAACAAGGAGGTTTAATTCAAAAACTGATATAATCCGTGACAAAAAGAAAGATAAAATAAATAGATCTCCATTCTGTATTAAATGCACCAATGCAACTTTAATTTTCCTTTATATTTTGCTACTACTTACTTCAATGAATTCTCCTCAACAAGAGTTATGTTTTCTTATTTTTCACCCCAATTCAGCGATAAAGAAATTTGCCGTGACCTGGTCTTGAACCCCATTGGACAGACTCACAGGGTTACATCTTGATACACAATTAGACGATATAATTCATGTCGAATTCGTGTCAAATGCGAAACACCACAACTATATAATGACACAAAATTTGGAAAATCGGCGCCAGGATAAGAAAAAAAATGTCCCTCAATAAAGAACACACACACAAACACACACACACACACACACACGAATGAGTGATCGTTCTGAACAATAAACATTTTACATTTTCGCACAAATAAGCAAAACTATCCAAACTAATGAAAAGGTAAAAACTAAAGAAACAGAACAAGATAACGAAAAAATTAACCAGTTGTTTAAAACGGGGCTTAGTATCTATGCATAAAGTGAACATAATAAAACAATAGTGGTATATATATATATATATATATATATATATATATATATATATATATATATATATATATATATATATATATATATATATATATATATATACAGGTATTTCGACAAACTGATTAGTTTTTAACACATTTCGGCTAAATTTTCGGTATCACTCCTTTCAAATGCTTCCTATCTGCGAATACACATTGCATGTTTGTAAAATAAATATATCCAGAAATATAAATAGGCGATAATGTGTTTTCAAGGCCCTGTATTCACGAAACTCCTCAACTTGAGTGCACTCTCGAACTAACATTTCGATAGTTTATAATATATAAATTAGACATTTCAAAGTAGCTATACGTGTAGATACAGATATCTGTTAAATATCTACAGTTTATTTTTCTACAATGGTGTAAGAATTTAGCAAATATAAGTTCGATTTCAAAAGTAATTTTTAGTTTCAGTGAGCACTCAACTCAGGTTGAGAAGTTTCGTGCATTCTGGCCAAGGTTCCTTTATCGCAACAACCTGCAGCTTAATTCAAAAGCGGATATAATTTATGACCAAAAGACAAAAGAAAATATTTTAAGGGAAATATATCAATTTTATATGATGGTCACCAAGAAAAGATTAAATTTTCTTTGAACTTTGCTATGACTAGCCGTGTATGAAAGCTATCTCGGATTCTAGTAGTCCGTTCTTCTTCTTTACAAAAAGCGACGACATTTGCCGCGACCTGGTCTTGAACTCCATTTGATATACGTGCTGAGTTACGCTGTGCTACACAATTAGACGATATCATTCAAGCCGAATTCGTTTCAAGTGCGAAACAGCACAACTATATCATCACGCAAATGTTGGAAAACGGCGCGGGGAAAAAACAAGTTTCTCTACGTTTCGACCTAACCAGGGAACTATAAAGAACATGCACACACACACACACACACACACACATACGCACACACACACACTGACTCGCTTAGAACAAAACATAACAATTAACCACGTGTCAAAAAAAGATGGACCCTATATCTATTTTTAAGGTGAACATGTTTGGATGCAAACTTGAAACACAACAGTGCTGTATCTGGTAATGTAATTTTTAAATGTAATATTGAAATGTACTAGTGTTATAAAAATTGATATCGCTAGAGTTAATGTAATATTGAAATGTACCAGTGTTATAAATATTGATATCGCTAGAGTTAATGTAATATTGAAATGTGCCAGTGTTATAAATATTGATATCGCTAGAGGTAATGTAATATTGAAATGTGCCAGTGTTATAAATATTGATATCGCTAGAGGTAATGTAATATTGAAATGTGCCAGTGTTATAAATATTGATATCGCTAGAGGTAATGTAATATTGAAATGTACCAGTGTTATAAAAATTGATATCGCTAGAGTTAATGTAATATTGAAATGTGCCAGTGTTATAAATATTGATATCGCTAGAGGTAATGTAATATTGAAATGTACCAGTGTTATAAAAATTGATATCGCTAGAGTTAATGTAATATTGAAATGTGCCAGTGTTATAAATATTGATATCGCTAGAGTTAATGTAATATTGAAATGTGCCAGTGTTATAAATATTGATATCGCTAGAGTTAATGTAATATTGAAATGTACCAGTGTTATAAATATTGATATCGCTAGAGTCACGATATAAGGGGTACAGGTACTTTAGCAATATGAACTACTTTCTGTTTGCAATTTAAGAAGTATATCTGCCCATTTATATACATTCCATATTTAATTCATTCTCTGTATCCTTCAACTTCATCATCATCATCATCATCATCATCATCGTCCTCTCTCTTTCTTTCTTTCTCTCTCTCTCCCTCCCTCTCTCTCTCTCTCTCTCTCTCTCTCTCTCTCTCTCTCTCTCTCTCTCTCTCTCTCTCTCTCTCTCTCTCTCTCTCTCTCTCTCTCTCCACAGTATGAATTGATGAATAGATGATAAATACCATGTGCCTGTATGGTTCATTTATGTGTGCAAGGAGGATGTGCCAGGCAAAACATGCCAAATTCCAAATCACAAGTATTAGCTTATTTGAAATATTTTTCAACACGAATCATGTAAATTGTCATTGATTAAATTTGCCATGAACTGTTTCTATTCGATATCAATTGTCACCTATTGTCAAAATACCTCATAAACTGTACGACAAGCTATAAAAGTTTAAAGCCAAAACTCTTGTTGGAATATAATACTTAAGCTTGGTTAAACTATCGATTTTAACTCTCATCACACTAATATCTATGTTTTGTAAAAAGGAGAGAAATCGGGTGTGGATGTGTGTTGATTGCAAACCGAACATGGATGTGCGTTGTTTGCAAACCGAACATGGATGTGTTTTGATTGCAAATCGAACATGGATGTTTGTTGATTGCAAACCGAGCATGGATGAGTGTTGATTGGAAACCAAGCATAGATGAGTGTTCATTGCAAACCGAACATGGATGAGTGTTCATTGCAAACTGAGCATGGATGGGTGTTCATTGCAAACCGATCATGGATGAGTGTTGATTGCAAACTGAAACTGGATGAGTGTTGTTTGCAAACCAAGCATGGATGAGTGTTCATTGCAGACTGAGCATGGATGATTGTTGATTTGCAAACCGAGCATAGATGAGTGTTGATTGCAAACTGAGCATGGATGGATCTTCATTGCAAACCAAGCATGGATAAGTCTTGATTGCAAACCGAGGATGGATGAGTCTTGATTGCAAATCGATCACGGGTGAGTGTTCATTGCAAAGCGAGCATGGATGAGTATTTATTTCAAGTCAAAATCAAGTGACTATCGAAAGAAGCGTCTAGACTGCCAGCTTCCCGAGACAACATAAGTTTGAATGCACAAATAATAAAAATTAACACACAAAACCATAGCAGATACACTCACAATCATTACAATCTTTACTTAAAATTTTTTACGGTCTGAAAGATGTTGGATTTGATGTATCTGTATTGCTAAGCGTACACCAACAATTTTCATGGTATCAATGCACGCAACAACAAAAAATTGTTTTAACAAAAAGATCCGCTTCACTTTTCGTATGATAATTAATTTGACATTATTTAAAGCATTATAACTAGGAGAACAATTTGCTAAAAGCTACTGTCCGAAATTATAAAAACATTGGAACTTCTTTTTATCCAAGCAGTAATACGGTTTAATGGTCTACACTATTAACCACAAAGGCACAGATGGAATGGAAAAAAGTAATGCAAATCGAAGTATTCCATCTTTAAATATATGATAAAAAGAAACTCTAAGCAAATATTTAATTCGTGAATGTCTAAATAGTCACAATGCTTTCCAACATAGGTATGAGTGTGATGAGAGTTAATATTGATAGTTATCCAAGTGAATAAGCGACCATATATTCCTGAGTCAAATTAAATTAAAATTCCGATAGTTTGCAATAAATAGACTAGTTTAAGCACAAGAGATTTTAAAGTAGCAATATATTTTCAATACAGATGTATGTTAAATATTTATTGTGTATTATGTAATAATTTAACAAACATAAGTTCTATAAACAAAGGTAATTTTGAGTTTGAGTAAGCACTCAAGTTGAGAAGCTTTGTGAATACAGGGTCAGGCCCGTTTATTGAAACAACAACGAGGTTAATTCAAAAGCGGATATAATCCATCACAAAAGAAAACATCAAGGATTTTTTTGTAAATAGAAAAACGTCCCTTTTGTATGATGAGCAGACGACATTAACCAGCAACTGCTGCAGCGCAAACTGTGGTGATATGTTTTAAAACAGTATTGAATAAAGTGCACTATTTATGTGTAAAAGAAATTATTACTGACCATCAAAAACAAATAAAACACACTTCTATTATATATAAATATATGTGCTCTTGCAGCCCTTATACAATTTCATTCGTTAATATCTGAGAACTGAATTTCTATCCAATCCACTTTTTAAATGAAAGTAAGTGATAAAATTATGCAAAATTTTTAACACAGCTATTTATTTTATTGTACAGCCAACATTGATAATTAAGCATTTAATGGCTGAGACCAAGCCATACAATCAATCGTATTCTTTCTTCCTTTCTTTTTTACAACGTAAATATAACTTGACCTTGATTTAAAACAAATTATGGATACTAGCATCAGCATCACCACATACTCTGGCTTGAGGACTTTTGTCAGAATTACCACATACTCTGGCTTGAAGACTTTTTGTCAGAATTACCACATACTCTGGCTTGAGGACTTTTGTCAATTGGTAATGATTCTTAGGACTGGATATAGGCGTGTCATTTTGAGTAAACTGCGTTTTTATCCTTGTTCAGGTTTGATTACTTGTAAGGATGTTGTCATGATTTTAGTATATAATATACAAAATTAACATTTGAAACATAAATACTGTCAATGATCAATACATATTGATACGTATCGCAATACAGACATGTCGTATTGGAATTCGTCTCAATAAGTTTTTCCTGGCAATATTCACTCCTAATATATACCTACCTACCTACCTACCCACATCCATACATCCATACATACATCCATACATACATACATACATACATACATACATACATACATACATACATACATACATACATACATACATACATACATACATACATACATACATACATATATGCACATGTAATTATATACATTTAAACATATAAACGTATTTAGACATATTAAAAATACAGTGAAATTTTCCTGGATCAGGCACTGTTGAGACGAAAGAGAAACCCAATATACAAGAAATGTATTGGTATGGGAATGGTATCTTTGATACCAAAATATATGTTTATCTCGCTGGATATACAAATATACTTACATATTATTGCATACGTATATATTGTCACATATTTTATTGTGAATAAAGTAGCAAATAGAAATGGATTCATATTCAGTTAAAATAACAGCTTTATATATAGTTGTCATTTGATGTCAAAAAAGTCTCATGTACAATTTATTTATGCAGAATACTTATCTGACAGAAAATTTCATTTTATTTCTCTCTTAAAGTGAGACATATTTGGTAATTCATTATTAAATCTACATTTGTAAATATAAAATTTAAACTGTAATATAAATTGGTTTATCACACATTATCAGCTTTTTAACAATCTGGTATACCTAGCAGAAATTCTCTCTTTCATATATAAATATTGTACAAATGCTTGAACTCACACTTAGGCCACTCTATAACGCTAGTCAGGATTGATTGTGCTTTGGGACACTCCCAAAAAAGATTTGATAAAATTTTTACAGAGCTTTTACAATGAGAGAACAAATTATTCCGAATTTTTCAAATTTTACAAAATTAGTTATTCGTTGGCAAAATTCTATGTAAAATCTTAGTTTGAAACCATTTATGTTCGTCACATCTCGTTACCTTGTGAAGCAGGGGACAATAACGAACATGCAAAATAGTACACACGCACACACACACACACGCACACACACAGAGTGATCCGCTTAGAACAATAACATTTTACATTTTTGCACATACAAACTTAACTATCGAAACTAATGAACATTTATAAACCAGAGAAAAGAACAAAACAAAAACTAACTACATGCCTAAAATTGGACCTAGGATCTATGTATAAGGTGAACGAGCTTGGATGCAAACTTGAAACACAATTTTGTGTTAGTGTGTGTGTGTGGGGGGGGGGGGGTATTGAATTGTATAAGTGTAAGAAAAAGTTATATCACCACAGTGTCCATACAGGTTCTGTCGTTTGAACGACTTTAAATCTTGTTTGAACGACTTTCTAAGCTCATTTGAATGAGATTATCACTCCTTTTAACTAGTTTCGAAGTCATTTAAAAAACAATATTAGACTCTTTGGAACGACATTTTAAACTCGTTTAATTTTTGTTGAAGTCGTTTTGAACAACTTAAAATCTAGCTTGAATGACTTTTAAAACTCGTTAGAACGACGTTTAATCTCGTTTGAACAAATTTAGAACTCATAAATTTTGTTAGCGTGAGACGTGACCGCTAAAAAGAATTATGAGTTCTAAATTTGTTTGGGGAAGTGGTTTCTTAATCAACTGTTAATAAAAATTATTTTAAAAAATCAAATGATTGATTGACAGTTGATGCAATAAATAAAACTGATTGTTCAAAGACAATTATATGAAAATAATTCATTTTAGTGACCGGTCGAACTGTAGACGAACGGGATGCAATCCTGCCAAAAAAGGAGTCTTACCCACTAAACAAACCCCACCACCACCACCCTTATATACAATTCAAAGAAAAGACCGACACGTATTAGCTTTCCTATAAAGAGTGCCGACTTTTATGTGAACCAACTGGGTGCCGTTCGAAGCTCATTAATTTATAGGGAAATACCCGGAGGTATTACTGAAGAAAGTGTAAATAGTCTATATATATATTTCTTACATGTTGCTAGGATGGCAGTATTCGTATTATGACATATATTTAACAAAAATATTTTTTTAATGAAGAACTATCAGCATCAAGAATGCATTTTCAAATGTTAATTTAACACATGAAGAACAATTATAACAACGAAAAGCTATTCATTGCAAAGTCTACGAATGCAGAAACAGCAATGGCTTACGGAATATTGGAAAGCTGTACAATATAACACTGGGCTGCTCTCTGGGTTTAACTTATTTCATATTTCTTGAGTTGATATACTGACAACACACACGTGCTCTTTACCTAACTTAAGAATATGCGAACAAAAATAAACAAAATGATCAAATAAACAACCATTATGAGAATCAGTGGAGATACATTGGCACCAGTTGTTATATCTGTAATACGGTAAGAATTTTTGGAAAAACTAATACTTGTTAATCATCCCGAAGCATTGTTCCAGACCTCCGGGAAAGTATGAACAGGATGTTATTGCCACTGATGAAAGTCACAATGGGAGATAATCTGCTCTTATTTGCACTAGAACCAACAAATTTAGAGTGACCAGTAACGTGAACCTTTAAAACCAATAGGTATGTTATGTATCAAATAGTCCCTGCCTTCACAACTGGACGCGGTGACAGACTGTTCTATCAAAATGTCTGATTCTGTAATAAACGTTGTGCTCTTATTGCTCTTATTGCTCTTATTACTCTTATTGCTCTTATTGCTAACGATACTAAAAGCCAACTTCCTGTAAGACGGCAATAATTCTGGCGCACATGCTTTTGGAGAAAAAAAAGAATGATCTATGCGGACGATTTTTTAAATGTAGACTTCGGATTCTTCTCGTATATATAGTTTTTTTGGACAATAATGGATCCCATCAGATGGTTCCCCCCTGTCAAGCGCATTGCTTTATTGTTGCTATAAAAATCAGTATAATTGGGGAACAGTTAAATAAATCGATGTGATTGGCATCAGAGGTCAGGCTGATTCTCGTCTTTTACCACCCCCCCCCCCCCTCCCCAACAAAAAACAGACTAAGTTTGCTTTGAAATTGCCTCCAATCCATAATAAAACTTTGAACATACAAAAACTATTACAAACTTAACTAGAATCACGTGCTTTGGCCATGCGGCAATAAGGAATCAAACAGATTACAATATCAAGCGATTCAGTGGTGACTTGTATAAAAGATTTGATGGTGTTGCAAATATATATATATATATATATATATATATATATATATATATATATATATATATATATGTGTGTGTGTGTGTGTGTGTGTGTGTGTGTGTGTGTGTTTAACTTATGTTAGACATACGTGAGTCGCACGTGTAAACATAAAAGTTTCTACACACGTTATGCATATACTTGTCACATATATAAAAGAGATGAAGCATGCAATTCATATACATATGTAAAACAAAAGCTATCACTTGGACAAACTTCTTTCTATATATATTTTCCATTTGTGAACAAAGTATATGTTTTACATGTGTAATGCTTGACATAGGATTAGCATCACATGAGGTACATTTAGCATAAACTGCAACTTTTATATGTAAGACATAGGTTATCACATTTGCTTGTCATTTGCAAATCCAAACTTATTTTTTACATACGTACCAGCAATTACAAACATAGGTGTTGCAAGTAGGATCTTTCCTTAGAATTTTAAAATTATAGTTGTAATTGCTGTCATGCCATAATATAGTTTGTCGATTTGCACAGGAGAGCATATATGTGTCATTCTTTTTTTGTTTTTTGTTTTCTGCATGGTTTCATAGATTCTCCTGGAGCAGAACTAGAGCTCTGATTGATTTAATTTAATTCACAAGGATGACATTTTTTCCAGCTTTATATTGGTATCCCATTAAGTAGGTTTCACTTGTTTGATTTGATAACGAGTACATAGTTTTCCACAAAGTACACTAGAAATAAAACTGAATGAAAATTTTCCTGCTTACAGTATTTGAAACGATAATCGAACCCTGAGGAATTAGGTGAATCATAATAGAACTGTAACTTTATGTAAAAGTGTAGAGGAAAATTAAACTTTAAAACTGCACAAAAGCCAACATTTCTAGTCACTTTCTAATAGACCATCTTATACCATTACCAAATACGTGTACAGTACCGTCCAAAAGTTGTGAAAATATGTAGTATGATCGACGATGCAAAGTAATATGCTATTCAACAAAAGTTTCCATCCTCGTTCAACTATTTGACTTGCTTACACTTGTCTCGTTATTTTAGTAATGTGTTGTGTCAAAATTCGAAAAAACTCTCTCTCTCTCTCTCTCTCTCTCTCTCTCTCTCTCTCTCTCTCTCTCTCTCTCTCTCTCTCTCTCTCTCTCTATATATCTATATATATATATATATATATATATATATATATATATATATATATATATATATATATATATATATATATATATATTATCCATGTAAAGAGCGACTTACAGGATTTTATGGTGGCCATTTTGAAAGATACTAATCAAAGTGTATTAATATTTAAGCCGGAAAAGAAACCAACAGAGAGTTAAAAAGTCTACCTTCACCGCTAAAGACCATCATATTACGCACAGGATTTCCTCTCAAAAATCAGTTGAAAAGGCTACTTTGGTTCGTCCGTTTCGTTCTTTCTTTCTTCATTTAATGTTTAAAACTGACAAATGTCTTATAGGTTTAGTATCTATCTGATTATATAATTCTTTCTGTTTTCACTGCTTTCTTCTAATTTATATATGCGTATCTGATTATATAATTCTTTCTGTTTTCACTGCTTTCTTCTAATTTATATATGCATATCTGATTATATAATTCTTTCTGTTTTCACTGCTTTCTTCTAATTTATATATGCGTATCTGATTATATAATTCTTTCTGCTTTCACTGCTTTCTTCTAATTTATATATGCATATCTGATTATATAATTCTTTCTGTTTTCACTGCTTTCTTCTAATTTATATATGCGTATCTGATTATATAATTCTTTCTGTTTTCACTGCTTTCTTCTAATTTATATATGCGTATCTGCTCCTTTCGTATTTACCCTAGGCAAGTTTTACATTCAGACAAATGCAAATGCCTCGTAGAAAACAATAAAGAACGAGTGCCAAATAACAGTATAGCGGACAAATACAAATGGTTGACATGAAATCTTCTAAAAAATGCAAGGGTGTGTTACCGTGTATCGGTTTAAATTAAATTCACATAGAGCACTTGTCATACGTTGTCATTGGGGTAGTGGTGCTGATGTGGTTAAAAACTCAACATTATTTAATTGAAGAAAACGTACAATAATGTTGTAGATAATGCCAGTATTAAGTGATTGGTATTTATGATAACTTGTTGTTTAATTGTTTAAAATGATATAGTTTTAAATATATATATATATATATATATATATATATATATATATATATATATATATATATATATATATATATATATATATATATATACATATATATATATATATAGACACACAATAAAAGACAAGCACATATTCATACTTTTTAGGTTTCAAAGTATTCCTTTGCTTCTCAATTTATTTCATCGTACTCCTTATTTCTTCATTCTTGCGTCGTTTCTGAACTCACTCTGGTTACGTAATTTTCTTTGTTTTCTTTTGCTTTAGTTTATACCCCTAAGTTCTAACTTTTCAAGTGTTTGATACATAGCACCCCTCTGTTTAATATCTAAAAATGTATGTTTTCCCTATCAACTATACATTATACACTAGCATTCCAGTCACTGTGACCTAATTTTTACACTCAGTCAATAGTTTAACTCTTACATTTTTGCTCTTGCTAAGTCATATTGCCTCTGTACTTCGCTATATAATTTTTATATCCACCAAATCCATTTTCTGACATCCTTTCATGTTCACGTTGACTCAATGGCACTCACAGGATCAAGGTAAAAAAATGAAAGTAGGTCACTGTTGTCACGAAATTATGTGTAGTAAAATGTTTATGCATTATATATTAATGCAAATGTACTCAGGTTTCGTTGCCGCGTACAGTGTAGCCAGAGCATGGTTTATTAAAACCGTGGTTATTTCAAAATACTGAGTTCGGTTTACCCACTCCTGCATGCGCAAAGTGCCTGCAGTGAGAAACACAATTAACTAGAGTTCTCTAGTCGTAGATTTGACTAAAACCAGGGTACTTATAGCCCAAGATTATCTCTGTATAATCACAATACAGCGATTTCTTTTGCCAGGAAGCTGTCCACGTTATGGAAGCAATCTTCAGCTGTAGAGCTGTTTTGACGGGGAGTCGTAGAACTCTGTGGGGTTTCGTGTAAACCCTATGTTGCGGTCGATTGTGACGTTGGCTCAGAGGACGGAATTTGTTTACTCGCAGTGAGCAACCAACCTTCGGGACCAACGGATGTGCAGGGAATAAGGAGGCATTCGAGTGATCCTTCGGCAGACTAGGAGGAAAGGACCATGCGTGGTTGCTTCTTTGATCACTCGACGAGAGGTGTGGAATTGGAAATAAATCGTGATCGTCAACTGGACGCCACGAGATACATATGTTCCATTTTTGAATCAATAGTATTCAATATCAAGATATGGGTGAACATATACTTCATTGTCGCTATATGGGTGAAAATAATTATACATACATCTTACTTGTGGAGGAACCATATATTGTTCATATTTTTATACAAATTCTATACATTGATCACTCATGGTGATAGAACCATTCATTGTTAATATTTGTCTATACATTTTATACATTAATCATCCATGGTGATAAATCCATATATCAGTCATATTTGTTTACAAGTTCCCTACGTTGAGTCTCGTTTGATTACTCTTTGAAGTTACATATTCTGATTTGTTCCATTGTTATGTATGATGTTTATATAATGTTACGACTCTATGGTCTAAGAAAAATGTAACAGAAAGAAAGTGAAACCAACAAATCAAGTAAAAATCAACAAGCAATTTATTACTAGATAATTAAAATGAAAAATCAAAAAGTCACTTACAGTAATGTGTTTTGAAATCCTAATATTCCAATAAGAATGATTGTTCTAATCATAAGTCCTAAATATAGAATGTTCCGAATTCACGGCTGTGTCCTTGAATGTTATTATGTGCTAATGGTCTCCAAAGTCCTGATGTACTAGAAATCTTGATGTGCTGATGTCAAAATGAAGTATTCCAAAATCTCTGAATAAGTTCACTTAAATTCCAAAATCATGAATTAAAAATCCAAAATCCAAAAGTTTATGAGCACTGTTATAATCCAATGAATATTTAAAATAATTCCTCTCTTAGAATTTGCAATGAATTTTCACAACTGTAATAGCTCTTTACAAGACTGATGGAAATGTCAAAACTGAATAAATGTCCACCAAACATGGCATATATATAAAGATTGGTCAAATGACAGAATGTTCTAGAACATGTGTCATCTTAATGGAATTTTACTTGTAAACAAAATTCAACCTTGACCTTCAAATTGAGAAAACATATTGATCAAAACAACCTAATTCAAGGACACTAGTTAAACATGTTTTTCCTGATAACATTAAGATTTAAGCAAATATTAAAGTGAAGAAACATTTATAATTTCCTAAAATATTCATAATATTATATAAACATCATACATAACACCTCCCCTCATAAAGAAAAAGAAAGATTTATGTAATAAAGCTTTCTTTTGAATATACATCTAATACTATAATAACCAAAATTACATAAGAACATGTTTTATGATACTAGACTTAATTACATCAAGCAATATTACATTTCTAGGCACGTGAGAGTGCATCTGCAATCACATTGTCTTTTCCCCTGATGTGTTTGATGTCAATGTTATATTCCTGCAATATCAAACTCCATCTCAACAATCTCCGATTTTTATCTTTCATTTTGTTGATGAAAGTAAGGGGATTGTGATCACTGTACACAATAATTGGAGAAAGAGCTGAGGTAACATACACTTCAAAATGCTGTAAAGCCAATATCAAAGCCAAACATTCCTTCTCAATTGTGGAATAATTTTTCTGGTGCTTGTTTAGTTTTTTAGAAAAATAACACACAGGGTGATCCACACCACTTTTGTCTTCCTGAATCAATACTCCACCAACCCCTACATCACTTGCATCAACAGATAATTTAAATGATTGGCTGAAATTTGGTGCAGAAAGAACTGGTGCATTCTTAAGCATGGCCTTTAACTTGTCAAAAGATTCCTGACACTTGTCAGACCAATGAAATTTGGTTTTCTTACTCAATAAACTTGTCAAAGGTTCAGCAATTTTGGAAAAATTGGAACAAAATTTCCGATAATATCCAGCCATAAATAGAAATCGCATCAGTTGCTTTTTACAAATTGGAACTTGAAATTCAGAGATAGCTTTGACCTTAGCTTCTATAGGTTTAACTTGACCTTGTCCCACAATATGTCCTAAAAATGTGACACAAGCAATGGCAAAACTCACTTTTGCTCAAATTAATTGTCAGATTAGTATCACTGAGTCGATCGAAGAATTTTCGAATGGTTTCCAAATGATCTTCCCAAGTGTTGTTGTAGATAATGACGTCATCGATATAAGCGTCACAATTATCAAGACCAAATGTTATCATGTTCATCAGACGTTGAAACGTTGCAGGCGAATTTTTCATAACCAACCGACATGACTTTATATTGATAAAGTCCATCTGGAGTTACAAATGTTGAAATTTCTTTTGCCCTTTCCGTCAGTGGAATTTGCCAGAATCCTTTTAAAAGGTCAAACTTGGTGACATATTTAGCATTTCCAATTTTATCAATGCAATCGTCCATTCTTGGGATTGGAAATGAATCAGTTTTGGTGACACTGTTGACTTTTCTATAGTCAGTACATATACGGAATGTATTATCTGGCTTGGGAACAAGAATACATGGTGAACTCCAGTTACTTTTACTTGGTTCTATGAAATCATTCTCCAGTAAATACTGACTTTCTTTCTTCAGATAGTTCTGTTTGAGAGGATTCATCCTATAAGGATGCTGTTTCACAGGCGCAGAATCTGCAATGTCAACGTCATGATAAATTTTACTTGTTCGTGTTGGAACATCAGGAAACAAGTGCTCATAGTCATGTAATAGCTGTTTTAGTTCATTCCTTTCCTGTTGTTGTAGATGTGAAAGTTTCTGGTCTAGGTTGTTCAATATTTCTGAATTCCGAAGATTGGTTATACCAGAGTCACTATAGTCTGATCGTATTCCATCGTTGATATCTTCACTGTGTGGGACAGGTACAACTAAATTAACTAAATAATTAGCTGGGCTATCTCTGTCAAAATATTCCTTTAACATATTTATATGACAAAGTTGTTTCTGTTTCCGTCTCCCAGGAGTATTAATGATATAATTTAAGTCATTTACTTTCTTTTCAACGGTATAAGGACCATAAAATTTAGCCTGAAGAGGATTCTGAGGTATGGGAAAGAGAGCCAGAACTTTGTCACCAGGTTTAAAACTCCTTTCCTGTGAATTTCTGTCATACCTTAATTTCATTTTTGACTGGGTAGTGTGAAGATTAGTTCTTGCTACTTCACAGGCCTTTGACAACTTGTATTTGAAATCAGAGACATAATCAAGAAGATTAAACTTTGAGTCTTCATTTGAAAGAAGTTTCTCTTTCAATAATTTCAATGGTCCACGGACAGTATGACCAAAAACTAGTTCAAAGGGACTAAAACCCAACGACTCTTGGACTGATTCCCTAACAGCAAACAACAACAAATGAACACCCTCATCCCAATCCTTTTCTGTATCAAAGCAATATGATCGAATCATATTCTTCAAAGTTTGATGAAATCTTTCCAAAGAACCTTGACTTTCAGGGTGATAGGCAGAAGATTTAAACTGTTGGATGCCTAATTCATGCATAACTTGTTGGAAAATTCCAGACATAAAATTTGACCCTTGATCTGACTGGACAGATTTGGGAAGGCCAACAAGTGTAAAAAACTTCACAAAAGCTTTCACAATAGTTTTAGTTTTTATATTTCTCAGAGGAATTGCTTCTGGAAATCTTGTAGATGCACACATGATGGTCAACAAGTATTGGTTGCCTGACTTGGTTTTAGGTAAAGGACCAACACAGTCTACTATTATTCTACTAAATGGTTCATCAAATGCAGGAATAGGTTGCAGATGAGCCTTAGGTATTTTCTGATTGGGCTTTTCCTACCATTTGACAAGTGTGACAAGATCTGCAGTATTTAGAAACATCACTTTTGAGTTTCGGCCAATAAAAATGATTCAAGATCTTGTGATAAGTCTTACGGACTCCTAAATGACCAGCCAAAGGAGTTTCATGGGCTAAATTAAGAATTTCCTGTCGATATGACTTAGGAACAACAATTTGATAGCTCACTGACCACTCGTCACCAGCGGGTACATCAGGTGGTCTCCATTTCCTCATAAGGACCCCATTTTTCACAAAGTAACACACTGGAACTTGTGTGGCTTCAGTTTCACTAATAGCCCTCTGAAACAAACAAGATATCTCGGGATCTTGCTCCTGTTCAACGACAAGGGATTGTCGTTTGTCACCCTGAGTAGAACAAAGAGAATGAGTTGCCAAAAGAGGATCACTGTGATCAATACCGTTTGATTGATCAATACCTGAGGAAAAAGTGACCTCATCAAAAGACTGACCAATACATGTGTCAGCTAAAGGAATAATATCCTGATCAACATCACTCTCAAGAGCTCTTTTTGCCATAGCTCTAGTAACTGCACAAGCAGGGTACAAATCAGGGATTTCAGTTTCGACAGGATCAACTTTCTGATCCAAACAAGGCTTGTCAGTTACAAGTGGATTAACCACAACCTTATCTCCAGCTAGGTCATTGTCTAGTAATAAATGAACACCCTCTATGGGTAAAGAAGTCACTGCCCCAACAGTCACAGGTTCAGAAACAAAGTCTGATGCCAAATTTACACAATGGAGAGGAACATTTACAAAGCCGCACTCTACTCCCTGAACAAGAACACTTTCACTTGAAGAAGACTCCTCAGACAAAGGCAAAGTACCTGATAATAAAAGACTCTGAGAAGCTCCAGTGTCCCTTAATATTTTAATTGGGATAGGTTTGGCAGAATCACCAATAAGTGATATAGAACCTTCTGACATGAATGGTTCATAAGCCTCTAAAATAGAATCAGACTGGGGTTTGTTTGACCCAACAAATGTATTGCTTTCAATACAAGACCGTGACCTTGATCTCGTAGAAATAAGAGCATTTGGAAAAGCTCTGTCTTTACTCTGTTGCTTATTTTTCAACTTGAAGCAATCAGAAATAACGTGCCATTTCGTTTTACAATAAGTGCACGTAGGAAGAGATAAGGATTTCTGATCAGTCTTATCAGATGTTTGATTCCTAACAATTGTGCTGTTGTGAAATTTGGAAGTACTCAAATGAGATTGAAATGGTTTTTTACCAGAAAACTGCTGAGAGGACGACCCATTGCCAAATGAAATTTTGTGAGTCAAGGAATAATCATCAGCCATACGAGCAGCATTTTCCAAAGTTTCCACATTCTGCTCGTCAAGATAGGTTTTAACATCACTATGGATGCACCTCTTGAACTCTTCAATTAATACGAGCTGTCTGAGGTTATCATAAGCTTGATCAACCTTCTTGGCTGAGCACCACCTATCAAATAGTTGTTCTTTATCCCTTGCAAATTCGACATGAGTTTGTCCAGTTTCTTTTCTACAATTCCTAAACCTTTGTCGATATGCCTCTGGTACCAACTCATAAGCTTTCAAGATGTACTCCTTAACCACATCATAATCAGTGCTTTGTTGTACTGACAGTGAAATGTAGACTTCACGAGCTTTGCCAATAAGTACACTTTGTAATAACAAAGTCCAATGCTCTCTGGGCCATTTCAAGTTTTCAGCTATTTTCTCGAAATGAAGAAAGTATTTATCTACTTCTTTTTCCTGAAAAGGGGGTACTAACCTAATATATCTAGTAACATCAAAACCTGAACTTGTATTTAAAGGAGTGGAGTGTGCTCTGTTTGCCAGTTCTAATTCTCTTAACTTAAATTGCATTTCCCTTTCTTCTCTTTGCATTTGTATCTGCCTCTCTTCTTTCTCTCTCTCCATCTGTATCCGCATTTGTCTCTCTTCTTTCTCTCTCTCCAACTGCCTCTCTTCTTTTTCTCTCTCCATCTGCCTCTCTTATTTCTGCATTTGGATCTGCCTCTCTTCTTTCTGCATTTGGATCTGCCTCTCTTCTTTCTCTCTCTCCATCTGTATCTGCCTCTCTTCTTTCTCTCTCTCTCTCTGAATCTGAAGCTTTGCCAATTCTAAACCCATCTGGTTCTTTAACTCTAATTCCCTTAATTTCCTGTCAGAACCAGATACAGGCTTTCTCTTCAAACTTAAGGCACTATTTTCAAAAATTCCCTTTCCTACTAAATACTGAATCAAAATAATCTTTATCTCCTGTTTTGTCAATGATACTTTTGCCTCAGATAGACTGTATTTTCTGGCAAGCTCGAGCAACTCATCCTTTCTCATGCACTCTAACCCCTCCTGGGTAGGTTTTGAAATGAAATTCTGAACATTAGATGCCATTGTAAATGCTTGTTTGTTTCACACAAAAAATTTTCTCTATTTAAAATCTTTGCCAAAGACAAAAAAAAATTCCAAGAAAAAATCAATATGAATTTCAAAGATAAATTTAATATCTCTAATATGCTTTAAAGAAATTCAATCCCAGAAGACGAGCCCCCAATTTCTGTTACGACTCTATGGTCTAAGAAAAATGTAACAGAAAGAAAGTGAAACCAACAAATCAAGTAAAAATCAACAAGCAATTTATTACTAGATAATTAAAATGAAAAATCAAAAAGTCACTTACAGTAATGTGTTTTGAAATCCTAATAATCCAATAAGAATGATTGTTCTAATCACAAGTCCTAAATATAGAATGTTCCGAATTCACGGCTGTGTCCTTGAATGTTATTATGTGCTAATGGTCTCCAAAGTCCTGATGTACTAGTAATCTTGATGTGCTGATGTCAAAATGAAGTATTCCAAAATCTCTGAATAAGTTCACTTAAATTCCAAAATCATGAATTAAAAATCCAAAATCCAAAAGTTTATGAGCACTGTTATAATCCAGTGAATATTTAAAATAATTCCTCTCTTAGAATTTGCAATGAATTTTCACAACTGTAATAGCTCTTTACAAGACTGATGGAAATGTCAAAACTGAATAAATGTCCACCAAACATGGCATATATATAAAGATTGGTCAAATGACAGAATGTTCTAGAACATGTGTCATCTTAATGGAATTTTACTTGTAAACAAAATTCAACCTTGACCTTCAAATTGAGAAAACATATTGATCAAAACAACCTAATTCAAGGACACTAGTTAAATATGTTTTTCCTGATAACATTAAGAATTAAGCAAATATTAAAGTGAAGAAACATTTATAATTTCCTAAAATATTTATAATATTATATAAACATTATACATAACAATAATATTATAAATATTTTAGGAAATTATAAATGTTTCTTGACTTTAATATTTGCTTAAATCTTAATGTTGTTTATCGGAGAAAAAAACTTGTTTAACTAGTGTCTATCAATTAGGTTGTTTACTTCAGATTTGAGCTAAAAGGTAGTTTTGATAAACAAAATGTTTTCTCAATTTGAGGTCAAGGTTGATTTTGTTTACAGATAAAACTGGAATTTCATTAGAGTTATGTGTAAAAAGTTAGGTCCACACAAGTAAAATTCCATTAAGATGACACATATTCTAGAACATTCTGTCATGTGACCAATCTTTATATATAACCATGTTTAGTGGACAGTTTTTCAGTTTCGACATTACTATCAGTCTTGTAAAGAGCTGTTAAAGACTTTGGCATATCACGACATTTAAGGATACAGCCGTGAATTCGGAACATTCTATATTTAGGACTTGTGATTAGGACACTAATTCTTATTGGATTATTTGGATTTTAATACACATTACTGTAAGTGTCTTTTCGATTTTTCATTTTAATTATCTAGAAATAAATTGCTTGTTGATTTTTACTTGATTTGTTGGTGTCACTTTCTTTCTGTTACATTTTTCTAGACCATAGAGTCGTAACACCATTTAGGAACAATATCATTTTCTTATATCCATTGTTGAACTCCGTGCGCACCGTTCTGTTAAATCCATTGTTGGACTTTATGCGTACGAGTATGGTGTCAGATTGATTCATCGTTCAATTACATTATAAATAAGCGTCTTATTAACGAAATTGCTTTCGGTGTCTTCGCTAAATCCAACCCGGCTTCATCCTATTACAACTGTAACTTAAAGTTTGATGATTGGCAATTCAGACAGAAAATATTGTACAATTTTTTATTATAATTTTAGCAAAGTTTAGAGTAGCAATAGTCAAGGTGTATCATCATTTCGATTTTTAAAAAATGTAATACACTCATTTCTGTGTCAGAGAAGAGATAAAGTACATGAAAATGAGAGATTATATTTGTTAATTATGAGAAGCAGACATGCTTCATTGAGTCCAAGTTCAAATCATAGATAGGACTGTTATTAACACAGGACTTAGTTTCTTTCTTTTTTGTTCTTCACATTTTGAACATATAAGAACGTAATTCGACCCGTTGATTACTTTAATTTTGTTGTCTCACAAAGGAAGTCATATCTGACAGAATGCACGTGGAAGGAACAGATAGAGTTCTGAAACTTTAAATGTTTAAAATTTTATACATTGAAAAACAGAACGTGCAAATGGATAGCCTACAGTATTGCTCGCACTATTGATCCCTTACATGCATAACCTGGAAAGTTCAGCTCGTGGTTTTATCGATATAACCTCTCGCTCAGCATGACGGAAACTGGTGGCGTGATTAGGTGATATTGAAGGAGGTGTATTTAACCACAAGAAAATCCTCTCCCTCGTACACACATATATACATACACAAACAAACAGAAGTACACTCATGCCAGCAGAAATACATATTATAGATTATGATTGCCAGCGATATCTATTCGAAATTGACCCAGTGGATTGGCCAGGACCTGAATGAATGTACACACTTTGATCGCAAATGATGGATATTATTTCAAACCCTTTGAAATTCCTTTTGATCACAGTTTTCTAACGTCATTTTTAAAGGTCTTGTCTCCTACCCTTATCAACGCAAATATTGACAATCAAAATATTTAGCAGAATAAATATCACCATATGCAAATTCTAGTTAACAAGAATTGTTTCGCTTTGTCTTCCAAAAACACTTACCTATTTTGCTTTGCAAATTTCCAATAAGGTCCATTTCACAATTAATATGAATACTTCATGTAACTGTCAGTTTCATGGGTCAAAACATCAGCTTCTGATCACAAATCGGCTGTTTATATTTCTAGAGTATCCGTTATGTATATATATATATATATATATATATATATATATATATATATATATATATATATATATATATATATATATAGAGAGAGAGAGAGAGAGAGAGAGAGAGAGAGAGAGAGAGAGAGAGAGAGAGAATCAGTTTTATTTCCCTTTAAATATGCAGAATTGATTAATTACTATTAATTTAGCAATTAATGAAGTTTATATAGAATCATATAATTAAAATATTTCGGATAAACTGTATACAAAAGGTGAATTCAATATGTTTCCATTAATATACATTCCGTTTCAGAATTAATAATTATCAACTGACATAAATAAAAAATCTTGTAACTTATAGAAGCCACCATTAAAATGTATGGCAAAATGAGATGAAAATGATGGATTGCTAAAGTTATTTCTGTAAAATCTATGTTCATGCGCTTAGATATTTGCTGATGAGTTTGTCCAGCGTATTGTATACCAAACCCTTTTCAAGGTATCAAATAAATAACATTTGAAATTTGCACAGTTAGTATCATAACGCATCTTAAATGTTTCGTTAATAATAAAACAGTGCGAAGATCTGAGTCTGTTACATTGACTTGTAAATGTTTTCTGTAAGAATTTAGAACAAATAAAGACATTTGTAAGATTCGTACTTCATTGGTAAGCAAGTGTAGGCTTGCTTCTGTGAAGTGATTTAAAAAATACATAACAAGATAATTGCAAAAGATTGCAATATTTGTTGCTAATCCTACCTAGATTAAACAAAGATTATACTCAACAACGAAAAGAAAGATACTTTCATCTTTGTCCATGATTTTACATTTCAGTGAATCAAAACGGTGTAAGAGAAGCTGCATTTTCGAAAGCAGTATCAATAATGTCAATTGGAGTATTACTTGTAGAAACATGTTGACGTAATTCTGTCAACGAATTCCTGAATACATCATCATCAGAAATAATCCTTCTGTGTTGCTTCGCTTGACTGTACGGTATTCCGTCTGTGTATGGGTTTGGATTGTGGATAGTAGAGATGCTACTTTTGAACACCACCTGAGAGTCCCTCCACACGTCATCCTGTATTATGATTGGTGGATGAAAAATGCATAACAAATACATATCTTGTCTCCACCAATCAGGATGCCGGATTACGTGTAGTGTGATCCAGTAGATGTACAAAGTATGTAGGGTGTGAAAATTGAAATATTTAAAAAGTTTTGAGTGAAGTTCTTAAGTCATGAAAGTTGCTAAACAGGATCTCCAAATAGTATCAAAAAATAAACAGACAAACAAACAAAAACAGAGGGGCTAAAACGAGGGACCCTAGCAATGGCAGAAGTGACTTCTATCTCCAGTTAAAAAGGGGAAAAGTTACAGAATTAGATGGAGAAGTAAAGGGTGAATCTAATTTTCATTTAAAAATATATACTTATTGATTTAAAATATTTTTTTTAAAATGTAAGCTATACTGTGGTAAATAAAAAGAATGATTATCGATGTTTTAAAATAAAATATAACAGTGCTGCACATTTATTTTATAATGTATTGTTAAAAGAATGACAGTCTTTTCTAAATGTCTTCTTGATAATGGTGACAAACTGAGGTAATTGAAGCATTATAGTCATATATCATGTGCAGAATATTTAAAGGCAATATTTTCAGAAGAGGCTTGCAAAAAAGTTAGAATTTTTTCTTTATGCGTGTAAGCTTGTCACTTAATAGTTTTGTATGTACATAAATCCGGAACATGTTTACAGTACACTGTAGAACCTACCAGCTGATTCGGCATTGGATAGAACAAAAATACTATACTATTCACAGGCAAAATACATGTTATTGAGGTCTGGTTAATTCAAGGTAATAGTGAATGAGTAAATACTGTACTTAGATATAAAACAAATTTTGAATTTCATAATGTAAAATAGTTTTTGCAAAGGGTTAACCTGAACTTCACCGAAGAAATATTAAAATTAAGCAACTAATACAAAGTTATCCGGTTGTTTACAAACTGGAAGATTTGAAAATAGAGGATATAGAGAGTTTTGAGGGGAAGGGTTATTTCTGTATGACAAAAGGATGACGTATACAAAGTTGAACAGATTTTAAAGAACAAGAGAATTAAAGGTAAAAAGTAAGTACTGGTGAACTTGAAGAGTTCTAATATATCGTTTACTAGTTGGGAACCAGCAGAAAACATTCACTCATATAATAGGTAGAATAAAATATAAACGCTACTATCAAGCAGCATGAAAACGTTCAATTTTTTTTTCAAAGCGAGTTTCTAGAATGTGAAAGATACGGTAAAAATTGTGCATGAGCAAAGTGAGCGAGTTGAAACCTGCACGTCATGCAAATTTGTATTAATCACTAGACCAGAGGGGAATAAGAAACTTCATCTGAAATTATCACAGTTAAACAACAAAATGGTACACATGAAAAACGTGTTAAGGCGACAACAATGTAGCCAATGTCCTGTCAAGGGAATAAATGACCTCACAGAAGAAATGAATAGAGACGACATTCGAGTATATGAAGTTGAGTCCAACTGCATCCCACACAAGCTGAAAAATGAATGCAACGTAAATTACTGCATTCCAAACAAGCTGAAAAACAAACGGAACGTAAAATACTGCAAGTAGGTCTGCTAGATTTTTAACAAGATAACAGGCAATAAAAATGGAATATACATTGATGCAATAATAAGAACACTTGAACTTCTCTTAAACTTCATTTTAAAATAAGTATAGCAGCGAGTTACACTAGTCAATCAACTATGCATTTTTCATAGACAAAAATGTTACCATAATACCCTCAGTCATAAAGAATTACCACAAAATTCATAAAACATCATTGTTTTGGGAAGAGTGTTCACTCCATGAAGTAAAGACTAGTGCACCTTTCAAAGTGTGCGGATATAGAGATTTTAAAGATCTAGCTTTCACAGACAACCAGTAGTATCTGAAATATAGCTACTGAAATAAATGGAAAAATTAATGTATCAACAGTTGCCAAATGCTACAAATGCCACAGAGAAACGCTGTTGGAGGAAATAGAAAAACAAAATACAATTGACTAGAGATGTAGAGACTGCATAAAACAAACTAGATTAATATGGTGTCCCGATGGAGGACATGAAAAGATTAGAGAAGAAAAGAAAAGAAAAAGCAGAGAATTAAATGTAATTCTGAGAAACAATTTAAATACAGGATCAATGTATTTGCACAAGATAAGACAATCCAACACTATTTTCTTGATTTTAAATAATTATCTTTAGATTTATTCAATAATAATAGAAGTATTAATAATCAGTGCAAAACATTCCCCTTGACTCGCAACTCGGTTTAACTCTCCAGTGAACTTGGATATTTCATAAATATTTAACGAGATAAACATGTATCTCAGTGAAACTCAAATTTTCACATATAAGTCATTGAACATTTGTGAAATTACACTCTAAACTCTGAATGTGGTGAATCAATGAAAAGATACAGATCACAGTGTAACATGGCATTTTGGCAGAATGAACTAAACTGGGCAGTATGGATGATAACATCCGGTTGCGTTATTTCATACTAGCATTTGATAGACAAAATGTTCCAGGAACTCTATCATCTCCAGAGAAGATAACTGCCAGAGGCAGTACAGGTACTGTATTGTTTCCGGTGGAGAGGACTGTCAGAGACATTACAGATACCGTTCCAGAGTTATTGAAATTGGTATACAATATGTTACGTTTACTTGCAGATGAGGCAACTGCTGTCCAAATGTGAAAAACTGTTATCAGATGACGATGCATTAAAATCTAATAACAACAGCATAGAATTGAAACAGTTTAATTTGATCTGCATTCATTTCCAAAGTACATCCTGGCACGACTGGAGATACATCAAGGCAACAATAAATACTTCATCGATAGTGGGCCAGAAGAACACAAAACTGTACGTCAATTTTTTGGGAAACCTCTATAAGCTGTTGTTTAGCTGCTTACAAACTTAAATACAACAATGTATCAGGTACTGATGAGTATCGTATATTTTTGCCAGCTGATAAAATGAATTATATGACAGAAAAAGAAGAATCAACTGTCCGGTATGCTTCCTTCTGCAAGAAAGTAACGGTGTTACAGATGAGGGAATATCTACATTAAATCAAAGTATCAGACTGTATGTAATCTACATCTCAGACCCACGGGTTCAAAACAGAAAAGCAATTACTCAGTCCGTTGCAATGGTATCAGACAAATTGATGAACCTACTAATTCTAGGACAGTAAGGTGAGATCATCATGGAAAATTCCAACAATATAAAACAAATTCACAAGGGAAATTGAACTATACTGTTTTAGATGACGGTGTCTTTTGCTGCCGAGTGACTTGGTCATGAAAATGGGTAGCATAGTTGGATACAACAACAATTTACCAAAATTCGGGGATTCGTTTTAAATTGGGTTTAAATCGTGCCATTAATTCTCAGGTAATCAAGAGCGGTAATCCAAAGGCTGATAAACAACCCGTAAAAGTAAGACAAAAACTGCAGAGGACAAACATGAAGACAAAGTAAGTAAAAATTATGTTGAGAAGAAGGACCAGGATGATATTTCTTTAAAATACCTAGAAATCGGTGACGATGTTGTGCATAGCGCAACTGCTAATTCTATGAGATACTCTGGCGTCCAAAAGTCACATGTTAATTTAGAAACGCAAACAAACAATATAGATCATAAAATAAATAAACCATCGTTTATTTTACATGCATGATTGTGGGAGCTGGTATCGTTTACTTATTAAATAGGTTACGAATCGGTATTATATATTTCATAATGAGAGATTGAAATATATCAGAGGCGATATACCTTTTGGATTTTCCCATTTAGGAAATATGTCTGCCCTTATGTATGTTATCCAAATCTGTATTTCCATATTTATGTCTATTTCATTCTTCTTCTTCTTCTTCTTCTTCTTCTTCTTCTTCTTCTCTCTCTCTCTCTCTCTCTCTCTCTCTCTCTCTCTCTCTCTCTCTCTCTCTCTCTCTCTCTCTCTCTCTCTCCATTAGGATGAACACATCTTAAAATTCGAGACTGTAGACCCTCTAGTATCCATTTTTTTAATCAAGAAGGAGGCACCAAAATAAAATGCACAAAACTCCAAACAACAAAAAGGAGGCTTCCAGTATTTACTTTCTTTAAATAGTTTTACACATGAATCCTGCAAATTATTGGTGACTGAACTTACATGAACTTTTGATGTTCAATATTCTGTCACACATACAATATCGTATGCCTTTTACACTGTACGACAAACGAACACAATTTGAGGAAAAATGCTTGGTTAAATATAGTAATACAATTGTTTAATAACGATTCTAACTCTCAACACAGTCATAATCATGTTTGAAAACGATAGAGAAATCGGGCATTGATGAGTGTTGATTGCAAACCTAAATTAACTTACACACGAAATTTGAGTGCAGCATCTGTTACGGAGCTAGACTGCAAGCTTGCCAAGGCCAAAAATTCAAATTTGAATGCAGAAATGAAAACAAAAATCCATGCAAGTAAACTCATAATTATTGAAATCTTTTGTTTAAAGATGTTACGCTCTGAAATCTGTCAGATATGACCGCTCTTTGGTGTTTCTACAGTACTCCCACCCCAACAATGTTCACTATATCAATCTGCGTAAAGAATGTGTTAACGAATATAAATATTTATTAATTTTCGTTTAAAAACAGTCATTAATTTCACAAATACACAATGTTAAGCATATTATGTCCAAGCTAAATTTGTAAAAGGTCGCTATCCGACATTTTTTGTAAATTTCAAAACTTATTTATATCGATGTAGTAATTCAGCTGTTAATCGTATTGGCACAGAATGGAGAAAAATCCAAGCTTATCGACGGGGTTTTTGCCTTAAGTGAAGTGGAAACATTTTGTATTGTCACTCGTGGCTTCACCTGTCGTGACAATACAATGTTTCCCACTTCAATCGTAAAATATTTCTTTATACTTACTCAAAAGACGTACATATCCTCTTTTGAACTCTTCTAGTCACATTGTTCACACCACTGACCAAAAAGTGCGAGTGGCAAACCAGCACTATTTAATAACCAACCTATCACACTACCCATAATTTCAGGTAATCCTGATGCTGCTGCTCTTTTGGTTAAATCGAACAAATAATCGGCTAAGTTTTCAAGCCAATTTTAATCATTTCCAAACCTGCTTGTCCTGGAGTATGTGTAGTTTAGGTATGAGGAAAAGTAGGAAAATCAATACTTCTTATCAATTAGATAGAACAACTGTTGATATTGTCTGTATAATCTTTGTAACAATTGGTGCTATTGTTTCACCAATTTGTTTAAAACATTTTCATAGCCTTTTTTCTAATGATTTTTTCAATTGATCTTTTCGAATTGCTGAAACTGCTATCGAACAGTGTTAGATGTCCAACTACTTGCATTTGTATGATTTCAATAGTTTCCAACTGTTCTTGTTTTACAATATTTTGTTGGGTATTTTTTTTTTTGCTGATGTCATTGTTTAGCTATTCAATATAAATATATTTTTCAAATATTATTTGTCTTCAAAATCAAGTTTTGATTTGACAACGTCCACAGTATTTACAGATTCACATAATTCTCTTTCCTCTTCTGTAGCAAATAATCTTTTCTCGACAGGTCGAGGTTCTCCACTTTGAATTTTCGCGTGACAATCATCGATTATAGTCTCTGCTTCTCTGATCTTCTGGTCAATGGTTCATTTGTGTCTGTTGCTTGGATCTCTATTTCTCGGGTACTAGTATTGGTTGTCCGATAGTAACTGATGGTTCAGTACGATATTCTCTTGGAGAGATACTATACAATTTAGATTGTGTCTCTAACAATTGACTTTCGGAAAGATCTACTGTTTATTCTGTGTCTCTAACCCTATTTAATCTATCCTGAAATTAATCTATTATGGTGGAAGTAGGAACAGTTGAACTTTCCCTAAAACTTTTTCAAGGACCTTCCGGTCCTTCTTTGTACATAAGTCTACGTAATCTCATCACAAATCAATGTTCATGGGCGAAAGTACCAAATTATTGTTCGTTGCTATATACTAGTCTTTTAATTCGTTAACAAAATTTGATCCTTAGGGTATTATCCCTGTTATACTAAGTGATAAAATAATTAAATCAACTGTATTAGCGAATCTGTCTGTGGATTTGATATATATTTCACGATTACCATCTCTATGCATACCTCTCGCATATTTGCTTACTGGGCCAACGGTGTAACCATAATGTCCGAATAAACAAGTAAATATGACTTTTTTGTTTTGTTTGTTTGTTCTGTATTTTCATAGTATCAACACTTACTATGCTTGTTATCTTTAAAACCACTATCAAAATGTACAGGCTTGGTAAAGAGTAACCACCTTCTGTAGAAGTCAATAGATGGGAGACCGAGTATTTTAGATGTCGTGTTTACTTTGATCCGTTCTTTTAGTACTTAAAGTATCCTGCTTGTAGCCAATTGTGGTATCCTGTGGTACCTTTGTCTCAAAATACTCGTTGTTGTGCTCTCTGTTTTCATCTGTCCACTTTTACTTTTTTTGGTATACTTTTTAGGTATTCTTTCCAATGCTTTCTTCTGTCATCTCTCCATTTGTTTCATGTACTCATTTTTTCACACCTCCACTTTTTGAAGTACTCTTTGATGAATCTTTTCATCTCTCAACTTTTTGTCCTAAGATTACTTATTCTCTTTGTTTTCATCTTTCCATTTTCTGATGTACTCTTTTTTACTACATTTGCAATAATTGGCTTTTTAAAACTATGTCATGATTTTATCATCACCAAACTTTGAACACGTCTTGAATAGTATAAATTTTATTTTTGCAATTTGATAACAAAAATCTACGAATTGTAACCATGGAAGTCATCTTGTTATTTCCCCTTCTTTCTTTTTGGAATCTTGGTGTCGTATCTTTCATTGCCAAATAAATGGAAGGTGATCAAAACAAAAGCAAGATTATATCAAGGTTGCAAAAGTGTCTGAAAAGATAACTTCACAAAGAACAAAAGATCCACGTAGATTTGAAAATGTAGCCAACTTGGAAAACGTTCACACACATTTAAACAAATCAAAGCAGAGCCAGTAAAGAACAATAGTCTACAAAGTCACAAGATTATGAAATCACATTACGTGATAAATTAGCATAACACGAAATAAATTGTTAGATTGTGGAGTTACTGTTTGATGAATTTTGTTCGCTTGGTTAACATGTAAAGTTACATCAATACTTTAGCGCACAGTAGTAGATGACAAAAAAAAAATGAACAATCAACCAAAGTACAAGGGAAAAATCCAGCCATGATAGTATCTTACAACGGTGAAGCAGTGGAGCACGGACGCTTAACGTCAACCTCTACTATGTACAACACAATACCAAAAATGTTGTAACATAAGCTTAAGTCTGTTCTCCAGTTACCTAACTTTTACAGGCAATAAATCAAGACATGTCAAGAAAAACAAATAAGATTTTCAACACAATTTTCCACGCGGCATTTAAATCAGTTGTCATAGTTACACACAGCATGCTTTTAAAGTAGCTATTGAAGTTTTTTAATGTGTCCTCCATCAACAATGGACATTGAAGAAATTGCAAAATTGATCATTCCGTGTTCACTCAATTTACAAATGACTACCTGATAGCACATGGACTTTTACCGCACAAAACGTTAACACGTACAGCTGAGTTTTAAATTGAACATACATTGCTAACAGACTTCAAGTATATTCTACATAAATACCAATATATCAAGCAAAATGAAAAGGAAAAAAACACACACACCCAAAAAAAACAACCACAAACATCATCAACATAATTTACAGCTCTGCTCTTACTGTTACATAGAGCATGAGAAGCCATTGAAATTTACAATTGGTCCTCCATCAACATTGGATATTGGTGGCGTTTTCAAGCTTACCATTTCAGTTTCTTTCTGCCCAGTTTACAATAGACTACATGATGACCATTGGACTTCTACTTGATACAATTGCTACTGAATACAGAGTGAGTAGCTTTTGTATTAAGGTAATTAGCTTATGAGTGAGTGACACGCAGCGCAACGTCGTATTCGAGAACTTACAGAGATCATGCATGATATGGTCAAAAGAGATCGAATACTACAAAAAGAAAAACAATATACAGAATGGTATACAAAGCTTTGAAATAGTTCGAGGAGAGGCAAGTATGGAAACAATTTCAGATGGTATAGGTACTTCAGCAGATGGATTGTGTTTATCTGGAATAGCTAGTGGTGTAGTTGTTCCGTTAATCTTCACAGGATTTAGCACAGGAGTCACAGGAATTGTGTTAAATGCTTTGAATGAAAAATGACTCGCAATATAGATTTGACATATGATGTAATAGCAACATCAACCATCGATGCATTGAGCAGTATCGATGAACTGATAAGCAAGGCTATCACTGATAACTAGATAATCGATGATGAGTTCATTTATGTCATCAACGAGTGCAACGAGTACAAAGAGATATAAAAAGTCACTTCTTGAAACTAACTATATTTTACCAATCCAATTTATAACAGAAATGACAAACTATGTTTCGTTGCAGAGTAAACTTTTTGTTGGGTATTACAACATATCGGATGAATAATGTCTTTTACTAAATTAATGACAAGAATGAACTAGGTGTCTCTTAATACAACTTCCAAATGTACTTGAAAATAAAAGTAAAAAAAGGAATTGCTTCAAATGGTGATAACGATAAAGTATTGATGTTGAATGTTGAAACATGACTCAAAAGTTAAAATCACTCTGAGTAACAATTACAAACTATACAGAATCATCTACAATACTGAATTGTTAAAATGAATCAGATACAGTTTGCGGGTTGTTCAAACCAAAAAGTCTCTACATTTTCCTAGCTCAAATCAAAGACACAAATACTTACACTAATGGATATTATATTTGTCGACACTTTTACCAGCTGACAATGTGTTTCACGGATATGTTGCTTCGTACAATGTTTCTGGCAATTATAAACAATTACAGAGATGTATAATTAACAGATTGAATATCAGCATAAGAGAAGAAGATGATAAAGTTATTGATTTTAACTTCATGCCTGTAATTTTTCTTTGCAACGCAAAGTATATAGAGTAAGCACAGAATGTTTGAAAATATATCACGTCGAGATTTCAGTGTACATTTAAACAGTGAGACAAAAACAGATGCAAAAGATACAATACTTGGTTAAATGATTAACAGTGACTTAGTTAATTTATGTGACCCGGACAGATTAACTGATGCAGAAAATTAAAGATCTGTATTGAGAAGAGCTGATAACCAGATACATGTACAAATACACTTAATTAGAATAATGTGAAAGACATCAAAACCCTGACGGAACAGGTTGGCAATAAATGAACTGCTTTTTAAGATAATGGTAATGATCCTAGTGAAATCTCAGAGCTACAAAAACAGATTGATCGGAACAGGCAACAGATTTTAGAAGCTCAAGACTTGTTCAACAGAGAGTCAGTACGTTATCTACTGCCGAATAAAACCCTACAATCAGTAATGGAAAAAGCAGATAATTTGCCTAACGTTAGGCAATTTTTACAACAGCTCGAACAGAGAATAAACAGTGAAATAGATGCTTTTGTTAAGTGACATGTAGAAAATAATGTAAGCTATGGGAAACTACATCACTTTACAATCTCAGTTGGAGAAGTTACAGAGACACTTGAATAACGAAATCTAACAGAACGATCAAGAGATTAGAACGCTAATGAATGAACCTGAGCAACACGATCGCGGCTAACACTAATTCGTTGTCAGAGGTGCAGAAAATAAATAATGTAAAGATAGATGATCTCAAAAACAAACTGAATGTGAATGAAAGCATGATCGTATCAATGCCAACAACATACGATCTATCTATTACAGATTTGAATGATATAATCAAAACGATGAAAGCTATTACATTTACAACACATTGCAGACTGAGATTGAACAAAAGATAGAAAAGAGTACGTTGATTGAGAAGTGGTCATTAACATTGGTTTGGTGCAAGGTAACAGTGACGAAATAGACCAACAGATGAAGAGGTTAAGCAAAGATTTAATTGGTCTGGAGAATATGTTTACAATAGCTACTGATGTGTTCAAAACTGAAGTAAATAAAAGAACACTCGGGATAAGTGTTAGAATTGACAAAATTACAAGTGACATAGAAGATGTTAAGACTGATATAAACAAAAAGACATTAACGTTAAATGGCACCATTGACAGAATTAACACTGAAAATGAATGCAAGCATAGAGTCATTCAAAACTGAACACGGAAATGGATGTAAAGAGCATTGCACTGGAAGTTAGAATGGATGAATTGGAAAAAGAAATTGATGAAATTGATGAGCACAAAAATAAGTTTGAGGAGAAAACGAAACTAATGTCTGAATGTATATTGTTCTACGATTTTCGAATTGTACCGAATTATGACTCTATCCACCCGGATGGTAGTTTGGAAAATGAGACATCTTAAGCATTGAACTAACTAGCCATAGAGAACTTGTGAAAGGGTTGTTAAAAGTGTTTAAGCCCGAAACTACAGCTTAGGCATTAGTTAACATTTATGGATTTAACTATGTTCCATCACGTTTTGCTGAACATACATTACACGCAATAGATGTTTCGCAACATATCATTAGACACAATATGTTAGGCTTAGAAACAAATTTTGTCAACGTAAATTTTGAAGATCTATTTTATTTTTCGAGTGAACGTATTGCGTTTTGCATTGGGTTAGAGGTACACAACCAACGAGTTAGTTAAAGATTAGATATAAAAAAGGAACCAGTAGATATGCTTTGCAGTTTAAAAAGAAGCACGTCCACACTACCTGGAAGAGAAAAATATTTTACTCACTGGGTATAAATTGAAACGACTATGTTCACAGAATGCTAAAAGCTGGCAGCAAGATCAAAATTTGCTACTCTAGAATACAATAACTTACTATAGCAGCGATTGTTATTGGAGGTGCAAAAGCTAACTGTATAGCATTTTACAGGAAGCAGTTATCTCTTCAAGTTATCTGATCCTAATGGAGCCGATGAAGACAGAATTAGAAACTGCACCGTAGTATAAATATACCAGAGTAAAATTGCTGACTTCATTGAAAACGGGACCAAGACTTGAATTGAAAATAGAGAGATTACTGATGCTTTCGACCTTTATGCTGCTCATAGCGATGATGGTAGGAATGGTGTAAATAATTCCAAACCTTGAAAAACAGAGAAAACCAAAAATTAATATAGTTACCGACCTTCAAATGAATAAGTCAAATTTGAAAACATTTTCATCGCAATTATGATGGGTGTAGGCGTGTATGTTGCTTACAACATTTTGTAGGCATTTTTTTTTTTTTTTTTTTGCACAATTAATAGCGACGATGTCGATTTACGGTAAATACATAACACCTAACAAGCAGGAAAAGATACCTCATGGAGTTAAATACCTCAAATCCAACTGTATGACGCAAACACCTAGCAGCATTACATCAGAACAAACTTTGCAAGCTTGTACACAAAAACTCAAATATCATTATTGTACCTGGTAGTTTCTTCGAGTCATTTGACACGAAGGTTAAATGACATGTTAACAATACAGTAGTAAACCACTTGGGTAGAATGTTCGTAAACGACTTTACCATATCATAAGTGAGCGATGATCTTTTCTAGTTAAATGAGTACAGCATTTTCATAACACACAAAAGTTTAAGGTTACCTGTATCGGTCGGGATAACCAGAATTGAGCAAGATATCATGAATGAAAATTTGATGAAGTTGAGATCAAGGACTGTTAAAACGCAAAACACTGGTACTAAAATTGTACAGTTGTTAGTGTTTGGAAAGAGGCTTAGGATACCAATTGACTTCCAAATACTAACAGATCATTGTCCACTGTATCCATGTGCTGTTCCACAGTATTTTAGATTTAACTTTACATCACCAAAGCGTCTGAAGTGATAGAAGGCGCTGACCAGAAGTGCAAAATTGGAAAGCATTTGTGAATCAATTGCTCAAACGGTGAATGACAAAGACAGAAAAGGACTCGCTTTATTTTATCAATGCAAAACGAGATAGAATGTGCTTGAATGGTGTTGTGATATTATACAAAAGGACTGGTAAAAGTGATCCCGAAATGTTTTATAACTCGGCAATAGAGAAGATCTAGGTGACTATGCAAGATCTACCAAAACAAGGTTTATTTCCATTGCTTTCAACTGAATACGTCTTTGATATTTGCATTACAATTTCGTACGAGTAGCTCGTACTTGAATGATAACACTCTTTTGCAATAAACCACATAAGGGACTTTCAATTGATGATAATCTTTTAACTTGACATCTTATCTCTTTTCAGGCATTGTAGTCTCTCTAGTTAATAGCATGATATCTATCGAGTTTCCAAAATCTAGCATAGTCTTTTGTGATCTGATAACTTTTCTGATGCATTGAAAAATGTAAGCAGTTTCACAGATGTGTTTCTTCCAATCATCTTCGCTTACTCGTGATGATATTGATTTTGATAAAAAAAATGTATCCTTCTATTTTTTTTTAACCTCAGCATTCATATTTAGTACGTGTCCTTTACATATCCTTTGCATATTCCCTTTTGTATACCACAGGCATATCAATAGAAGCCTGGGGCTATATAAATTGTTTTGTCAGTAGTTCTGAGATTTCTGAGTCAATGTCTGAATAAAGTATAATAAAGTTATATATATATATATATATATATATATATATATATATATATATATATATATATATATATATATATATATATATATATATATATATATTATAAAAGTAAAAAGGAATAGTTTCTTATAGCGTGATTATCGGCATACATACATCTGAACGTATGCTAATATTATGTATATATGCACTTAAATAAGTCTATGCGTGCATGTGTTTGAGGGTACATCCATCAACCCATTCATACAAACAGACAGAGGGACAACCATTTAATACAAACATACATAGATACATCCCAGTCTGAAGAAATAAACCGGTATCTACAAAGCTAATGACTTTCCATCAACATCAGGTATGTTATTGGTGAACATGTAGCAAATTATATTAATTTGAAATCTGGACATGGCTAGAAAAAGTTACGGAAATAAATGGTCATTGAGCGCAGTATACAGTAGACAAAATATATTAACACCATCCTTCCCAGGCCTCTATAGATATGCCTGTGCTATTAAAAAAGGAAACGTGTAATAGATATGTAAATAAAAGGTGGTTAGGACGGGGAAAATTTAACTTAAATGTTCTGTAGCTGTGTCACATATATGTGGTAAGGGCAGTAGATACCTTTTCAAATGTGCTAAACAGAATGTTGTGGTAAAAGGGACGAAGCCGTGGTATACAAAATGTAGTGAACTGTATGAAAGTGTGATTTCATATGACAAGTTTACGTTGTCGTTCGAAATTTTCTTGAAACATGCTGGTTCGCAGGTTGGATGTGAAAATAATCCTCGGGTGCTACAGTGCACCTCGGATGATCTTGACTTTCTAGGTCATGGTGAATGGTGATGACAATGCATATGAATCAATCATCTCGTCTCGTTTCATAATGCTACTCGCTGGATAGGTGCTGGTCAGTTACAATAGCTATTGTTCAGTCACAATAGATATTAGTTAGTCAGAATAGGTATTGGTTAGTCAAAATATGTCTTGATTTTTCATATTAGATATTAGCCAGTCAGAGTGAGTTCTTGCCTGTCCTTAGGTGTGTCTGACTCACTCTTTCAATTTTCATAACCCCTAGAGTGTCCCGTCATGTTAAATTTCTATAAACCCTATAGTGTCACACTAAGTATTAAATTTCCCATGGGGTCTATAAAATGCTAATGTTAAATTCCCATTGGTGACTAGAAACTGCTAATGTTAAATTCCAGCAGATGGACAAAGTGACCCATCCCCATGTTAAATTATCACAGATGGCCATAGTGCCGTATCCCCATGTTAAATTCCCATAGGCTCCCGTAATGCATCGATCCTTTTAACATGGATTTCCATGGAACCCCATACCTACGCAAATTTGCTATAATGTTAATTTCCATATCGCTCAATAACGACCCATTCCTGTTAAATTCCCGTAGTACCCCATAAAACTTGGACCATTTTTAACATGGATTTCCTATAGGGTCCCATATCTTCCCATATTGCCATAATGTTAATTCCCATAAGCCACCATACCAACCCATCCATGTTAAATTCCTGCAGGGCCCCGTGAAACCTCGACACTTTTAAACATGGCTTTCCCATAAGGGCCCATACCGTCCCACAATGTTAAATCTCCATGGTGGGTCCATAGTAACATTCACCATGTTAAATTCCCATAGGTCCCATAGTAACCCATCCGTGATGTTAAATTTCGATAGGGCCTCATAGTGTTATCCGTAATGTTAACTTCCATAGGGTCCTATAACGTCCCATCCATAATGTTCACTTTCCATAGGGCCCCATAAACTCTTGTCCCCCCGTCCCCCTCCCCCAAAAAGGACCCCATAGTGCCCGAGCAGAGACCACCATACCGTCCCATAATGTTAAAGTCCTGTTGAGTCCCATTATAATGTTAAATTCCCTTTAGGCCCCATACCGTCCCATAACGTTAAATTCCTTTAGAGCCCCATAAATTGCTTATGTTCAGGTCCCGTAGGGCCCCATAAACCGTTCATGTTCAATTTTGTTAAACTGTAAGAAATTTGTACTATTTTTTTTAATTCTTATTCCTCGCGGCTATTTTAAACAACTGTTTCAGTGTATAAGACGCCAATCAGGAGATAAATATCTACCAAAATTGAAGACTGGTTGTCGCCATGCCAGCAAGTATCCTGTACCTTATAAACGACAAGTAATTAATATATTTATTCATATTGCCTGATATTTAATATAAAGATTGTTGTCTGGATAAATACTCATTTTAGGACAACAAAAAACATCATATATCATCCTTTGGTAAATCGTTCAGTTCATAGACGTCGATGTGTGAATTCTCGGATAAATCTCTTAGATCAAATCGTAATTGCAGACAGATATGGCAATTAAATCAACAACAAAGCTGTATACGAGGAACACATATACAACATAATAACACTTTATATTACTCTTTTAATTTATTTAAGCAATAGGAGCAGTGATATCGTAGCATTCAGTGGAAGAAAAGAAAGTAAAAAAAAAGGGGGAGGGAGGGGAGGGTAGTGCCTCAGCCTAAAGTTACAGAAACACACTTGAACAGACTTTTTATCTACCTTTTCAATTACAAGTTTTTCGTAAATTCGTTATTTTTTAACGCAAAATTTTACAGAAAATAGGAATTGATATGACTTTTTATTGCAGTGTTCGATTGTAATGATAAAAAAGTACGTTAATTGTCAAGCTTTATTGTCTAATATACCATAGTCAGGACGTAGTGTATGACCCGGCATGTGTAATTACATGATGTTGAGTGATATTACCTAAAGATATTGACTCTTCTAACCCAATCTGGTTTTCGATAGCTGTTCACACCTTGATATGAAGAGCGATAAGAAAAAACGCGAGCAACTCGAACAAGTGTATGTTTTGTTTTGTTTTGTTTTTGTGTTTATTTTTGGGGGGTTTTTGGGGAGAGGGTTGAGGGGGGGGGAGGGAGTTACACGGTACCAAAAGATAAGACAATGTACACGGCATGGGTAATCGCTGTAAAAACAGAATTTAGTCACATGATGAAGTAAGCTGGGTAAAATAATACCGTACCTAAAATATAATGATATCCTCTGTATGAAATTATTTACACAAGTTAAGTAAAAATATTTTAATCGATTGAAAAATGGGAAGAAAAAAAAATGAGGAAAGTTTTCCTGCAAGAAGAAGTCATCTAAAGTACGAGCTATAGAAATCATCTAAAGTACGAGCTATAGAAGTCATCTAAAGTACGAGCTATAGAAGTCATCTAAAGTACGAGCTATAGAAGTCATCTAAAGTACGAGCTATAGAAGTCATCTAAATTACGAGCTATAGAAGTTATCTAAAGTACGAACTATAGAAGTCATCTAAAGTACGATCTAGAGAAGTCATCTAAAGTACGAGCTATAGAAGTCATCTAAAGTACGAACTATAGAAGTCATCTAAAGTACGAACTATAGAAGTCATCTAAAGTACGAACTATAGAAGTCATCGAAAGTACGAGCTATAGAAGTCATCTAAAGTAGGAACTATAGAAGTCATCTAAAGTACGAACTATATAAGTCATCAAAAGTACGAGCTATAGAAGTCATCTAAAGTACGAGCTATGCAGGTCGTGTAGGCGTGCGATATAGGTGTCATTTTTAAGAATGTGAAAACTCATATCTTTAAATGGAGATTATTCAGTTTATCGATCAATATTACTTGCAAGATCATTATATTATCGCCCCATTAAATAAATTTGTCAAAATCAGTATTAAAGTACGTAGACACTTTTTTCGGGGTGGGGTGGTCGTGGCGGATGAGGCGCGTTAAAACCGGAACGTTTCCTCGAGTAAGTTTTCTTTACAACTAGATGGAAAAAATTGTGCTCTGGTAACGCTTAAAATGCAGGTGCTTTCGGGGGCTGCACCCCTTGGGCCTTTACCTGGGTTCCATCCCACAGACCCCTTG
Organism: Margaritifera margaritifera; assembly: GCA_029931535.1. Taxonomy (NCBI): domain Eukaryota; kingdom Metazoa; phylum Mollusca; class Bivalvia; order Unionida; family Margaritiferidae; genus Margaritifera; species Margaritifera margaritifera. Next base: position 634,032 of record JAQPZY010001351.1, read on the forward strand.
TCTACTTGTTTACGCACCCCAACCCTACCCCCAAACGATATTCCAATATCCGCTCCTGAGATCGACTGTAAACCGGATTGAATGTCGCGCTATGATGTCACGATGAAAGCGCAGCGTATTGGAGACAATTTTTACTAAACCTGCACTGGTAATGGTTAGACCTGCACTGGTAATGGTTAGACCTAACGTTCGATTTTCATGACTCAGGTTAGTTGTTCGGCTGCCATTGTAAAAGTTCATAGCGATCGATAAATGTTCGTCCAGAAGTTTTGTGATGATAACTAAGGTGCCGATCACTCAGCAATCAGGTATGATTTTGTTTTGTTTTTGTTGCTTTTAACGGCACTTTCAACACATTATTAAACATACTTTTGGGTAAAATTACGTTCGTAATACATTTTGAAACAACAATTAATATTTTATTGAAGATCAATAAAGGCGCATAATGACTACGATGACTTAAACTTTAAATCGATAAGTAATGAACGCTGCGATTGTGACATGATGTCATTTGGTTAGCAAGGTACGTGTACATGCAAGAGCGGTTTCTGTAACGCTAGTAAACGTCCTGGAATGTAAACAGCGGCCATTTTGAACTACCCACAAGCCCATTGTTATATATCATAATAACTTCATTGACTTCAAAACTATTTTTTGACGTGTCATCATTAATAGCAACGAAAAAAATTGTTTGAGGCTGTTGAAACCCAATTATTTCTTCTTTTTTCCCCTTAAAAGTTGCAGTAATAACATCAAAATTAAAAGTGCAGGTATTTCATTGATGGTTAAAACGTCGTCGATTGTAATTTTCAACACCTGTCATTTTATAAGGATCTCTTTGCACATTCAGCTCGATGTTCGTATGCCAAAAAACGTATCAATTAGGGAAGTATCTCTACGAATACCACTGAGTCTATTTCAATGAGTCGAAGTTATTTGACTCGTACCGGAAACAGACGAGGATTTATTATATAGTTTTATAATAAGATATTGAATTATATCAGTTGGAGAAAATTGATATCGCCACATTACCGATACAGCTTTTATCGCCACAGTTGCCCATTTAGGAAATATATCTGCCTGTATGCATATTATTCAAATCTGTATTTCCATACTTATGTCTATTTCATTTTTCTTCTTCTGCTCCTTCTCTCTCTCTCTCTCTCTCTCTCTCTCTCTCTCTCTCTCTCTCTCTCTCTCTCTCTCTCTCTCTCTCTCAAGACCGTAGACCCTCTAGAATACATTTATGTAATCAATAAATAAGTGCCATTAAAAAAATCCCTCCAAACGACAACAAGTAGGTTTCAAGTATTAACTTTTAAATTAGTTTTCCTCATGAATCATGCAAATTATTAGTGATTGAATTTACATGACCAGTTGCTAGTTTATATTCTGTGTCAGATAAATATAGTATCGTATACTTTTTTGCACTGTACGACAAACGGACACATTGTTAGGAAAAACTCTTGATTAAATATAGTAATAAAATTGTTTAAGTATCGATTTTAATTCTCAACATAATCGTAATCATATTTGAAAACGATGAAGAAATCGGGCATTGATTAGTGGTTATAGCAAACCGAAATTAAGTGACAATAGAAATTTGGGTGCAGCGTCAGCTAGTGTACTAGACTTCAAACTTGCCAAGGCCAAAAATACACGTTTGTATGCAGAAATAAACAAAACAAAAAAAAAGAACCAAAATCCATGCAAGTAAACTCACAATTATTAAAATCTTTTGTTTAAAGATGTTATGCTCTGAAATCTGTCGGATGCGACCGCTCAGTGATGATTCTACAGTACACCCACCCCAACAATGTTCACTGAATCAATGCGCGCAAGAAATGTGTTAACAAAAAAAAAAATCTCTTCCTTTTCGTTTGAATACAGTCATTAATTTGACAAAGTACACAATTTGAAGCATATTATGTACAAGCTAAATCTGTAACAGGTTACTGTCCTAAAATTATTGTAAAATTTGGAAACTTCGTTTTATCTGTGTAGTAATGCAGCCGTTAATCGCAATGGCACAGAATAGAGAAAACAAAATCCGTGCGAATTGATGGTTTTTGCCTTAAAAATACATAATAAAAAGAAAATCTACGGGGGTTTTTTTGTAGATATAAGGAAATATTTCACTCGTGAAGTAGAACATTTATTATTGTCACAATGTTTCCCACTTCTATCGTGAAATATTTCCTTATATCTACTCAAGAAACGTATCGTCTATGTTCCTACTGAATATAAAACCTGTAAAGTATCCTCAGTCAAATACAGTCTGCATGACACCACAATGACGCCTCATATACCAGAGGATGGCATCACTGTGACATACCAAAACAGACAACGTCACTTTATATGTAGACATTCACACGTTTCCAGTCTCATCTACCACATTATAGAGCCTAAAATTTCTTCATTTTGATTGCCTTTTTCTGTTCAAATTAAAGCCATTATTTTAAATGATTTACACACAAACACACACACGCACGCACGCACGCTCCCACAACATGCATGGCAATGTCTGTCATTTATAGCGAAATCGTGCGAGGTGGATCTTAACCACCAATGAGTGCAAGTTTACTCTTGTTTCTCCGGTCTTAACCACCAATGAGTGCAAGTTTACTCTTATTTCTCCGGTCTTAACCACCAATGAGTGCAAGTTTACTCTTGTTTCTCCGGTCTTAACCACCAATGAGTGCAAGTTTACTCTTGTTTCTCCGGTCTTAACCACCAATGAGTGCAAGTTTACTCTTGTTTCTCCGGTCTTAACCACCAATGAGTGCAAGTTTACTCTTGTTTCTCCGGTCTTAACCACCAATGAGTGCAAGTTTACTCTTGTTTCTCCGGTCTTACCACCAATGAGTGCAAGTTTACTCTTGTTTCTCCGGTCTACTCCTCTGACTTATAGGATAGTTCATTGTAGCATCAGTACACACAGAGAGATAGAGAGAGAATCAATACGTCTTGCTACAAAAGACAAGATACACTGTTCTTTGCTTATTATTTATTGTGGGCTTCTTTGGAAGACGGTTAGAGATAAATGTAAAACATAAGAAAAAATTATTTACCTTCATCTTATTATCGTTTCAAGTAATAAAAAAAAATATTCTAGAAGAGCATTTCTCTATTCCGAACATGCAAATCAGCCCACGACCAGTATGGAGTTTTAAATAATCACTTATGAATATCTTACAAATGTAAAATAAAATGGTTCGTATAAAAAGAAAGGATTCCAAATCAATGTTTGATTCAGCTACACATAGTGCGTGTTTCCAATTAGTGAGGCGGATGGTGATCTATATGAAAATGAGTGGAGCACAATGAACTCGAAGTCAACTTTGTTATTGCAGTTCGAGCACTTCTGTTTTAATCCTGTTGTTGGAGTACTTCTTTCTATGACCAAAGCATGAAGCATATTGGGTCCATGGGTCCCGCATGTGTAAACATTTCCTGTATGCAACTGAAACCGGCAAAATCCCTCATCATGTCACCTGAAAATAAATACAATTAGATCAGAATCCCAAATTTTACCATAGTTTTATGAGTATAATCTACTTAAAACATAAGATATGGAGGCACGTAGTTCGAGGTGTATAGTTTTAATTTCGCTATTTTTTTAAAAATTTAATTTATCCCAATGTTGTCGTCAAATCTTTCGAGTAATATACATTGAGAACTGCACGAAATATGGAACAATAAACGAGATATTGGATCTAACAAGAGTAAACACGAACATCTAAACACTCCTCTTCAATCAGCAGCAGAAGTCGCGATGAGCGTTTGAGGCCTGCCACAATATATTTGTCGTCTGGTGCTTCAAAATTTGGTAATTTTATAACAAAACTTTCCGTCTGCACAAATTAAAAGCTTCCCCTTTGGGCTGCAAATTTAGCTCGTGTTACAGGGATCATCGGAGAATATTTGTATGACGTCACAATTAAGCGTGTCCAGTGCTCTGGTTGGCAGAACCACTATGGCAGCGAAGGAACGAGACCGATTTCTCATATTATGCAAATGTATTACCAAATGAAGTGCGTGCTTGATATATGCAAAAGCTCGTTTACCTGTATCAATATTTTAAATAAAATCAGCCTTTCTATTTTCTTGCCATCTAGGTTTTTCTGATAATGTATTATTGTCAATAGGTAAAATTTGCTTAGTTTTGTGGTAAAAGCTAAAACTAGTAATTAACCAGGTGTGACCAACTGTAAAAAGTGGGTCAAGTTCATGTACGCAGAAACTATTATCATATTTTAGATCGTTGCTAGAAACAACATAATAATCAATAATCTATATGTATTTCAGAAAGTTGTAGAACCAACACTCGCATCGTCACCACATCTTCAATTTAATATAATAATATTATTATTTCTACATATGTCTATCAGTATTTTTCCCAGTGTTATTAATTTCCTGATCTAGTGTTACTAGTTTCTTATGCAATTTATACATGTCGAGAATTTTCACGGTATCATTGAAAACGTTAACGTAATCGGCACCGAAATTGAAGTGTTTGAAAAAGAACTTATTTTTTCGAAATAATCATTGATGTTATGAGTTCTGGCATTACATTCTTCCATTAAAAAGCACATATTTCTTCGAAGTACACATGGTAGTAATTTAGGATGCAAATGTATCAATTTCATCTTTAGTATAAAACCTTGAATCTGAGAGATGAACATAGATGACTCCAAAATAAACGTCATCGTCAGTTTCAGAACCATTTTTAGTGACTTTTAACCCAAGTATGTAATCTGAGTCAGATTGAATGATAGTTACAAAAGGAGAGATATAATTCTTTCGACAACATCGCAATTAGTCGTCAAATATGGAGTAAGACTATGGTCTTTATGCCAACCAGACCAGAAGACCCCTTCCCCACGTGACCAGGCCCAATGGCGTAACGGCGATAATCGCAATGTAAAAAATCAATAAGTGAAACTATCAAATTTCAAATATATGTTCTGGAAATCAAAGGAAAACATGACTTCTATTTAAGTGTGTGTAATCATAATTAATACATAATTTTGTTTTTTCTTGGCAGGAGATCCCCATCTCTCCCATTCAACGTTGGGCTGAACAAAATATCCCAAATCCTGCAGGCATAGGTTATACACAATAGACACGGTCTGTACATACTACACCAAGAAAGAGCTGAAGCAATAAATAAATTTTTTATTTGTTCGTTTTTCACCTTGACTGGGGGAGGGGGGGGGGGGATAAACTACTATCTTTCAATTTATCCCGACCGAAAACCTGTCCTTCAGTTATTGCAATATGATAGAATGATAATTTCGTGAGGCAGACACTTTTATGCATTAATACAATTAAAAATATTTTCAAGCGTCTCTAGTTCTGTAAACTTCATCGAAATATAAATAACTGTACACATGAATTACCCATACTTTTTTCTAAACATGCACAATACTTATATATGCGGAAAAAAGTAATTGTTTTTGACAGGGCCGGATTAAGACCTTTAGAGGCCCTAAGCAATGAAAAGAATACGGTGCACCCCGCTATGTAATAAAAAAAAAAAAAAAAAACATTTCTTTCTTTTTCTTTTTTTTCTTTTTTTTTTTGGTGCCCCTGCTTTGCTTGCGTCCTAAGCAAAAAAAAAACAAAATCTAATTTTTGTTGGTGCCCCTGCTTTGCTTGTGCCAAAAGCAAAGAAAAAAATAATAAAAGAATTAAAAAAATAACTAATTTCTAAAAAAAAATTGTTGTTGTTTTTTTGCCCCTGCTTTGCTGGTGCCCTAAGCACGTGCTTAATCTGCCTATTGGGTAATCCAGCACTGGTTTTGCATGTAGCTGATAAGAATAGTAAAAAGTAGTATTAAGAACGTTGCCAAAAATGTTCATACTTCAGAAAAACATTTTGTTTCTCAAGATGACTATGCTAGATTATACTTTTACCCCATCTGAACTAGAAAGTATACAAATATTGCTTTCAGATATAGACATTGTTGCTTTGCCATTAAAGTTGGAAATATAATTATATCACTTCTCCAAAATCTGAATAACGTATCACAACTGAGATCATTTAAAAAATAAAAGAAAACATTTCAACTATATATTTTAATCGTGTTACAAAGTTGACCTAAGTTGTGCCTCAGTCATGCTTACAAACACTTGTATCTAGTTCTGATTACCTTTTTATGTGTTTTTTTTTTTACTAGTAATGTTGGGTGCTGAAAATAAAGACGGTGGTAGCCTACACAAAAATACTGATTTTGTGGTTTTATCCGTGGTGTCCTAAACTTCTTTTTCATTTTATGATTTTAGAACCTCAAAAAAAGATCCTAAATTTATATCGCTTCGAACCTCACTTTGGTGGGGCATTAGTCATTCTTAACAGCATAGTTAATTTATTTTGTTTTATTTTAAGTAATAAATTGTTTAATGTGTTCTTGAATATATGTCTTACATAGTTCCGAAGATAACCCACAAATAAAGAATAATCTTAAGAAAATTAGGGGGAGAAGGATGTTACAGGTAATTCTCTTGGACCGAAAATCATCTCCCTCTACCCACTTATTTCACAATTCCTTTTTCCTTGCGAACATTTCTCTGAAAATGACATGCTACTATCCCCGTCCATAAGAGAAGATAACTGATTAATGTGATACTGATACCGTACGAATTAAGAAGTTCACTATATCATTATTCGCATGACAAAGTATGAATTAAGGAGTTAATTATATAATTACTCCCATGACAAGGTATGAATTAATGAGTTCACTATATAATTACTCCCATGACAAGGTATGAATTAATGAGTTCACTATATAATTACTCCCATGACAAGGTGTGAAAAAAGGAGTAAATTATATAATTACTCCCATGACAAGGTATGAATTAAGGAGTTAATTATATAATTACTCCCATGACAAGGTGTGAATTAAGGAGTTCACTATATAATTACTCCCATGACAAGGTATGAATTAAGGAGTTCACTATATAATTACTCCCATGACAAGGTATGAATTAAGGAGTTAATTATATAATTACTCCCATGACAAGGTATGAATTAAGGAGTTAATTATATAATTACTCCCATTACAAGGTATTAATTAAGGAGTTAATTATATAATTACTCCCATGACAAGGTATGAATTAAGGAGTTAATTATATAATTACTCCCATGACAAGGTATGAATTAAGGAGTTAATTATATAATTACTCCAGTTATCATTCTAACATTCAGTACATTTTTATACAGTTTAATATTTATTCTCTATAGCTTTGAACTGTACTTATGGTAATATTGCATAAGCATCGATAATTCGTGTAAAGGAGAAAACCCTCGGCAAATTGCTAGAAGGTGTAGCCCAATCCCTTTTCTGCCTTAAATTATTAGGGCCACTCAATTGTTGACACGAATGAAACTAGATCAAGCATGCAATAGATGTTTGTCAATGCAATGAAATAGCTTTAGCATAGAGAAAATACATTTTATTTGATCCGTTGTAACAAAATTTATCATTATGCATGGCATTCCTTTCTCAATTGGAAAATATTCATTGTTAGAGATAAACTTTTGCTTTTCAATTCAAGAAGTGTAACCTATATGACTCGTATTTCGCGATTTCTCTTCCAATACTCGGGTAGTTTTTACCAAACGGGGCCTAAAGTAACAATTCCTACCTCCAGCTCTGAGCATCATAATACTTCCAAGGGAACCACCTCCAAATCCTCCTCCTCCCGTACTGCCGCCAAATATTCCGTCCATTATCCCGCCAGAGGCCGCCATTCCCTGATTGCCGAGATTAGCGGTGGGTGTACTCTGTGCCATTGTAGTTTGAACCAATGAGACGCCGAGGAGAGCAAGCAGACAAAGTGGGATATGCATTGTGTATTGTTTCTCTGTACAATTTAGCACTTCTGACGAAAAATTGTGGAAGACCATTGCGTATTGCCGTAGATCGTCAGGAATTTATACCTGATATGGCAGTCTGTCGTTAATGACGTATACGCTCTACTTTTGAGAAAAGTTAATGTCTGCGACAGTCCTGCACGTTTTGCCCCTGGTGTATTTGCAAGCAACGGATCCCATTTCCTTAGACGTAATTCAAGCCTGTTACAAGAATCTCTGTTATACTGAGGTCAGGCTGTCACATTTGAGTGTCACTTTTGTTTATGTGGTCAAAAATTGACAGTTGGGTCATTTTATGGAACCCATACGATTGCATGTCCAGTGCTTCTGAATGAACTGATAATGGCATTTCTATATGTTTGGAAGAACAAACATATAATTTACTCAAAATCTGCTTTTCGAATTTATAAGTGTACAAATTGTAGCCCATTTGAATTCATTATTATAAAATAAAAAAGCTGTTCAGAATTCTGGTCGGAAATTGTCAAGTAAGTTTTATTATATATATATACCCAGGCATATATATATACTATGTGTAGTCAACAGTCACGTGTACATGTATTTAAAAACTAATATTAACTGAGTAAACGAAGTAAGTACTGTTCTAATTGGTGTACAATTTGAAAATATCGCCATTTATTCTTTATATTGTGTGTGTGTGTGTGTGTGTGTGTGTGTGTGTGTGTGTGTGTGTGTGTGTGTATTCAACAGTGATTGTAAACGGCACATGAAGTTATTTTTAATAACATGTCAATAATTCTTCTGAGACAGTAATGGCTGAAACTGTGAGTAGAGAGCAATTTGTATTTGCAAAAATATACTAGAAGATATTTATAAATGCATATATCCAAGAATATGTTTATTTTTCAAACTACATATATATATATATATATATATATATATATATATATATATATATATATATATATATATAGAGAGAGAGAGAGAGAGAGAGAGAGAGAGAGAGAGAGAGAGAGAGAGAGAGAGAGAGAGATTCTACTGAGTGTCCAGTGGAGCTGTAGTGGTTGGCGGGTTTTCGCATTGATTTAATTGCGAATGTGACTCTTGTTGATATTAATTCATTTTCTGAAGTCACCGGTTTCGCCAGCATATTAAATGGCATAGATTTTTCAACTCAGGAGACATTTTTGGTTCGACATCCTAACTTCTGATTGATCGAAAATCTATCTCCTGTTACCGCCCATCGGAACGATTTGCATGCTTGCAGATTGGGCACAGCTTGTCGTTGCAATTGTATATGTCTGCATCTGTGGTACTGATTGAAGTTACCCTTTTTAGCTCTAATGTACGCAACCACCGACATTTCTCGAAATATACCCTTCACACGTTCAGAAAATCGATCTGGTGCCAATTATTCCGAATGATCTGTTGCACGTTTGGGTCATCAGAGTAGTAAGTAACCACAAAAGTGATACGTTCCTTTGTTTTTTTAGATTTATATTTCAAGAACGCATTTCTGTCGAGAGATCCAGTTTTGTTAATAGCTCTTTAATCTATTTCCTTATGCATCCTCTACTTCTAAAGCACCCAGTGTGCTCTCCGAGTCTCTTTTCATGGGTAGTCAAATTGGAGCAGATGTGCTTGCTCGGAACACGAAACGGAAATGATGCTGTACAATAATAATAAGTGCCACCCCACCCCCCAAACATTTAGAGTGCGCCCCCATCAAATTAATGTAAAGCGGGAATTTTGACCCTTTTTTGCACCCCCCCCCCCCCCACACCGCATTGTGGAGTCAGCGTGGGCGGTAGTTACGCCATTGCTTATTTAACCTGACACATCTTCTTTAGAGCTGCTATTTGCATTATTGATTAAGTAATAATCAGTCTGAACAGTCGTCATGGATTGCCCTCTTCTGACTCGTCTATTTCCAGTTACTAATTGCAGGTTCATTTTTAGACTAATCAGAGGAGGGGAATCTCATACAGATGTAAACTTCTGTTCCCATTCCTCTTGCTTTAGACGATGCGTCGTTTTCACCGGGGCATTTAGTAAAATAAAAGCCATGAATTTGTTCAATGCGTGGCAGGAGCTATCAAAGTAGAGTATTCTCGTTGGATTTAATGGAGAAAAGTATGAAAGCAAACCTCTGTACGGGGGAATTATCTACCGATGTCACTCTTCAACAGGGAAGCAAATATGGCGGCTGTCCGTCCTTGTCTTTATTATATACAGCGTACGATCTAGGAAAAAAATCTAAACACTATCTAACGTCAAGAATCTGTGGTATGATGCCGTTGTAAATAAATACATAAAAGTACATTTTGTGTGTTTAAAAGTATTGGATACAGGACACAGTGCTTATAAACACCCAATTGAGATAAAATTAAATAGCATCTTCCGGTGATAACTAAAAGTAGAATCTTTCAGAATGCGATGATGCATCGTATGAATTACAGTGTAATACGTTTAATTTCATATATCTATCGCTATCTCTCTTGTGTTTATGGTTGAAAAATTATGACAAACAATAACCATTGCAATACACCGGTCTTTGCATATACAAACTGATATGAGCAATTTTATAAGTCATACAGACAATAATAGAAACGGTGCACAACTTTTTTTCAAAGTTCTCGAGTTCAAATATGTTAACTATGGCAAAGTTTGCGACAAGGCGAGCATGGAAGGACGTTGGCTGCAGCAAGGTCATATATATATATATATATATATATATATATATATATATATATATATATATATATATATATATTGTTATGTATGATGTTTATATAATATTATAGATATTTTAGGAAAATATAAATGTTTCTTGACTTTTATATTTGCTTAAATCTTAATGTTGTTATCAGAGAAAAACATGTTTAACTAGTGTCCTTGAATTAGGTTGTTTACTTCAGATTTGAGCTAAAGGATAGTTTTGATCAACAAAATGTTTTCTCAATTTGCGGTCAAAGTTGATTTTGTCGACAAAATAAACTGGAACTTTTTTTAGAGTTATGTGTAAACAGTCATGTCCACACAAGTAAAATTCCATTAAGATGACACATATTCTAGAACATTCTGTCATGTGACCAATTTTTATATATACCATGTTTAGTGGACATTTTTTCAGTTTCGACATTACTATCAGTCTTGTAAAGAACTATTACAGTTGTGGAAAGTCATTTTAAATTCTAATAGAGGAATTATTTAAATATTCATTGGATTATAACAGTGCTCATAAACTTTTGGATTTTGGATTTTTAATTGATGATTTTGGAATTTATGTGAACTTATTCAGCGATATTTTGGAGTACTTCATTTTGACATCAGCACATTAAAGACTACTAGTACATCAGGACTTTGAAGACCATTGGCACATCATAACATTCAAGGACACAGGCGTGAATTCGGAATATTCTATATTTAGGACTTGTGATTAGAACATTAATTCTTATTGGATTATTTGGATTTTAATACACATCACTATAAGTGTCTTTTTGATTTTTCATCTTAATTATCTAGAAATAAATTGCTTGTTGATGATTTTTACTTGATTTGTTCGTTTCACTTTCTTTCAATTACATTTTTCTTAGACCATAGAGTCGTAACGGAAATTGGGGGCTCGTTCGGGATAGAATTTCTTTAAAGCATATTAGAGATATTAAAGTTATCTTTGAAATTCATGTTGATTTTGTCTTGGAATTTTTTTATTTTTTTTTGGCAAAGATTTTAAAAAGAATTTTTTTGTGTGTGAAATCAACAAGCATTCACAATGGCATCTAATGTTAAGAATTTCATTTCAAAACCTACCCAGGAGGGGTTAGAGTGTAAGAGAAAGGATGAGTTGCTCGAACTTCCCAGAAAATACAGTCTGTCTGAGGCGAAAGCATCAATGACAAAACAGGAGATAAAGATTATTGTAATTCAATATTTAGTAGGAAAGGGCATTTTGGATAGTAGTGCTTTAAGTTTGAAGAGAAAGCCTTATCTGGTTCTGACAGGAAATTAAGGGAATTACAGTTAAAGAACCAGATGGATTTAGAATTGGCAATGCTTCAGATTCAGAGAAAGAGAGAGAGAAAGAGGAAAGGCAAATGCAGATGGAGAGAGAGAAACAGGAGAGACAGATGCAGAGAGAGAGAGAGAGAGAGAAAGAGAAGAAAGGGTAATGCAATTTAAATTAATAGAATTAGAACTGGCAAACAGAGCACACTCACTCCTTTAAACACAAGTTCAGGTTTTGATGTTACTAGATATATTAGGTTAGTAGCCCCTTTTCAGGAAAAAGTAGATAAATACTTTCTTCATTTCGAGAAAATTGCTGAAAACTTGAAATGGCCCAGAGAGCATTGGACTTTGTTATTACAAAGTGTACTTATTGGCAAAGCTCGTGAAGTCTACACTTCACTGTCAGTACAACAAAGCACTGATTATGATGTGGTTAACTAGTTCATCTTGAAAGCTTAAGAGTTGATACCAGAGGCATATCGACAAAGGTTTAGGAATTGTAGAAAAGAAACTGGACAAACTCATGTTGAATTTGCAAGGGAAAAAGAACAACTATTTGATAGGTGGTGCTCAGCCAGGAAAGTTGATCAAGATTATGATAACCTCAGACAGCTAGTATTAACTGAAGAGTTCAAGAGGTGCATCCATAGTGATGTTAAAACCTATCTTGACGAGCAGAATGTGGAAACTTTGGAAAATGCTGCTCGTATGGCTGATGATTATTCCTTGACTCACAAAATTTCATTGAGCAATAAGTTGTCCTCTCAGCAGTTTTCTGGTAAAAAAAACATTTCAATCTCATACGAGTACTTCCAAATTTCAAAACAGCACAACTGTTAGGAATCAAACATCTGATAAGACTGATCAGAAATCCTTATCTCTTCCTACGTGCACTTATTGTAAAATGAAAGGGCACGTTATTTTTGATTGCTTCAAGTTGAAAAATAAGCAACAGAGTAAAGACAGAGCTTTTCCAAATGCTCTTATTTCAAAGAGGTCAAGATCACGGTCTTGTATTGAAAGCAATACATTTGTTGGGTCAAACAAACCCCAGTCTGATTCTATTTTAGAGGCTTATGAACCATTCATGTCAGAAGGTTCTATATCACTTATTGTTGATTCTGCCAAGCCTATCCTAATTAAAATATTAAGTGAATCTGGAGCTTCTCAGAGTCTTTTATTCGCAGGTACTTTGCCTTTGTCTGAGGATTCTTCCTTTAGTGAAAGTGTTCTTGTTCAGGGAGTAGAGTGTAGCTTTGTAAATGTTCCTCTTCATTGTGTCAATTTGGCATCAGACCTAGTTTCCGGACCTGTGACTTTTGGCGCAGTGACTTCTTTACCCATAGAGGGTGTTCATTTATTACTAGGCAATGACCTAGCTGGAGATAAGGTTGTGGTTAATCCACTTGTAACTGACAAGCCTTGTTTGGATCAGAAAGTTGATCCTGTCTAAATTGAAATCCCTGATTTGTACCCTGGTGCAGTTACTAGAGCTATGGCAAAAAGAGCTCTTGAGAGCGATGTTGATCAGGATATTATTCCTTTAGCTGACACATGTATTGGTCAGTCTTTTGATGAGGTCACTTTTTTCTCAGGTATTGATCAATCAAACACTATTGATCACAGTGATCCTCTTTTGGCAACTCATTCTCTTTGTTCTAGTCATGGTGACAAACGACAATCCCTTGTCGTTGAACAGGAACAAGATCCCGAGATATCTTGTTTGTTTCAGAGAGCTATTAGTGAAACTGAAGCCACACAAGTTCCAGTGTGTTATTTTGTGAAAAATGGGGTCCTTATGAGGAAATCGAGACCACCTGAGGTACCCGCTGGTGACGAGTGGTCAGTGAGCTATCAAATTGTTGTTCCTAAGTCATATCGACAGGAAATTCTTAATTTAGCCCATGAAACTCCTTTGGCTGGTCATTTAGGAGTCCGTAAGACTTATCACAAGATCTTGAATCATTTTTATTGGCCGAAACTCAAAAGTGATGTTTCTAAATACTGCAGATCTTGTCATACTTGTCAAATGGTAGGAAAACCCAATCAGAAAGTACATAAGGCTCATTTGCAACCTATTCCTGCATTTGATGAACCATTTAGTAGAATAATGGTAGACTGTGTTGGTCCTTTACCTAAAACCAAGTCAGGCAACCAATACTTGTTGACCATCATGTGTGCATCTACAAGATTTCCAGAGGCAATTCCTCTGAGAAATATAAAACTAAAACTATTGTGAAAGCTTTTGTGAAGTTTTTTTACACTTTTTGGCCTTCTCAAATCTGTCCAGTCGGATCAAGGGTCAAATTTTATGTCTGGAATTTTCCAACAAGTTATGCATGAATTAGGCATCCAACAGTTTAAATCTTCTGCCTATCACCCTGAAAGTCAAGGTGCTTTGGAAAGATTTCATCAAACTTTGAAGAATATGATTCGATTATATTGCTTTGATACAGAAAAGGATTGGGATGAGGGTGTTCATTTGTTGTTGTTTGCTGTTAGGGAATCAGTCCAAGAGTCGTTGGGTTTTAGTCCCTTTGAACTAGTTTTTGTCATACTGTCCGTGGACCATTGAAATTATTGAAAGAGAAACTTCTTTCAAATGAAGATTCAAAGATTAATCTTCTTGACTATGTCTCTGATTTCAAATACAAGTTGTCAAAGGCCTGTGAAGTAGCAAGAACTAATCTTCACAATACCCAGTCAAAAATGAAATTAAGGTATGACAGAAATACACAGGAAAGGAGTTTTAAACCTGGTGACAAAGTTCTGGCTCTCTTTCCCATACCTCAGAATCATCTTCAGGCTAAAGTTTATCGTCCTTATACCGTTGAAAAGAAAGTAAATGACTTAAATTATATCATTAACACTCCTGGGAGACGGAAACAGAAACAACTTTGTCATATAAATATGTTAAAGGAATATTTTGACAGAGATAGCCCAGCTAATTATTCTGTTAATTTAGTTGTACCTGTCCCACACAGTGAAGATATCAATGATGGAATACAATCAGACTATAGTGACTCTGGTATAACCAATCTTCGGAATTCAGAAATCTTGAACAATCTAGACCAGAGACTTTCACATCTACAACAACAGGAAAGAAATGAACTAAAACAGCTATTACATGACTATGAGCACTTGTTTCCTGATGTTCCAACACGAACAAGTAAAATTTATCATGACGTTGACATTGTAGATTCTGCACCTGTGAAACAGCATCCTTATAGGATGAATCCTCTCAAACAGAACTATTTGAAGAAAGAAAGTCAGTATTTACTGGAGAATGATTTCATAGAACCAAAGTAAAAGTAACTGGAGTTCACCATGTATTCTTGTTCCTAAGCCAGATAATACATTCCGTATGTGTACAGACTATAGAAAAGTCAACAGTGTCACCAAAACTGATTCATTTCCAATCCCAAGAATGGACGATTGCATTGATATAATTTAAAATGCGAAATATGTCCCCAAGTTTGACCTTTTAAAAGGATTCTGGCAAATTCCACAGACGGAAAGGCCAAAAGAAATTTCAGCATTTGTAACTCCAGATGGACTTTATCAATATAAAGTCATGCCGTTTGGAATGAAAAATTCGCCTGCAACGTTTCAACGTCTGATGAACCTGATAACATCTGGTCTTGATAATTGTGACGCTTATATCGATGACGTCATTATCTACAACAACACTTGGGAAGATCATTTGGAAACCATTCGAAAATTCTTTGATCGACTCAGCGATGCGAATCTGACAATTAATTTGAGCAAAAGTGATTTTTGCCATGCTTGTGTCACATTTTTAGGACATATTGTGGGACAAGGTCAAGTTAAACCTATAGAAGCTAAGGTCAAAGCTATCTCTGAATTTCAAGTACCAATTTGTAAAAAGCAACTGATGCGATTTCTAGGTATGGCTGGATTCTATCGGAAATTTTGTTCCAATTTTTCCAAAATTGCTGAACCTTTGACAAGTTTATTGAGTAAGAAAACCAAATTTCATTAGTCTGACAAGTGTCAGGAATCTTTTGACGAGTTAAAGGCCATGCTTAAGAATGCACCAGTTCTTTCTGCACCAAATTTCAGCCAATCATTTAAATTATCTGTTGATGCAAGTGATGTAGGGGTTGGTGGAGTATTGATTCAGGAAGACAAAAGTGGTGTGGATCACCCTGTGTGTTATTTTTCTAAAAAACTAAATAAGCACCAGAAAAATTATTCCACAATTGAGAAGGAATGTTTGGCTTTGATATTGACTTTACAGCATTTTGAAGTGTATGTTACCTCAGCTCTTTCTCCAATTATTTTATACAGTGATCACAATCCCCTTACTTTCATCAACAAAATGAAAGATAAAAATCGGAGATTGTTGAGATGGAGTTTAATATTGCAGGAATATAACATTGACATCAGACACATCAGGGGAAAAGACAATGTGATTGCAGATGCACTCTCAAGTGCATAGAAATGTTATATTGCTTGATGTAATTAAGTTCAGTATCATAAAACATTTTCTTACGTAATTTTGGTTATTATAGTATTAGATGTATATTCAAAAGAAAGCTTTAATGCATAAATCTTTCTTTTTCTTTATGAGGGGAGGTGTTATGTATGATGTTTATATAATATTATAGATATTTTAGGAAATTATAAATGTTTCTTGACTTTTATATTTGCTTAAATCTTAATGTTGTTATCAGAAAAAAACATGTTTAACTAGTGTCCTTGAATTAGGTTGTTTACTTCAGATTTGAGCTAAAGGATAGTTTTGATCAACAAAATGTTTTCTCAATTTGAGGTCAAAGTTGATTTTGTCGACAAAATAAACTGGAACTTTTTTCAGAGTTATGTGTAAACAGTCATGTCCACACGAGTAAAATTCCATTAGGATGACACATATTCTAGAATATTCTGTCATGTGACCAATCTTAAATATATACCATGTTTAGTGGACATTTTTTCAGTTTCAACATTACTATCAGTCTTGGATAGAGCTATTACAGTTGTGGAAAGTCATTTTAAATTCTAATAGAGGAATTATTTAAATATTCATTGGATTATAACAGTGCTCATAAACTTTTGGATTTTGGATTTTTAATTGATGATTTTGGAATTTATGTGAACTTATTCAACGATATTTTGGAGTACTTCATTTTGACATCAGCACATTAAAGACTACTAGTACATCAGGACTTTGAAGACCATTGGCACATCATAACATTCAAGGACACAGGCGTGAATTCGGAATATTCTATATTTAGGACTTGTGATTAGAACATTAATTCTTATTGGATTATTTGGATTTTAATACACATCACTATAAGTGTCTTTTTGATTTTTCATCTTAATTATCTAGAAATAAATTGCTTGTTGATGATTTTTACTTGATTTGTTGGTTTCACTTTCTTTCTGTTACATTTTTCTTAGACAATAGAGTCGTAACAATATATATATATATATATATATATATATATATATATATATATATATATATATATATATATGCATACATACCTACATACATACATGAGAAGATTTACTATGACTTGAAAATTAATTTCCTAAAAAAGTTCATGAATTTGCGCAACGATCAATAAATGTCACATAGTTATAAACGGGCTATCTTTGGTAGTTTTTTTTAACACTGATTCCCATTTGATTCAACACTGCAATTTAATGATAACATTCAGTGCTCTGAAAACAAGCGACATGCTCTTGTAGTTGGCCCCTCAAAAAATGAAGAATGTTCCCACTTCTCGTTTTCATATCTATTTTTTTAACACCGACGTTTTGAAATTGTATATATTACGTAAATATGGTAAATTCTTTCTATTTGCCATAATCAGTTAAGGAAGCTTTTGTCCGAGAACCCAATTAAGTAACGATTCAAGCCTGGGTGGTGATTATGGTCCATTGAAATATCTGTTGACAAATGCCAGACATGCACCGTCTTCTTCTACATGTGACATTTTTTCAAATATGCAAAATTCTTTTTTCAATGGTCGTAAATCTATCTCCTGTTACCGAACTTCGGAAATGTGAAATTCTATTTTATATAAGTAATTATTTATTTCCCAATCGTTACAAAAAATCTCTTTTAGATGTGTAAAATTCTTTTTCGCATTTGTAAAACAATGTCAAACGATTTCACATATGTACATTTCATTTTTTCATATATGAGAAATTATTTCACATATGCATAAAAAAGAAAAAAAGTGGACGGCGATCCGGTTAAAAAAAATTCTCGTGCATGTAGGCATTAGTGTGTATTGACCAAATTATAGCTGTATCAGTTCTGCCTGATCTTTACATTTTGTTTTACTGACGCACGTGTCTTTGGTGTCTCCAAATATAGACCGTGTTTTATTCGGGAATCTGTGAATTGTTAACCCTCTGCATTGTACTCATTGTTTTGGCTAGCTTTGCTATCTTGGGGTACTTTTTTCTCAGAAAATTATGAAGTTCACCTTAAAACATCAAAATCGGACAACAGCTACATTTCGAAGGTAAGATTGCTACGACAAGTAGTTGTAAAGCGCAAAGAATACAAGAGTATTTTCAGTTATTTCAATTTAATAATGCTTGCAGGAAAACTGCAATGCAGCATTCATTTAATAATGC